>OU974077.1:6451981-7051981 GCA_918843875.1 Diadumene lineata
TTTTTGAGAAATCCGAAAAAAATAAAGAGAATGTCTGTATGGGGTTTGAAGACAGGGTCCCAAACTTTTACCCAAAACAATAATTATAATGTTATTGTTCATTATCTTCTACAGCAGCATATCCACGTACATAGTGGTTCTTCGTCTGCATTCTCTCACACTCACTATCTCTACATTTATTTTCCACTTCACACGTCGCTACTCACAGTGTTGATTTTTGCTTACATGGATGATACAATGATCGATTTCTTCAAAAGACCATATACGGGCATCACAGGGAAAAAAATTGAATTCCCAAGTCTGCAAAGATGGGATTTGCATGGAAAATGTTCCATTTAATGTTGGGAAAATGTGGGTAAATTTGAACCAACTGTTGGGTTTTGTAGCATTTTCCCAACGATAATCTAAAATATACCCATTGCGGGAATAAGGTTTTTTCCTGTGTCAATTGTAGTATCAACCTATTCATTTATCAATGTCTCTCTATGCCAGGCTTCTTACACTGATGGGCGAACACGATTCAGTGAAAAGACATCTCGAACTGGCCAATGAAAAAATACGAAAGCTAGAAGAAGCTGCTGTCCGGGCGGAGGTTAGTTTCTTTCAATAAATCAGAAACTTAACAGATGTGTACTGGTAACATTGACTTTATAACCGCTTGGTTGTAAAGGTGGATGAGAGGGGAGGGGGGTTGAAGGGTTTTAGGTTGGATTGGTACACACACATTTTTTAAGCTCTCTTTATACTCCCCCCTCTTTAGTTTTCCCAGGTATTTTGATAAAGTTTAATTTGTACCCCTCTTCCCCCGCCCCACCTATGCTGTTAAAAATATGGCCCCGATGTCCCACATTCCTGTAGTAACAGTGTATAATTCATGAATCGGACTCTTTGTGGAACTGAAACATGAAGTAGCGTTCATGTACGGAAACAAACTTCAATGATTTGAATTAAAGTGAAATAATCAAATATTATTTTCAAGAATCCTAATTTATTGCTGTTCAAAATCTTTACACTGAAATATCAGCAGCGGTTTTAGTTTTTTTTTTTCTGTTTTCCTATCATCCAGTATTCCACGCACTCCGTATAATCTTATAAGACTTATTTGATCACTTAATTCTAGGCCAAATACCATTCTGCAATTGAGTCATTACGAGCTGACCTTGAAAAGGTAAGAAAATTGTCGTCTTTCCTCGATTTTGGGTTCTACACTACTGACTCAAGAATTGAAAGACATGAGTGTGAAACGGAACGGTTACGATACCGCTACTATACGGCAGAAAATTCGTATGTTTTCTTAGAAACTACGGATCCGATAAAGCACTGTTTCCCAATCATATGAAAACGACTGTAATTATCCCTACAACGTAAGGGAATTTGACCATTTTGCTTTCTATGGTATATTTTCTCTAAGAGATCAATGATACTAAAGAAAACTTATATTTTTTTATCTAGAATAAAGAACTTATGGCTGATAACAAAAACAATCTCGCAGAGAGCATGAAACTATTGAAAGAGGACTCCAACAAAATTAGTGAGAACAATGTTAGAAGAGAAGAAGATATCAAAAAATTAAACCAGGTAATTGCGCACACAGGGAACCCACATTCAAGGGATTAATTATGTAGATTTTTTTTAAGTTGACGCACAACACAAATGAAGACACTAATAAATACTAGCCACGAGCAATTTTGTTTTTGTTTATAATTTCACTGCATGTTTTTCATGTACGTGTGCAATTTCAGATTCTTTTTTTATTTTTGATTTTTTAATCTGGTTGTGTTTTGAGTTTGGTTCGCACTGCATAGGATTAAGTAGAACCACTGACTTGTCCTTTTCTGGGCGAGTTTACAATACATAAATCATTTGGTAACACTTACACAATGAGAGTGAATGAGTTGATTTTCTATGCTGCACATTCAGTTTCTAATGTAGGATATTTTCCACCTTTTCTAGGAACTAAATGCCACCACACGTAAACTTGCACAGACTGCAACAGCCCTTGAAATGCAAATTAAGGTAAATTTAAAGCACGTTTCACATTACAAATAACCAAAGGTCGGTTGTACGAAGCATGAATAGCGCTATCCACCGGATAAATCCCTATCCAGTGGATAAATTCTAAAGAAATTCCCATGGATAACCTTTATCAAGTGGGAAACGTTATTCATGCCTCGTGCAACCCGCACGAGGGGCGTATCTAGCGTGAGGGTTGCCGCGGGGTTACAATCCTTTTTGTTCAATTTTCGTCACTTTAATTCCAGGCTCGGGAAGAACTGGAGAACGACCGTGCCCGACTACGAGAAGAACTACGAGTATTTGAAGCTAAGGTTAGTTTTTTTTTGTTTTGTTTTGTTTTGTTTTGTTTTTTTTGTTGTTGTTGTAAGTTGATTTTTACATTACAGTAAAAGATGGTGTAATTAATAATAATAATAATAATAATAATAATTGCAGTTCTGGGAAATTTCAAAAATTTCAGTGCCTTTACAATTCACAGTTAAAACGATTTTGAGTAATGTAAAATACATAATATATATAAATACAAATAAATGTAAATAGTTTAGAAAAGTCCTCTAAAATATTAAAATTATAATAGTTCATTATATTAGAATTATTAAATTATAGTATTATTTTAAATATAATAGAAAATATCGATATTAACGGATTATAATATAGATTTGCTGAAAATTCTGAAAACCACAGTCTTTCCACCTGACAGACCAAAACACGCTAGTTAAACTGCAGACGCTTATCACATTCTATTTTTACATAGCTTCTCGTAACAGAGGACAGAAGGGAAGAAGTAGTTACCCGTGCTTCTAGACTAGAGGATCAACTAGGACAGAGTATGCGTGCAAGTGATGAAGCGGCGTCGAGACTGGCATCGAGAAGCGTGGACCTTGAATCGGTTACTCGATCTCTGGTTTGTGAAGAACAGTTTTTACGATGTTTAGTGCTGTTTTAGCACCCTTTTTTCTCTTGTCCTTCTTTTTCCTCCTTTTCCTCCTTTATTTCTTCTTCCTCCTCCTCTTCCTCTTCTTCTCCTTCTTCTTCTTCGTCGTCGTCTTCTTTTTCTTCTTCTACCTACATACATAACTAATTGCGCATTTTGTTCTTACAATCATTTTATTTATTTCCTTCGTTTTTTTTTTTTTCATTGCCTTTGTTCTTTGTTCGCTTCTTTTTCACCCTCCCTTTTTTAATGTAAATATTTTCTAATGAATTCTTAATGCATATTTTTATTTCTGTTTTCAGTCCCAGCTCGAAAATCTAGTCAATCGTTTGAAATCCGACAAAGCACAACTAGCAGCAGCTCTTAAAGACGAGCAAGTAAAATGTGAATTACTTCTCAAGGAAATCAAGGAATTGAATGAGGTATGTTTGAACCAAATGTAAATTATCCACACTTTATGATGTTGGTAACATGGATTTCCTTTGTCGGTGATAAATGAAAGAGACTGGGTTTGAACACAATGTATCGGCTCTTCGTGTATCCGAAAATTATTGTATTCTATTCTGGCTTCGTTTTAAAAACTTCTGTTTTCTGTATGGATGACGTAATATGTGTCCGGTACATGAGCCAAAGTGCCGACACATATATTTCAAAACATTTGATTATATTCCCATTGAAATTATATTTTCAAATTCGTATCTGCAAAAACATTGTTCGTAAATTAAAAAAAAAACAAAAAAAAAAACAGAATGAATTTATAATATTATTCTTCAACAATATCGACACAAAAATGCAATATATTTAATAAATGATCTTAAAGCATCATTTACACTTACAATTAATTAATAATTAACAGTTCTGGATCTCTGCTTAACCAATGTGGTTTTCATTCATTGTTTTAGTGTCTTTTAGAACTTCGTTTAACTCTCATTTATTGGACGTTTTAAAAACGCGGTTGGTGTATCTGATGAAAAGGCAACCCTATCTTTATCTATCAATTTAAAATAGTTGCCTTAGTTACGTCTTGTCCTAGATTTTATTGGTTTAAATTTGGATCTATGAAACAGTTAATTTGATTTATCTGCATAAATTATAACGAAGTGCGTGATCTTAGGTCTTGCTTAAAAAGTTAACGTTGCTATATGTTTTGGATGTTTTAAGTTCCAAGGAGGTTTTCATTGGAATTCTAATTGAAGGCAGAATTTGACATCTTTAGCTTAACGAATTCCTTCTGTGTCTCCAACAAGTTTGATTGTGTTTTTTTAAAGTATCTGGGTGCTTGTATAACAACAGCAGCATTTGCGAACGAAGAAATTTGAAAGATTACTCGAACTTTTTCGTGGAAAATATCGATAATTATCTCGGCAAAAAGCGTAATATTTTGTGAGACTCAAACAGATTATAAACGGGAAACTTTTTTCCTCTTGACTAAGTTCGATGCAGCTTTGTTAATTCATGTTCTGTAAGCTGGGCAGCTGGTTATCTTTGCAAAGTTTTTCCATGGAGTTTGTACAAAGTAGGAGTTTCTTCTTGGAGATTTATCAGTGTTCTAAACGGTAGTAGTTGATCTGCATACAAGTGGTAATTTTTAAAAAGTTTATCGGCAAGATTGAGGATTGAGTTCTACAATATTTCTCACATAATTTCAAAGGAGACGAAATGTAAAGCTCGACGTTTTTTTAGAGTCGCTCAGTGTATTCTGAGAAACGAAATCAAAGTTTTTTGCCTATTCTTGATGTCTAAATAAGTGCATTTTTTAAAAGATTTTTAAAGAGGTTATCTGTATAGGAATCCGTGATCCTGAATTATTGATTACTTTAATATGTTGTTATTTAAATTTCCCTCTTTGTCAATTGAGAGAGGATAAATTTGCATTGCATTTTAATTATAATCATATTTGTTACCATAAATTTTAATTTTCACTGATATCTTTTTTTAACTTTTTGTATGATTCGGAGATTGTTTTTAGTGCTTTTTATATGCGTTTTTAATAAAACGTCTTAAGTTCTTCTTATAAAACATCTGCAAGTTAAAATGAGTTCGGAAACACAAACAAGTATTCCTAAAACTCCAGAGATAGCTATTGATGATGCAGGACTTGTGATTTTTCTGTGTCGCGGAAAGGAAAGAGCTAAAGTCATTTGCAAGAATTCACCACAATCGCTGGAAAAGTTTAAGGAGAAGGTTATTTTTCTGAGAATTGTTAACGAATTTGTTATGTTTTCCATTTTTTCTATTGTTCAACCCTCTCCTACATATATACAGTACTTTAAAAATTGGCCGATGATATTCACATTTCTGTGTATTTGTTTACTTTATTTTCCAGGCGAGGCAGAGTCTTGAAGCACTGTTGACAAATGTCAAAGCAGAGAACATACAGCTGGAAGAAAAAATACAAGTAAGAAATCTATACACGATCACGTTATTTAAGGTATCAGGGGACCCTAAAAACCGGTATCCATAAAATGTCTTATGGCGCTCGAACTTTACAGTTACTACTACAGTTACGTCACATGCAAGGTATCTTTTCCGGACACTACTGGGACAAAAATGTCCGGTTTAGAGGGCATTCCGGTTTACTGAGGTTATCTGAAAAATCGTGGTTTGATTTCTACTATAAAGGAGAATGATTAAGGAAAAAGAAAAACGTTGTTCGATATATTGAGGGTCCGTTGTATGGAGCGTCTGGTATAATGGGGTTTCACTGTATTCATCTGCCTGTTCACCAACTCGATTCTTTATTCATGTATTTATTTGTTTATTCCCTTGATAGAGTGAAGAGCTTAATCGTACTATCAGTGGCAAAGAGGCCCAAGAAGCCAAGGAATTGTGGGAAGCCGAGCTTAGATCGAGAACGAAACTAGGAACAAAGGTATGACGTCATAACAAGAACCTCGATCACAATGCCTACTTTTTTGATCCAATGATTAATTGATTGATTGATTTGATAGTTTATTGTTCGATTCATTGATTGATTCATTGATTGATTCATTGAATGACTGATTGACATTTTGATTCGTTGATTGACTACTTCATTCATTCATTGTATATTTTTCTGATCCATGGTATATTGATCTACTTCTAGATTGTAAATGCAGAGAAGAAATTGGCTGAAGCACAAGCAGCCCTCGATGAGGTAACATACAATGAATTAGTTTCTCTAATACTTCATCTACCTACACTCGTAAAACAAACTGACTGAATGAAAAAAAAAGCACTTATCAGTTACTCGTTAGTAAGAGATGCGGTGGCTGTAATCAAGTGACGATGAACTGAAAAAAGGCATGCGTTACTATAGCCAAACCACTGCTAATGAGAACTAACAAGTAGGAATGAAAAATTCACATCATCAGTGACACGTTAGAATAAAAAAATATATCATGTAGATGGTTGATGTGCCTTCATGTTGTATAATGGTGCGATACTATTTGTCCTTCCAAAGGAACGTCGAAAGACTCGCAAGGTCCTTGAAATGAAGAAAGCTGTGGAAGCAAAACTAGAGGCACAAGATGACAGGTTAGTTGGCTAGAGATCGTTATCGTTATCCACAAAGGCATAAAACAGATAAAAAGTACATAAATATAGGTTATTGGTTGACTAGCTATCTAATACGGGTGTGTATTTTTACGAGTCACGCGGTATTTTGGCGAGCGTGATGAGTAACAATAAACGGCCATATAAGACGAGTAGCAAACCTTATTTATTATACATTTGATCAGACAAAAATGAAGTTTTTGAGTAGTCATTTCACTGTTACTACCAAAATACGGTCGGATATTTTTCGCGTTCTTGTGCATACTCCATATTTCGTGCGGTTTTTTAAATATATGTGCTATGATATTATGTATATGTTGATATATGTGCCTTTCATGTGCTTTACAGGTCTTCTCGACATCATAAAGATATCTTAGCTCTCAAATCACAGCTGAAATCATACAAGCGACGTCTCAAGGTATATCAAAAAAAGAACTTGAACCACACTTTGACCAGGGTTGATTCTCTGCTGGAGTTATAAATGAACATTTGTGCTGTTGGTTAGACAAAGGAATCCCGAAGGAGGGAAATATACAGCATGTTAATTTTAAAGAGCTCCATCACTTATTTCGTTGTGTATACAATATATAGGTATTTTTTTCCTTTGTTATTTCTTGGGGTGGTTTGTGTGGCCGAACGGTGACATCACTTTGGCATTGGTTCGACTCACATAATTTTCATAATTTTTCGGTTTCACTCTCATGCCACCAGTATTTTCTACGAGTTCACTGTGTGAATTAAATGGTAATGTAGTGAGTGAGTGAGTGCCGACGAACCACCACAAGATATGCTGCATATATGATGCAGTAAAAAGATTGTTTTAATTCTTTATGCGTTCAGCCACCGTAAATATTGCATACAGTGACTTTGCATGGCGCTTCGTTGTCTGATGAATCAGCCACACGGGTACGGCAAAGTATTTATTTGGAATTGTTATTTTTGGGTTTTACAGGAGTATGAAACATCAGAAAGTCGTATTCCAACCATACGAAGTGAATTTGACAAAGAACGAGTCGCAAATGAATCACACATTGCTAGTCTTAGAAGACAGGTAATTAGTAGGTGATTTGATTAATTCATTGATCGAAGGATTATAAGTTGATTGTTTCATTGATCCATTTATTCATTCTTTCTTTTATTTATTCATTTATTCATTCGCCCATTTATTCATTCATCAATTTATTCATTCATTTATTAATCTATTCATTCATTCACTTATTCATTCGTTTATTCATTCATTCATTCATTCATTCATGTATTAATGTATTTATTCATTCTTTCATTCACTCATTCATTGATTGAGTCTTTACACACCATTCATGTGCGCATGATTTCAATTGTTAAAGTCTACAAGGCATTTCTAAAAACAACAACAACCAATATCCTATAAGCAATTCTCAAAAATCCTCTCCTCTGTGTCTTCGAAATGTCCCCACTAAGCAGATGATAGACCAAAGGGGTGCGAAGCATCCTGGTTGAAACGGTTTTTATTCATCTATTGTATGTTCTGTATGTAGATTGACAGCCTCTCTGATAAATTACGTCAAGAAATGGAAACAAGAACGAAACTTGAACTAACTAACAAACAACTCCAACAAGGTAAACCTATGTTTACAATGTTTAAAATGTGTGTTTTGGTCATCCGCTTATTACTGAGATTAACAGTGATGATATGCAACTATGCATACTCATTCCCTTTTGTTCAGTTTTTCGTGATGTTAAGGATTTGTATTAAGAAGGAGGGTGAACTTCGATAAGTTGTCAGTACACACTATACATACTCATTTACCTTTTGTTCAGTTTTTCGTGATGTTAAGGATTTGTATTAAGAAGGAGGGTGAACTTCGATAAGTTGTCAGTACGCGTTTGTAATCGTTGCAAGAGGTTCGCTTATATTTGCTGTATCAAAGTGGTAAATATAATAGACTGCCCGTTTTTCAATCATCATATACTAATAGATATTTAGCAGTATTAATGATTATGCTAAATATGTTACGTTTGTTTATTTAAGAATTATCAGCGGCAAAGTCTAACGAGAAGGTAACTTCACTCTTGTTTGTTTTATTGTTGATGTTGGTGATTTGTGTGACGTTTGTCCGTTTGTTTGTTTCTGCGCTCTTCTCCTTGCTATTTCTCCTTTTATTGTTTATTTATGGTTGCGCTTTGCTACGATATTTTTGTTTTTTAATCTATCGTTCTCGATCATTTGTTATTTTTCTAATCCCTTGTTCTTATCAAATTTCAGGAAATTGCTTTCGAACGAGACAGACTGGAGCGCACCAATAGACAACTAGAAGAAGAAATCCAACGTTCAACAGTAAGTTGTAGAAAGATAATTAATTGGAACACTCGAGTGTTTTACGTAACTCACTGATTGAGTAACTGACTACATGCATAAATGATCTGAATTCTTAGCCGGCTTGTTTGTTAATTAATTTAAATGATTGATTGATTGATTGATTGATTGATTGATTGATTGATTGATTGATGGATTGATTGTTTTATTGATATACCATTTAAATTTTGCTTTTTTCATGAAATCAATTTTGTGGCAAATACTTATTTGTTTGTTTTTAATTTCCATTTTTTCCAGTCTTACTATGAAGAGAACTACGTTGAAAAGGGGCAACTGGATGTCTTTAGAAAGGAATTAGAGGCAAAAGTATGTGATGAACTCGGTGATTGTAACAATGATACTGATGATGATACTGATTGTGATAATGATGGTGATGAAGTTTATATTGATAGTAGATGCTAATAGCCATGTTAATATGTCGTCAGGTTAAAACAGACAGTCTGCGTTGTGATGTTGCCTGTGTCGTGCATAATAAACAAAAATAGCGCATCTGCTTTAGTTTTTAACCACTATTTTGTCATTATTTCTTTCAGTCTCGGTATGAAATCAACCGTAAACTGGAAGAAGTAAACCAGCATCTTGCTGAAGAGGTACCTAACTTTTTTTTCATTTGTACTTTTCCCGTGAACCTCGATCTTCATGACTACAATTTATATTTTCCCGTGAGCCTCAAACTTCATGATCACAATTTATATTTTCCCGTGAACCTCAACCTTCATAATCACAATTTATATTTTCCCGTGAACCTCAAACTTCATAATCACCATTTATATTTTCCCGTGAACCTCAAACTTCATGATCACAATTTATATATACCCGTGAACCTCAAACTTCATAATCACAATTTATATATACCCGTGAACCTCAAACTTCATGATCACAATTTATATATACCCGTGAACCTCAAACTTCATGATCACAATTTATATATACCCGTGAACCTCAAACTTCATGATCACAATTTATATATACCCGTGAACCTCAAACTTCATGATCACAATTTATATATACCCGTGAACCTCAAACTTCATAATCACAATTTATATATACCCGTGAACCTCAAACTTCATAATCACAATTTATATATACCCGTGAACCTCAAACTTCATAATCACAATTTATATTTTCCCGTGAACCTCAAACTACATAATCACAATTTATATTTTCCCGCGAGCCTCAAACTATACAATCACATTTTATATTTTCCCGTGAGCATTAAACTTCATGATCGCAAATTAAAATAAAAACTCTTTATCCTTTCGGATCACTTTGTCCAGCGTCAAAGTGTTCCGAATATCTGAATATCTATCAATCTATTTTCTCTTTCAATTTTTTATTATTTTTTTACTTGTTATAGTCGTCAGCGAGAGAAAAGCTTGACAGAATGCGAGAACAGAATGTAGCAAAGACAAGGACAGAGATGGAACAGATGATAGCAGATCTCAAGGTAGATGATTTTACCTTGACCCGGTTGTATATAAAAAAAAATCGTTGTCTTTCTTGCGGGAACCCTGTTCTTCTAAGTAACTAGTATTTTGAACGAGTGTAAGCTCCTAGGCGATACGTGTCTAAATAAAATATTGTATTATTGTATTGGCTACCGTAATGCATTTAGGTCATATACAAAATGGCGGCCTGTTAAGAAATTTTTTCACTACAATTCCTGTAAGTTTTGGACAAGGCTTTAAAAGCTACAGAAAAAAAAACATCAAAAAGAGTTGAACGTACTTCCAAAAAATCCAAATATGGATATATAGCGATGACTGTGCGAAGTACAATTTTTTTAAGGCAATCCTTTGATATGCATGTAGACTGGATAGTGCTATCATTCCCTATATAGCGTACATTACAGTCCTACTGATTCAACCAGGACCATGTTTTGTTTATCAGCCAATTGACGTCATCTGTAATTTGATTGGCTGATAAGGACACAAAGCGCATGTCTGTTGTTATAAAGCGCAACCGGATTGTCTAATGAACGCGATGTGGTTCCAGTTGATAAGCAGCACTGTAAATTCTAAAGAAAATCTGTGGAATGGATAAGTGTCATCCAGTGGATAACTTTGCACTGACTTCGTTCAACCGGTCCTTGCTCGTTGTTTGATTCCTTTTTTCTTTATTATTTTTTTATTTCTTTTTATCATGTGGTTATCTGTCTATGTATGACATACATGTATCATATCATTTTGATATAAATAATACTACATTTTAAATTAGGAAATTCACTCTAAAGCCCGCCGCACACGGTGAGCAATTTGCCTCGCGAGCCATTTCCTCACTGGCTCGCGAGACAAAAAACTCACCGTGTGCGGATAAAATTCGTCATTTTTCACCGCTCGCGAGACGTCTTGACGATTTCAAACACGCTAGAAAATTGACTCAGCACCTCGCGAGCGGTGAAAAATGACGAATTTTATCCGCACACGGTGAGTTTTTTGTCTCGCGAGCCAGTGAGGAAATGGCTCGCGAGGCAGATTGCTCACCGTGTGCGGCGGGCTTAACATTGTCACCAGCGCCATCTAATATTTATAGTAAGCGCTCTTTAAAAATTTGCATCATTATTATTATTAAAATAATTGTGGATGTGATCGCTCGTCTCTTTATGTTTTTTAAATAGTTTTTTGTTTATCTTTTCTCGCATACAATTTGTTTTATATATTATACAGCTTTTAATGCATATTTTGTATTATCTTTCTCAGAGTGAACTGTCGCGAATCCGTTCTAACGCTCATGAACACGAAACACAAAAGGATACGGTAGCAGCAGAAGCCAAGCGCTTCAAGGTATGTTGGACACTTCTAGCTCCATCTTGACATGGACAGAAATAGTTTTCTCAGAGAGCCAAATGTGTAGCCTTTTTACCTCTGTCGTTAATTGTCACAAGCACAGGGAGCCCAAACCAATGACATGTGATGTTTGTTTGTTTATATGTTTATTTTTTATTTATTTATTTATTTATTTATTTATTTATTTATTTATTTATTTATTTATTTATTTATTTATTTATTTATTTATTTATTTATTTATTTATTTATTTATTTATTTATTTATTTATTTATTTATTTATTATTTATTTATTTATTCATTTATTTATTTATTTATTTTTGTTTATTTATTTATTTATTTATTATTTATTTATTTATTTATTTATTTATTTATTTATTTATTTATTTGTTTATGTATTTATTTATTTATTTATTTATTTATTTATTTATTTATTTATTTATTTTCTTTTTTTTAATCATTTATTCATTGGTACATTCACTTATTTGTTTTTGTTTATATTTTTATTTATGCTCATGCTCAACCTACGTATCTGTAACCAAGTTTCAGCTCAAAGTAATTCAGTTTGAATTCTTTGTCATAGATTAGACAACATAAGAGGTCAACTAGTGGATATTTCATGTGTGTGCGAGTCTTAAACCTGGTTTTCATAAAATCGAGAACGATCGAGAACAGTCGCAAGCGATCGAAAAAATATTGTATTATTGGGAAACCAACGTTTTTAGATCCATATACCATCACGATCGAAATCATTCAAAAACGGTCGTAGGATCGAAAAACTTTGCTTTCCCAAAAATCGATTTTTTTTCTCGATCGTTTGCGACCGAAATCGATCGTTTGCGACCGTTCTCTATCGTTTGCGACCCTTCTCGATTTTTTGCGATTATATGGAAACCAGTCTTTAGCTTGGGCTCCTTGCGCTACATATGATATAAATACGGGAAAGCACAGATTGGAGATGCTGTGGATCAAAACAACTGGATGTTATTTTTTTCTTTTCATTCACAGGATCTTTACGAGAATGAGCTCAATGCTAAGAACAAATTAATAAGTCGACTAGCCAAGGCTAATGAAAAAGTAGCAGAATCTAAAGCTATGCTGAAGTAAGTATTCCCTTTACTCTTTTCCAATCACAGGGTATCTACTGCATGCAAATGCTCATTCTTTCTGTTCATTTATCATAAATTCTAGCCTAATCCTCACATGAATTATTGGTTTTGTTTTTATTTCTAGTTTGGAGAGATCTCGCCGAGTTCAAACAGCAACCGACCGTGATTCAGGGTTTGTTACTAGCCCTAAGTACTCCCCTGATCCACTAAGTGCTAGTTTCATGAGTCGATCATCGAGAAGTCCCAGATACGGTCAGAGTGACGATGAACAGCTTATGAAAGCTGTAGAAAATGAACTTAGTAAAAGTATCAAAAGACATTTAGATTCAGGTACTGCTTAGGATGATGGCTGGTGATGTTGTTAATAATTGTTCCTGTTGCTGTTGTTGTTGCTATTGTTGTTGTTGTTGCTGCTGCTGCTGTTGTTGTTGTTTCTGCTGCTGTTGTTGTTGCTGTTGTTATTTTTGTTGTTGTTGCTGTTGTTGTTGTTGCTGTTGTTGTTATTGCTGCTGATGTTGTTGTTGTTATTTCTGTTGTTGTTGCTGCTGTTGTTTCTTGCTGTTGTTGTTGTTGTTGTTGTTATTTCTGTTGCTGTTGTTGCTGTTGTTTCTTGCTGTTGTTGTTGTTGCTGTTGTTGTTGTTATTGCTGTTGTTGCTGCTGCTGTTGTTGCTGTTCTTGTTGTTGTTGTTTTCATTGATAGTGCAGTCACGATAATGGTAGTGGTGGAGATGATGATGACGATGATGGAAATCCTGGTGATGAGGAAGACTATAATAACAAGAAATGTCATTATATAGTTACATTAACAACTTTTTTTTCATTTTCATATTCCCATTGCAGGTCCAGTTACAACGGACCTCGATTTGAGACCATCGCCGCTAAACATCAGCGACCACGAGACGAACTCTTACCCAGCTCTTTCTCATGCTTCTAAAGAATACATGTCGCTACTACAAAAGAAATATTTCGTATAGTACCACATACTTTTAGGACTTTTTAAATCGCCAGAAACTTATGTCATGGTCTTTAAGTGTTCGAATTTATTCTCGAAATCATCACAACCATCAGAGTTTGGACTTCACTTTTGCTAGATTTTCTTATTTTGACTTTCTATGATACTTTAAGAGCTGTTCGATTTTACAGTTACTGTAACTATTGTACTTTACGTTACTTTATATTCATTTTTCATTTTTTTTTTATGAATATCATTGAAGCATGGATCCAACGGCCTTAGAGGTTGCCGTACTGTGGTTGTGTTTTCATTTTCATTTTATTGGATTCAAGATGTGGAAGTAGATTCGTTTCTCGACGTCAAAACCTAAATAGGTTGTACACATCAGGTCATAGAGACTTGAGAAAAGAATTTTTTTAATTTCTAAACAAGCTAATCTCAACAATCGAATTATTCATTTTTTTACGCTTTTAGCCTGGTTTCCATATAATCGCTCACGATCGCCTGATATCTGAAAATGACAGAAACAACTGACAGCGATCGTGTGCGATGCTCGCATCAGTAATTTCAGCGATTCAACGATCGTTAGAGATTATATAGAAACCACGCCTTTGTTTAACGAATTTTACCATTGTGTACGTTTGACATACGTACTGTGTGTTTTTTTTTGTACATTTATATATATAGTACAATTCAATTTCAATTCTTCAAAAAGAATTTTTCATCCAATATTTTATAATAATGACAATTATGTTAATTATGCAGAGTTTATCTATATTTTAGGCGTTTTTGCCAATAAATCTATGTATAAAGAAAGAGCAGATATCGGCTTTGTTTATTTATTTATATTATTTATCAATATCAGGGCTGCGTTGTTCAAAACTCAATTAGCACTAATCTTGGGTTAACTCTCAAGAAAACCTATAGAGTTAACCCTGGATTAGCACTAATCATGACTAATTGAGCTTCGAGAAACCGGGCCCAAGCGGCTAGTGGGACTATAGCCTCGCCACGTTTTTGAGATCCTGTATGCTTCTTATGAGAATCAAACTCATGAGCGTACAACGCGGACGTCCTACCAATGCAAAACACGCTCCACGGTCCTTTTTTCCAGTTGTCAAAAATATTTTTTTTCTACATTTTTATACTGTTTATGTTTTTGGAATGAAACAAAATTTTGAGCATTTATTTTTACCACGCGTTCTCGCGTCACCAAAATGCATGAACTTTGAAGTCATATTGGGCGAAAACGAAGTCGGTGACCCCCTTCTAAATTATAGTTTCTGAAAGCATTTCTTAAAATTGTTTTTTAGAACGAGTTCACCGGGCAGCTTTATTTCTACGGAATTACTTTGTTTGCATTTGTACATATTTATCGCTGTAAATATTAATCTAGAAACCAATTATGAAAATAACCATGCAAACATACACGCAAATACCTAATACGCGATAGCAAAACGTAAACAAAAGGTTTATTGTTTGTTCTGGTAAATGAGACATAAACCACGCTAATATCAAATAACTCAATTTTTCTCTTAAGAAGTCATCTGAATCTATTCATTAAGTAGACTACGAATCGTTTAAATTGAACACGTAAGAAATAGCGAGGACCAGCACTATTAGTTGTCTTTGACCAACAGCATGATCCTGGGAAAATACTTTTACTTAGTAAATATTGTATTTCGATTGAGTTTTACACTGTTCTTATTGGATTGGATAGAAATACGTAAGCAACCAATATAGTTTCTTCAAATAATACTAAGTATTCGTGTCCTTGAAAAAGTCGATATCATTTTGTGTTTGTTTTTGATTTATGAAGTGGGCGTTATTGTTATTGCACTAGCTGTTGTTGTCTTTTTTACTTATATTGAAAATATAATTGACTATTGAAATGTTGAAATTTATAAAAAAATAGTTTCCTCGTTGTTTGTTTGTTTTGTCTGTTTGTTTGTTTTGTATTTTTTATTTGTTTGTTGTTGTTTGTTGTGGGTTAATGTTTGTTTGTTGGTTGGTTGGTTGGTTGGTTGGTTGGTTGGCTGGTTGGTTGGTTGGTTGGTTGGTTTGGGGAGTTTGAATGGTTTGTCTGCTTGTTTGTCTGTTTGTGATTTTCTTAAAGTGTTTGTTCATCTTTCCGATACAAAGCAATTTGTACGTATCATATCTACTGAGTTTTTTTTCACTTTCACTCACTGTCGATATCTGTACAAGCATACGATTCGCTAAACTTTGTGATGATTATGACTCTTTGTTCAGATCGGTGACTGATCAGTTAATATGTACGATTTTATCGCCGGCTCGCACAGAGAATACATCTGTGATGTAAAAAAAAAAGCTTAAGTTTGCTTTTTTGTAACTAAATAAGCCATAGAAGAAATGAATAATTCAACACATGATTGAGAGGATAACAACTGACTTCCTCCTCTTTAAGTTTAAAAACAATATTTTTCGTTTATCAATATCAAAAAGCTCTCCACCTAGAATAAGCTGTCAGACGAACTGTCATTGATTTTCCGGCTTCAATAAACGATCATGCTAAACATTGAATGCCGTCTTTCTTACTTATTGAAGGCATAGTTATTTTTTTTTTTTTTCGAAAATCCATTCTAACTGTACGTAAAGAAGAAAGTCAGTACTTCAAAAACGAAACGGAAAAAATTGTGGGTCATTGTGCATTTTAATGAGTTTTACGTCATGAAATATTACAAAATGGGCAATTTGTAATTGGAAGTGAAAAAAATCATAAATTGTCGTATAAATATCTTTCAATCACGACACACATAATATTCTTGTAGATAAATGTCTTTAAATGTAAGGAAATTAAAGTCTTTTTACAAGAAATCACCAATATTTCTATGATCGACTTTTCAATTTTCAATAAATAAATAAAAAATAAATACATAAAACCTTGCAATTTAAAACGATACTCATTGTAAACCAATGAAAGTTTTACAAGACAATAGAGTCAATGCACTCACAGTGCATTGTGGGAGATTACAAGATGGCGCCATGGGAAAAACGCCATGGGATAAATTGTTGAGATTTTAATTATTTCAAAGACTTCGCTTTTGAGGCTGTTTTATGAGGAAACACTTTTGTATTTTTCATGTCCGTTTTGCAAAAATTATTATTATATATTTTTTTTTTCTTGTAGGAAAAGGTTTATGTGAGGTCAGTTTATGGTATGGTTTTTAACTCAAAAAGACTCGGATGAGCCTTTGAATTAGTGTTTGTTTTGCATGCGCAAGATTTGTCAACAACATGCATGCGCAGTACTCAATGCGCAATGACTAGTGTAGGCACCAACCTTAAGAGGAATAATGATCGAAGAGTCGCCATGTTGGTGTACAACTTTGGTACACCAAGGTGGCGGACGGTACTTAAAGCTCAAAATAGCTACCAAACTAAAAAAAAGAGTCATTTAAGTTACATTAGAAAATGATCACACCCACTCGGCCAATCAACGCTCAGTATTTCGATGCTCTATATTCCATAGAGTAACTAAAGGTGTCAAGTGGTGTGGGCTTTGAAGCACAGGGAAATTGTGGGGTAATGAAAGCGTGGAATTTTATATCTAGTTAGTATTCTATATATAGAGCATACTAATGATTTCTTTTGAATTCTTTTATTTTAAAAGTTCATTAGCATGCTCTATATAAAGCATACTAATCAAATATAAAATTCCACGCATGAGGTACAGATACAACAACTAACTTCAACAATTTCGATATTTTATTACTATTTTGTGGAGAAATACTAGAAATTAAAATTACACTTCTCTTAGCTTATTTAACATTATCATTTTATAAATTTCATTGCCGGGGCGCAGCGTGGTTATTTTTTCAGGTATGCACAAGTACATATGATCTAAAAAATCCTAAGTAAACTGATAAAAAAATACTGTGTTCTTGTTTTCGTGCTTAGATTCAATTTTGCAATTTAATCAAAGTGTTTTTTTCATCACAAAAGTCTTGGTTGCGTACAAATAAAATTTTAAAAACATAAACAATTGGTAAAAATTTCAAAATTGTCGGTAACTTCAAGTACACACGTGCGTATATGCGTATAGGACGCTTCGAATTCGCCCTCGATGGCTTCGAATAATCTTGAATACAAGACAAATAGCTAACTTACAAGAAATATCTTTCTTAAACAAATGATATATACTATATACTTTAAAGAAAAAAATTGAATTAAACTTAACGTGTTAGACTTGTCTCACCATTCGATGTTCAGTCCATGCTTTGTTAACGTTCACTGCCTACTGCGTATTTTGTCTTGTTTTTAGCAGTATTATCTCTTCTCAGTTTCGTATTTCTTCCTCTGTAGTTGGAGCTTTACATCTGCCAGTTAAATGGCCTTCCTCTATGAAGTCTAGCGTGTCTTCCAATTCAAGTAAATCGGCATTTTCGGTAAAAATCTCACTAGCTTCGATTAACGCCATTGCTCTGCAAAATGACGACCTGTACTGATTTCGATTACAACACGGACAAAACAAAGCATTCCAGCGGTATTCGTACTAAAACAATGACATAATAAACTACCATTATCATTCCAAAACGCATACAGAAATTGAAAGAAAGAACAACACAAGACAATATAAGCTAATTATTTGAAAGAAACAGCTCAAACCTTTTTAGTTATGCAAATCGCTGGCTTAGTATTCGCTAATATTGCAATGTTATTCGCTTCGTAAATTTTCATTCTGCCGGGACATTGCTTTACAGAACTCGAAGCGTTAAATGATATCGATATCAACATACTGCCGACATGATTAAAAAATCGTTGATATAATTGATATATAAGCAATACAAAGAGAAAACCTAAAACTCAGCCTCCTTTATTAAAAAAACTCATCTACAGTAAACAACAAACATTCCCTCGTGAGTATGATCATATTCTAAGGCAGATAAAGAATGAAAACTCGTGTTCCATGGGATATAGAGTCCCTCGCATAAGATAAAAGGCAAACTCGGGCGTAGCCCGAGTGGCCTTTTATCTTATGCGAGGGACTCTATATCCCATAGAACACTCGTTTTCATTCTTTATCCCTTACTTAGACATTAAATCAACAATTTTAACATTCCAATTCAAATGAAATCAATTAGGAGTAATTTTGAATCGTTTTTTAATAGGATAAAAAGGCGGGACAAAGTTGTGTGACAGCTATTTCTGGCATCTGATATTTCTACAACCAAAATACGAAAGCGGTGCAAATTCTCATGAACAATTTTACATATGGTCCTGACAAACATGTTAAAATAGTGCTCTCTCCAATTATATAATTAATAATATAACTAATTTATTAATTAATATAATTTATATGTTAATTCAAGTTTTAGTGTTTTGATGACGTCACCTGCAACTCAATAATATCTACTATTTTCTTAAACTAAGAGGTGTTTTTTTTTAACTTACAATTGCAGACTGATATGCCCTTAGATATATTTTGATGCAAATGCTAAAATATAAAGAATTTCTGAACTACAACTGAAAAAGGTTTATATTGCAATATGTGTCGTGTTGTCATACTCATTTAAGCAATGAACGATTGATTTCCGTGGTTTATCTTTGAAATAAACCACGATGGGATGTTGAGAGAACATGAAAAACACCTAAAATAACGAGCATCCTGCGAAAATTTAGTTTAAAAAGAATAGGATAAAGCGAGCAACTTCGCTAAACTGAATCCTACAATTACTACCATTTGTTGGGATTCCTGTGTAATAATAATATTTGGGGGATTTCTTTTCCTTCTAAAGAAAATTTGGTAAAAGTGTTCACTGTCATCGCTGGAAGTTTTCAAAAAACTTTCCGAAATTTGCGGCTGTAAATTGCAGAAAGTCTCCAAATTAAAATAGAATCGACAGTCAATACCAAATAAGGTAAAATTATCAAATATGGTTCTGAATGCAAACGTCAGTATTTAAAAAGTGGATTGTTGGATATGCAAAGTCATTAATACACGCAGAATGTAAGAATTCAATAAATTAAAGCTGGAGACTTAATGTTTAATTAACATATTTGCTGGCGTTTTAGTTTGCCCTCGAGCAATTTTTTTTAACAACAATGATGACTTTTGATCGCTTTTTCAAGTGTTTGCTATGAAAAGACATTTTTTTGTAGTTCGCCGCTGTCTGCAGTCCTTACAAAGTCACAGCATGTTGTTGTTCGGGCTCATTGACAAACAAAAACGACGGCCGGCAACGATCCTATGTACATACTTACTTTGGGGAAGTTGATATCTTTATTATGTCTTTGTCATTACAATTTTATGGCTTTAAACTTAAATAGTTTACAGATAGAAAATAGGTTAGGAGGGAGGGCTTTTAGTTTGTGAAGGAGGGGATCAGTGATTTTGAAAAGCAAACCGGTTACGCTATCCTAAACATTGGATTTGAAAAAAAAATCATGTCGGTATATGTCCTCCGTTCAAAAGTCAAATATATGGCCACACCTAAATCATGAAACTAATAAACTAACAAGAGAGTGAAGTCAGAGGTTGATTGGGTTTTGGCCTAAGAAAAAAGTAGCTGTTAACTGCACCGATTTTGACAAAAATGACAACAATTATTTTCTGTGTATCTACTTCACTAGAATTAACTTATACATTCATCCATTCATTTTTGAGTGAAATAACATACGTGTATAATTTATGAGTTTTACTTTTTTGTTCGCAAGCAAGTCAGTGTCTATATAGATTTCGAGATAACTCTACCTTCGTGGCTTCTGATTTAGGGCGGCTCTCCCACTAAACGAGATTGGCTTCGTGATTGGAAACCACTTATACATTCATTGAAACGTAATCATGATGAAACTGAGTTTAATTTGTGGTAACAGTTTGAAATCTAACCGCAGTTTACAACCGAAATTTAATTTTTAACATAACTGCGATTCATCTGAGAAATTAGTTGTGAGCTGTAACAGTTGTATTAACGTACCCTCATGAATAATCTCTGACAAATGTAGTACAGAAACATCATCATGTAATTCAAATAATGCAAGGAGGCAATGAATAAGCCAATTAGTCAAAACAAGCTCAATCAAACCTATATATAGACAACCAAGGCAAACAAAAAACACACTAACACACCTGCAAAAATAAAAAGAGAAACATTTACTTATATTTATCTATAAAACAGTCCAACTGATCAACACAAAAAACAAGCATTAGAATGATACGTTTAGGTGCGGGAAAAAATAAATTTGAGACGTCAAATCCATTCACAATAACTTGTAGGGACGTACCGGCGCTTTCGTCGGCTCCGCTAATAAGTCATTTGTTTCTGAAGCACTTTACACTAAGTAGCTACTTCCGAATGACAAATCGCATAGAAATATCTATTTCACTCTGGATTTTACATTTAGAAGCTTTGTGTTTATTTCTCCGTCTTTGTCGGTTAAGTTTGTTTGTCGTATATGTGGTTACAGAGTCTTCGAGGCGCTGTAAGTTTGGTCATTTAGGACTCTTTGGTCAGCGGTAAGACAAAATGTCTGTTAAAATTTGACGCAAGTTTAAGAAACACTTCTGACAAATCAGAATATGTTTCACACCAGAATTGACAAAAAGACTAGTCAAATTGTGAGTGCTTCCTTTTATGTGGAGCACTGGTCTTGTTACACTTGTGAACATTCAATTTCATAAACCGTACAAACGTTTTATCATTATATCTTTTTTTTTTCTTTTTCTTTTTAATTTTAGAATAAGCACAACACTATTTAGCTTAAACATGTTTTGGAGACGCTCTCGCCATCGTCGGTATATTTTGTTGTATTATTTGTCAGTGGTTTTCAATCCCCTAAGAAAACATTACGACCTCAAGGGTGATGTTACAGTAAACTACTCGTTGGAACAAAGAAGGTTTTAGCCACTTAATATGCATAGCCTCTTTCAATTTTAGTTGGTATTTCGAACTCCCTTTGCCATTATCTGAAAGCAATCTTTGTTGAATGCATCTCTGCATTCAACGGATGTTTTTAGATTTTGATAAAAGCGAAGCCTTGTCCCAAGATAATTGTTCATTTAAAAAAAAAAAAAAAAAAATGGGAATAAATTACGTGGGTGCAAAAGAAGAAAGTAACACGAGCCGCAGAGCGAGTGCTTTCTTAAGTGTGAAGTGCCGGCACTCTTCACTTGCATTAAATGTTTTTATGTTGATAAGAGCATGAATTAGATTTCACCAAGATTTTCGCTGAGGTTCTAAATTCTATTCGCTATATGTTCCATGGTTCATGTGGCGTTTATATGATTGAGGTCTACTTAAAGGCATGACAGTTATCAACAGAATCTCAGTAACTTCCAATTATTCAGCCAACTCTGAGTATCTATAGTTTCAGAAACGCTAGTTAATATTTGTAACTGCAGTTAAGGTAGTTTAGGATCCACACTTTCCGCAAAAACTCATCACGATTTTTTCTTAGAAATATATTTTATAGAGAATTTATCGATTAATCGAAAAATGGATAGAAAGTTGTATGGTCCCGCGCCCGTTTTCGAGATAAAAATTTTTGAACGGAACCATGTTTTGATATTTTTCACAAAAAAATATGACTCAAAAACTAACAAAGCTATTGACGTCGTTTTTGCAAGTAATCTCAACCAGACATTATTTTACACAAATATGGGAAAATAAATTGTATATGTTCTAATATTTTGTCAAAATTTACAGTTTTGTCTTCATCTTTGACTTAAAATCGCTTTGAAAATTGAAACTCTAAACCACATACCATCGCTTGTTATGATCAAAAGTAATCAGGATTTTTTCAAATCTCGCCAAAGGTTTTACGAAATCTTTCAGAAAAAAATATTTTTTTGTTTTCGAAGACTCATTGTGTTATTCTTATGTTACCTTTTGGCGGGATTTGGCGCGCTTGGCGTTTTCAGCGGTACATTGCTCGCGGGCACACGTTTCAAGCTTTGTTGTTTATTTAAAGTGGTCAGGACCCTTAAGTTAAAAATACGAACCCAACAGATTTTTAAAATATAAGCAAGGTTCTCATGCACCAATCAAAAAGTGTAAAAAGGTATTCATAAAAGCCTTGTAAGCGGTCAACAGTAGTGCTCTCCGCTAGTTGGACACTAGCTGTGAACACAGTCTCACGGTTGGCCTGAAAGAAGAAGCAGTAGACCATTAGAGATTAAGTACTGTTCATGCTTTGAAGTGTTGTGCTCTAAGGACATTGTTAAGAAAACTATGAGATTTGGTATAACAAAAATATGCGCAGCAATGATGGCTCAGGTCCCATACGCTTAGAGTTAAAATGTCAATATTTAAATAAACCGAGAGATTTCTATACTAGAGTAGATCTCTGTTTGTTTCTTTTATGCATAAGATAAACCAGCGGAGTATAAACTTTCGAAAATTTAATTGCCAACACTGTTAGTTAAATTATCCAAAAAAAAAACAATCGTTTGATGCGATCCCCAAAAATTTAAAATGCTCCGCTGCCCCTGCAAATAAAATTTGAAATTTAATTTTTGTGCACCTTGAGTTTGTCATTTGGAAGCACTTTTTGTAATGCAATGTCATAAGAAAAAATAAAAAAAATTCCAAAATGATTTTTTTTTTAATTATTATTTCTTCTTTTGAATATTAAAAAAGGCCATACACTTATATAAACGTTGGGAATAAAAGAGAATCAATATTTTAGCATTAAACGATCAATAAAAGAATATAATTTTTAACATGTTATTAAGAAACAAAAAGAAAACAAATCGTCAGGGCATTCGCCAAATCTGAAAACTGATAAGGCTCGGCGATAACGAGGCGCTAATAAGCCGACTAGGTGAATATTTCATCTTCGGGCTTTAATGTTATTGTTGAAAAATGGTACAACATTAATGGAAAGCTACTCTATTTGAAGTTAAACTAAAATTTTAAGGATCAAACTCTGTCGATGTGCGACGACTGACTAGCCTCGTGTCTGTCCATAGCTTCTATATATCGAGATCAAGTATCTTTTCAATACTTGTCCTGGTCCAAATGGTTCTCAAATTTTTAAAAGCTATATGTGTTTTCGTTAAATCCAATCAATTTTGCCTGTTTGCTCGCCAGAAAGTTTATGTAGAAAATAATGACGTCATTGACGTACGTAATAAGTCCAAACATCAATCTTTACTCTGTTTTTCTTGTAAATTTTACTCTTTATATAACAACTGAATCATTATTCTCATAGCTTTAAATAACCGTTACCACTAGATGGTGCTAGTTTATGCTAATTCTATTGTTTTCTTTCTTTCTTTTCTTTCTTTTTTTAAGTGCTATTTACTACTAAATAGCGATAACTATTGCACACACTTAGTGTTTGCGCTCTATATAATTAAACAAAAAAGTCCTGATTGCTATTCAATAATTCAGCTCTGAAGAACGCCAGAATAGATGCAAGAGAATTATTAATATTATTTTTTTTTACTTCCGGTCTTGCAATAACGTAAGAATTTGATACCGCTTTTTCTCGCATAGGATGTAATTTTGAAACTAATTTAACGTATTTTTCTTTTACTCTTGATAAAAATCCTCTCCTCTCTGTAGATAATTAGGGCTTTAATAATGATAAAGATTATTTACACTCGTTTGCAAGAGAGTTGTACACGTTCATACAAATATCAAATGTATTCAGTATATGCAAAACAGAAAACTCGCTCTTATTTACTGTTTGCGTGGTTCAATGTATATCAAAATAAATTTTTCCTGTTTATTACATCGTACAGATCATAAAACAGTTGGTTTCTTGTATAAAAAATGCTTGTTTTGCAGTTTGTATCTCATTAGATATTTGTATAAATGTATATACTACAACGCTATTGCAAACGAGTGTACATAGTGTTCGAAGTATAAATTATTGAAGACTTTCACAGCAAAACAAACAAGTGGATCCTTTAATTTATAGCAGTATAGTGTGCTGTCTTTAGTCATACTTCGAATAAATGCAGTTGATTTCCTGTTTTTGAGCAGCGTTAGTAATTATTCAATCCGTGAGATATTGATAACTACACTGTAGGTAGTACAAATTCGACGAAAGTCAACAATGGGAAAAATGCAAATTGCTTAAAATTGCGCGTTTTATCATTCATTGTTCACGTTCATATTCTTTGTGATTTCACTCAATTCATGTGAAGTTCTGTTTATAGTATAAAGTAGACATACTGCACTCTTTTGCAAAAAGATTGTGGTATATATTGATACAACGGATATGTAGCCATTCTTGAAATGTCGGTTGCCCAGTTGAAAGAGAATTGAGTCAAGTCATTTGCAATTTTTTTTTTTTTTTTTTTTTGAGAAATGATACTCAAGATGTACAAAAAAAACATTACATGTAACTATAAAATATGTGCAGCTTTTTATCGTTGTTTTAGCTCTACTCAGTTTTAAATAAAACAAGAGATTTGTAAATCAGTATTTCAACTGGACAACCATTTCGATCAAGAATAGCTATATAATATTTTCAGTATATTTTATGACATGCAAAACCGAAAAGAAAATTATTCTTTGCTTCATTAAATTAATGTCAAAATACATTTTTCTTGGTTATTTCATATTGATTGGAGTACAGATTATCATAATGAATACAGTTGGTGTTGGAATTTCTTATTTTGCATTAAAATGAATCTCAGTAGGCATTTGTATCAATGTATACTACAACGTTTTGATGAAATCAAGAAGTAAGGCTTCCACATTGCAAAATTTAATGACTGTTTATATCCTAGTCAATTTCAGGAAGAGAGATGAATGGATTCGCTTGACTTTTCATCTCGAAAATATATGTCTAGGAAAACAAGATATCAAGATATATTTTATCATAAAATGAGGAATGCGTGAACACATGTCCAATATTAAGAATAAATTGCAGCGAATAGCAATGTTTTTACACTGCTTGAGTCGCATAGCCGCTTTTTCTCCTCAAAAAGCTCTTTAAATGTCACTCAAAACTCAACAAAATAGCATGTGCTAATCCTTTAAATAAGAGGGTGGTTGTATCAAAACAGTATTCTGGAGAAACGATCTAGTATTTCAAGTATTTTCCACTTTAAGAACTAAAACTACAATGCTTTTTACCACACAAATTACGTATACACAAATGAGGGATGTCAAAAACAACCACTTTGAGCTCATCGCTTTTCATGAAAAACAACATCGATTGTTTTTCAGTGCAAGTTGCCTTCTTAATATAGTCAGATTTAGAATTAATTTTATTTGTTTGTTTGTTTGTTTGTTTGTTAAATGGTATGATTTCAAAATATGTCTATCTCTATTAGCAAGCAATTTATAAAGCTAATTTGATTTTAACATTTTTTTCGGTATGAAAACTTGATTAAAACGGAAAGACGAAAAAGCCGGTTGCTTGTCATATAGGGGGAACTTCGATATTGCATTGAAACGCAGAAGCACAATATTTGCTCGTTTTTTTGTTAGTTAATAAGCTATCCGAATTTTAAAAATAGCTAGCAAACTTGATCAATAAATAGGTAGATCAAAAGCCACAATATAATTACGATTGTAAAAACCTTATAAAAATGCAACTATTTATTAAGATCTTATCAACAATTTTGACATTCGCATACTTTAAGTACAACAGTTCTGCTACTACACATTAGAAAAGTATTATTTTAAAACATTTGATCTTTTTGGAGTCATATTTTGCTCTTGAAACGGATAAAATAAGTCATTTATTGTCAAAAGCTTGGTCAAGATTTTAGCCTGTGCATATTTTGCTGTATTTATAAATAAATCATTGAGACGTTTTTTTTTGGTTGAAACTACGATCAAATAATATATAATCGCCATTGTTTTCAACTGTAACTGACATGACATCAATTCACAGCTACACGATTCGATGTGCTTTGTTTCCATTGAAATGGTATACAAAACCTCCACATAGCTCTGGGCGTTTATTTTGACTCTAAGAACTCTCAACAGCTCAGTAATTGGAAACAACTGCCTTGAATAACGGTGTTTAGAGGCATTTTCGAAAGTGTCATTAATTTCCAGAAAGCTCAAACTTGAACGAAGTACCGTCTCTCATGCGGCCTGGCAGTTTAAAACTCGTTTTATAGCTCGCTTATACTTCGGAAAAAACATAAAGTAAATGCTCGGTGAGATGAAGGAGTATGTGTACGTCAAAAATTGCGCGAAGAAAAACAAAAGTCTTCTCTCACAAGACGAGAATTTGCCGTTCCATGCAAATGCGAATATGAGAAGAATCACATTGTAAGGACCATAGCAAATACCAAACACAACAACCAAAGCAAGTGCCTGGGTGGTTGTACTGCGAATTGCTTTATGCTTGCGTTGCCTTCCTACTCGTGTTTGAGGTTTGAAATAAGGGAGACATCTAGTCATTGTTATCAATATGGCTGAGTACATAATAGTCAGAAGACAAAATGGTATGATCACGGCAAACACCAATATTACTGCAATGTACATTCGGTGTGCTTTAGCATGATCATCGAAGTTGGGAGCCCAGCGCTGTGAACAGTATAATACACCGTTTTTGTTATAATGGAGACGAAAAGTGTAAAGATAAGGCGAGAATAGACCAAACGATAGAATCCATATCAGAATGATTCTAACACGCAAGGACTTTCTTGTTGGTGTTGATCTATAAACGACTGCTAAAAATCGGTCTGCTGTCATTCCTATCAAACTGTATATGGAAACCACAGGGCAAACATCAGCGACTATGAAGACAAACTTACACATAATCTCGCCAGCCAAGCCATCAACTAGCCACATATCGGAATTGATAGTAGTTTTGACGATTTGATACGGAAGGACAACGCAGGGGACGACTAGATTCGACAAAGCCATGTTTACGATAAACAAATCCATAGAATTCCTCATAGTTTTGCTGGAGTAAATGACTATTATCGTCAGTACATTCCCAAATAAAGTCGCTGGTATTAAAAAAGAATAGGCAAGTGTTTTCCCAGTAATAACGGATCTCGATGGAGATAAAAAATCACACGGATTACCCATGTTCAACTTGAGCGTTGTGTTAGCTAAGCTCGAAAAATTAACCAAGGTACTGTTTGCCATCTAAGAGAGTATACTGGCAGCCAATAGTGCAATGTACATTTGAACGACTCAGTGACATCACATTGGCAACACTTAAGAACATCCGGGTTTGCATATCACTGTTATCATTCTGACTCGTTGGAAAAAGAAGAACGTAAGTGTTTGAGAGTTCGCTCTTAAACTGATCTGTCTTGCTAGAAAGTCTTGTTAAATCAAAGTCTCGGATTGTCATCAATTATGCTTTCCTTTTGGTGAAAACGTTCTTTTCCAACGTCGAGTGCAACAGATAACCCATGTACATTTCCACAGTGATACTCAATCACCAATTAATAATTTCCATTTTAATAGCTCTTTCGTTCTCATTTGCATGAAGTTGTCTAGAATGTTTCGACAATTTGTGGTCGCTTAGGTACATGTTTGCATGTGATAGGCGATATGCATTATGGGGTCATTTTACTACCACTACCAGCATCCTTTGCGAGTTCTCTTTCATATTCATATTATTTTGCAATCCCTATGGATATTAACAAAACAATTAGCACTAATGGCGACACAAAAGAAAGTTGGCAAAGCATTCTGGTAGTGGTTGTATTCTAAGTCATTATGCAAATCGCTTATTGTTTTTATTATTATTATTATTATTATTATTATTATTATTATTATTATTATTATTATTATTAATTTTGTGGTAAATACTAATTACTTAAGAGGCGTTAAAAGCCAACAAATTTATATTTCCTCTATGATACTATATAGATCGTCACTTTATGGTTATTTGAGTGATCGACTCTCGACAAGTTTTAGTCGTCTGTTCAGTTAGGTTTGATCATCATCGATATACAAGGCCAAATAACAATCTGTTCTCTTGAAAACGCGCTGGCGCAGACGAGGTCACTCGGACCACAGATAAACAAAATGCCCTCCAAAAGTCATGTTATTGTCCTTTATAGTTGAAAATGTACATTTAGCATATCATTAGCAAATAGGACTGAATTACAGCTGAGTGATGAGTTGGTCCAGCTTGTGCATGAGGCCAAATGTTCTCTTACATATCAATGACTGTAAAAACTGCCATGAAAAAAAACCTTGACTGGATTTTGTGTTTACTGGTAAAATATTGGTTGTAATAACCATTAAATTTATATTATTACAACCAATTTATTTTAGCAAGAACATGTTAACCAAAATTAAATTGGTGGAATTAACCATTTGAAATGGTTATAACAGTTAGAACCATTTTTTTCTTCTTTTTTAACCAGGCAGTTTTTACACTCATGCAATTTTTGCTTGAAATATCAAAGTTACCACGTAACGGTGAGCTTTATGCAGCAATCAAAGGCGGCAATTTAAAATCACAACTTTATCCAGTGTAATATCTTGTACGTCAACGGCTCGCGCGATGTAACAGTCAACAACTATTAACAACTGAAACCTTTTCACTATTTATAAACCTGATTTAATTGTTATATTTCCTCTTTCCTCTCTTATAGCTATCTTTTGGTTATTTTCGGTTTTGTCTGGTATAAATATCTTGCTCGTAAAATAATCGTCTCTGATTATGAGTTAAATGTTCTAGCTTTTTCTATTTAATAATATGACTAATCCAAGAGCAACTTTGAGTGATTAAATACTGCAGTATAGAGGATGTCATCAATGAAATATCGACAAGCCTGCTCTTAGAAGTACATTAAATATCGCACATCAGCCAGTAATGATATCTCGGATACCAAGAGATGTTTATCGTCCGCTGTGTCTGTTTCAGTCAGTTATTTTCGTTATATTCGTCCACTAATTTCAAATCTGGGATTTTAAAAATGTAAAACAGACCTTTAAAATTATTTAGATTTTGAAAAGGTTTCAGGCGCTAAAAAAAGGAGGCATTTAGTGATTATAAACGTTTGAAGTCTAATGACGCAATTAAGATCGAAATAAAGAAAATAGAACGCAAGATTAAGTGAATTAGTTTTGAGGAAATGAAGGCAGTAAAATACAGCAATTCTTAAAAAGGTTGTGATTCAAATACTGATTTAGCGCGGAATAAAATTGTTATTTGCATATATCAAGTTTTCGGTTTCCTGTTTTAATTGCACATATTATAAAGTTACATAGTTTATAATATTCATGTGACGAAATTTTGTACATTTTGAATCAACATTTCTTTAAAAAAAAAAAGAAAATCATGAGATATACAATTGACTTTGCTATATTCTGAAAAAATTGTCTTTCGAAAGGATAACCCAGTTAAATATTAGCTGTATGTGAAAACAAGTAAACGAACGAACAGTACAAATGGACGAATTCAAATACACACACACACACATACACAAACCTCTTTCTCTCTCTTACTATAGGCGGATGTTTGTTTACAATATTTTGCTCATTAGCAATAAAAAAATAAATAGAGAAAATTGATCAGAACACAAAACTGAAAATATATCAGCTATATAAATAATCTATGGACTTTTTAGTTCCCAGTACATGCGGAACTTTCCAAGACATCAGCTTTCAAATTAGTTGGGTGACAAATTGAAAACGAGCCAATGTATTCTTCGAAAGATTTAGATATTGCCCCCGGGGGGTAGGGGGGATGCTCCGGGGATAAACGATCGGGATGTTCGTCGGATTTTTAAAAATACCCCTAAAATATACCGAACGTTTTTCTAAAAGGCGTGGCTTCACAAATTTAAAATTTCTAAAAGATACCAAAAACGTGAACTTTAGTGCTATCAAACCCCTAAAAGATACTAAAAATTAAAGTAAGGAAATTAAAAAAAAACACCATATTTTAAACCCTAAAAGAGACCACATCGCTGATTTTTCTCCTAAAAGATACGACTAGCATTCAAAATCGTTTACCCCCGAAATCTCCCCCCCCCCCTCCCCATGCGGAGATATTGCTCAACTTGCTTCACTCCAACAATGGCATCATCGATACATTCGCCTATAGCGTATATCTATAGCATAATCAACGATGTCGTATATGTTGCAACAGTCATTCGACGCAAATTTGATCAGTCACATGTAAACATATTTAAGGAGAATGACTCATAACAAATACTACCCAACCAAAATATTTATAGCCTGACGTCAGATCACCAAAAATCCCAATGGCCATCAGAAGTTAATGAATAAACACGTATTTTTTTTATTATTATTACTATCATTTAAGTTTATAAAACAGCATGACAAGTATGATTAAATAATGCCTTTCACACAGCCAGAATCAGTTAGAGCAAATGAATATTTCATATCAAGCTGCGAAATCAATTTCAGTATTTATGGTTGATTTATATATGCATATACGATTTACTTAGCTTTTTTATTAAAGAAACACTTATTACTTCTTGGAAGTAATTACTTTCGCAGGGTACTTGAAGCAATATTAGTGCTGCTTTTATTCTGTGAGTGTGTTTCTTCGTATTAAAGTTTGTTATCGGTTTACGATAGGAATCCATCTTTAAGCTTAAACGATATCTTTCACATACATTTCTTGTTTATATAAAACAACTTGCAATTAGGGGACGCGTATAGATGAGACGAGGAAAAGAGAAAAAGCATGCCGAGATAATAAATCAAAATATACAAAACAAACGAATATCAAGTTGACAGGTTTAAAGTGTGGAGGCGGGGGCTGTCAATTTTGGCGGGGGACGGATGTTTTAGTTAAAATTCTTTTTAATGAACTTGAAAGTTGGGGTGTAAAGTTCACACACCTCAAGCTTTGAAAAAAAAACACGTTTTTTGAACACCCAAGCTTTAACAAATAATCATTTTTAATTGATGATCTGGTGCTGCTCTGCACATCAAATTGTAGATCAATTCATGACAAATCTGTATAAGCTGGAATTATATCTAACAAAGTTTATCATAACGCAGCACTTTACAAGTAATCATAATTCAAAATCAAGAAAAACTGATCGATTTGCAGCGTTAATAGTTTGCCAGCTGAGCCAATCGTTGCGAGCTCAGTTTGAACTCTTCTTTGTCCTGATATTTCGCTAGTCTTTCGGGCGGATCTTTCAATTCGTTCTGATTCTGACAGCTGACAAACAAAATCAATCTGATATTGTCCAAACGTCAACCTATATACCAAACTGAGTATAAGGGGTTTTTTTTCGGGGATCTTCAGGATTACATAAAGTAGCTAGCCTATGAAGTAACTAGCCTGTGAAGTGGCTCTTCGAAATTCGCCATTCCCCCTAACATAATATATTAATATGTGATTGTAAACTGCGAGGAAGTCTCGAATAAATGATAAATAAATAAATATATTTGGGGACAAGGGGGATTGGAAACAAAGAGGCTAGTAGACTGGTTTTTCTATAGGTTAATTAGCTTAACATAAGTAAAATAGCAAATAAAATATAGCAAAAATTTAAAACCACAGAAACGGAAAACTTTCAACCAGCATGCTTATTCCGACAGCTTTTTTTTATCTTAAACGGTGTTTTACTCTCGATCGTTTTCACCTCAGAAAGGATCGAGTTCCATATTGTACATTATCTGCATGAAAAAAACTTTTTTTTTTCAAGCAAACAGAACAACAGCGAGTTACACACAGACATATTAGACAGACAGACAGCTGCCAGACAGACAGATAATAACCGATAATTCAATTCCATGTGATTAAATCGGTGATTTTGCATATGGTTCAAAAGCGACAACTGGACATGTTCAATAAACCGAATACAACGAACGAACAAGCGAATGAATGAATGAATGAATGAATGAATGAATAAATAAATGAATGAATGAATGAATGAATAAATGAATGAATGAACAAAAAAGAACAATAGAAAAGAAAAAAATATAATCAATGCAATTAACTTTATTTTAAGAGTGTACGCATTTACAAATTAATGTACTCTACTCATACGGTCCCAACGAAAGACTGTAACAAAATATCTAAAATATCTAAAATATCTAAGAATAAAGAAAAAAAGACCAATTTTGCTAATAAAGCACTTTTCTCCATAAAAAAAAAGAAAAAAAAAAGAACAGAGGATTATGTTGTCTTGTACACCTGCCTTCCTCCAAGGATTTCGCGTCAAGAAAGTGCTAAATGAAATTTGTCTTTATTGAATATACGACTTCTCACTCAAATACATTTCCCTTTACGTATTAAATCTAGCAAGTCACAAAGCAAAATTTGTCATCATTAAAATGCCCCACGTCCTTTCAATACTTCATTATTCAACTTCCACGGATAGAGTTTAATGTCCGGACATTACGACCAACTGGTTGTCAATCTCATTAAAACTTTACAACACATGTATAGCTTCTAAATATGACATAATTCACAAAAACACATTAATTTCACTGTATTGACATTTGTGCCGGTAGTGAGGCGGAGCCTGTCGGTTGTCAGAGTCATGAAGTTTTAATAACGCATCGATGAAGTCTGGAAAACGACATCTGGGACAACAGTTATTTTCGTGTGTATACGTATTATGAAAGGTATTGTTTAGGAGCGGCTCTAGGGGGTGATTAGGGTGACAAATCACTGACATTTCGAAAGAAAAAGAATTTTAAAAATGAGACGAAAAAACAAATACAAAAATCCTATTCGAACATAAGATTGCAAAGTTAGAGAAAACTAGAATGCAAACACTAAATGTGTGCAATAGCTGTCACTATTTAGTAGTAAATAGCACTTATTAAACAAAAGAAAACAATAGAATTAGCATAAATAGCACTATTTAGTGGTATTTATGTTGCACACTTTTTTTGCGTGCGCTCTAATTTATATTTGTTTTTATGTAAAATATGTGTTACTCTAACCACCGATTGAACATGCTATTCCTTATGAACTTTGATACCACAGACGGTCGACCCCCTCCCCCCCCCCCCCCCTCCCTTCATAAAATCCTGGATCCCTGCCTTGTTTTTGTAGTGGATTTGAATTGTGATCGACTTAGAAGTGGATGTTTCATTGATAGACCTTGCATATGATAAAGAAACAGTTTACGAAAAATAAAGCCCACGGTTACCAGGCTTCCGCGAATTGCAGTCAGACACAGGGAACCCAAGGGATTAACAAGTGTATTGCCCAATATCAATACTCACGGTTTTCCTGGGCTCTAAACTCAATCGCAAAGTATGCATGGATTGTTTGGCTGGACATTGTCAAGATGGCGTCAAAAGAAACTACGGAGCTACGAATAAAATACTTTCGAAAATAGCGAATTTTTGACTGAAAATGACATCCCATGTACCTTTCTTTTAGTGGATGATATAGAACGATGTAGTGACATCTAGTTGGAGTAACAGTGGCCGTAATTATGGTCACTATATGGACGTTTATGCTCCCCGATCGATCGATTATAAAGCGCAGCCTGTTCGGTTCCATTAAATTTCGCTCCTCTGAACGTCAAACAACGCCTCAACTGAATGGCACTACATCTTTCTATATCTCTCTTTGATAGAGAACTACATGGAATGTCTTTTTTATTCAAAAATTCGCTATCTTCGAAAGTATTTGATTCGCAGCTCGGTAGTTGTTTTTGACGCCATCTTAACTATGTCCAGTCAAACAATCCATGCATGCTTTGCGGTTGAGTTTCGAACCCAGGAAAACCGTGAGTATTGATATCGGCGAATTGAAGTTTAACTGAGCTATACTCTTGTGATGAAGCCATTTTGCAAATTGAGCATTAAAATCGATCACAGATAACAAAAAAGTTATTTGAATATATAAAATTTGAAACGGCATGGCAGTCATCTTTAACCACTGAGACTCAGGTGCAATAGCCCATTTTTACTGGCGTGATTTTTGATAATTATAGTTTGTCATTCCTTAAAATATGAATACAGACATTGACTTATTTACAGAAGAAAGGGTACAAAGTATTCTGCAGAAATAGGTAGTACTGATATGATGCCACAAATGACTGATATCACACAAATAACATTAATTTATGAGCACTGATTTGAATAATACTAGAGGTTTTCTCATAGAAAAGTGAAATGCTGCGAGCTGTTTCTAGATTGATGAGGCCTGTCTAGTGGGTCTAGCTAGAGCACTGAGGAGAGGGGAGGGGGCCATTACTTTTGTTATTTAACGTTTAGTGAGAATAAGGCAGACAAATAACTTGAGACCGACGTTAATATCTATTAGCAACAGTAACATTTATTATTAAAATATTAACAAGATTGTAATTGTAAATACAATCAATCTCAACTGCAACAATTATACTGAATTTCAAAATTTAACATAAACTTTATATATCTGTTAGGTCAGATTTACCAACAGTCCTTCATATTATCCAAGTGGAACGGAAATTATTAACATTCGAACTCTAAGTTCGTCATTGATTTACATGCAATATTTTTACCTCTTTAAAGAAACAATTGAAAATTGTTTGTTTAAACGAACGTGAAGATCTAATACTTGTTTAACCGAAGACAGCAACCTCGAAAAGGGCTTACGATTAGAGCTGGAGCGATCATAAAACGTGGTCAGCCAAACGCATGTATGAAAACAATTTGCCGCTATCCGAATGCACTGCGGGTTCACAAATATCTGGATATCCAAAGCACCGGAATATAAAAAGCCCAGACTCTCTCGGCCAAATCGAACACAGGAACACCGTCACCGTCAAGAAAAGACCAGAAATGTATGTAACGGGAAAAAAGTGTCCTTACAAAACATATTACCTTCACATTAAACATAACAAAAACATCTAATACCCTATTCATACCAACAAACTAAACATGTTTAAAAGTTGTTTAATTAAACAAGTTTAACTCACATATCAAACTTATTCCCCATATTGTGGAATATTTGCTCAAACTATCAATATCAATTCTGTCGAAGCTTATTTGGACATTAGTTATAACACAAAAAGTTATTACAAGTAAGTTATAGATGTTACTTGTTGATACTGCATGTAAACATTGGAATTTTGCGATTTGACTGCGAAGAATCGCCATTGCCGGCTACAAAGTCCTCTCCTATTGCCTACACCGACACAAGAAAGATGGTTATAAATACGACAAAGAACTCCATCTTCTCTTGCTATTTGCCCCATCGAATTTTGTCGAAAAATAGACAATTTATATGTCAAAATACAGGAAATTTTATGTAGAATTCGATTTTTGCGGTAAAAATGTAACTGAGCTTGCGTATTAGGGCGTAAAGTGACGTTTCGTAACGCAACTGGGTCACAGAGGTCAATTTCTCTTGTAAAAGCACTAAAAGTCCTCTGTTTGCAAATCTAAATTGCCCCACGAAAAGTTTGCCGTAATGGCTTGAAAACTATACAATATGACAGCTGTAATAGTGTAATATTGGATCACCGTGGTAAAAATGTTGTTATTTCAGAGGGTTTTGAGTAAAACGACAATATGCTGAAAATTTTATGGAATTTATACGGTGTTTATATGGAGTCTGCAGTGGGGCGTGACACTCGTGACTTCAAAGGGGCTTTTGCGACAATAAGTTTGATATAGTTCATGCATTCACATGAACTAAACGTGCGCGCTTGGTGTTGCTAAATATTTGGGGAAATTACAAGTCAAAAACTCGCAGAAAGTGTAAAAGAAAGGGAAAACATATGCAATGGGTGTCAAATATATTTCTTGAATGCTATAGGGTACGAACAAATTTATGTTTTTGTGTGTAAACTGAATGAGCCGCGTTTCAGTTTAACATTCTCTACGGCAAAGCAATTGATATTATGAATAAAATAAATCAATTTTATGAATGAATTACGGATTACCAAAACAGCAAAACAATTGACTTGTAAATCAAATTTAATGTAACTCAAAATGATGAGATATAAAAAAATATTAACGTTTTCCAACCGCTTCAAGCCGACTTTCACCTTTGTTAAAATTACAAAATTACAAGACGCTAGCTACAAAGAAAAGAGCAAAACAAAAATAAAATACACAAATCGAAACAGACAACAATACCAAATAATCTACAAATGGTCTGAAAACAATATGTTCAGCTTATACAGTTTTAAAATCACAGTTTAGTGATTTGTAAATAGAATGTACTATAGCTTTCAATGTCAGAATATTGCGAGTGTGAGTGAACTGAATTAAATAGATGAAAATGTAATTGTTCTTCTACGAAAGACCTGGTGAACCTATTGATGAACACACATGTCACCATCCAGTCCTAAAAAAACAAAAACTAGTTTTCAGGTGCTGAACATTTTGAAAATTTGCAGCGGTATTTGCTGGTTTATTTTTCTGCAAATATGCTGGCTGACAAACCTCCTCGGCAATTGACAGAGCTCTTAACATGTTTATATTTAGAAATACAATACACTTCCCATTGCTGGTTGTTTTTTGCCCTTCTTTTTTGAACGTAGGTCATAAAGCTTGATAAACTTGAAAAACCTTCCAGTCCTTCTAGTGAACTTTTTGTTTCTGAAATTGTCGTTCGCATCCATAACCATATTTAGTAATCTTACCTTACTTGGAAGTAAGTATGAATTCTATTTTGGTGATTTACTACTATCTACGGCCACAATTCACGGAAAAAAATCGATGAAACCTTACAGAGATTGCAGTTAATAACTTTATCAACTGGCAGCCATTTTGAATTTTGTTTAGAAGGGCAGGAAACCCAAAAAAATCAAAATTACACAGGAACCCCAACTAACGACAGTGATTTTTGGATAGGTATCCTTTGCATTCGTCATAATAAGGATATAAATAAATGTAAATATGCTACCCATCTCATCTATATAATGGTTATTCTTGACATGGACCATTGTACTCACCATCCCTACATTAATTAATTTACATCTGAGTGAGTTTTCTCCGTTTGCGTTTGTGATTGGTTCGTCCAATCAAGAGCACAAGCGATGTTCACGTTTCGCATTGGCTGTGACCACTGGGGGAACAATTAAGTATTTGTTTATATTATTTAAATCTCAGTTTCTATGAAATAAATTGCCATATACAGTCGACCAAATTCATGGTCTTTGCAACGAATCTAAGCCTATGACTGATTGCTATTTTTGTATCATTTGTATACGCTACTGATATAATCAAGACAAATTCCAGTTGGAAATACAAATATTAACAAAGCTGGATAAATAAACACGTTATGAGCAGCCTGTTGGCCTTAATTCTTGTTTTATGAAATCTTTAAATAGCAGTTAATTTCCGTATTCCAGTAGCGGATCCATGATGATTTTTTTTATTGAGGGGGACTAATGGGAATTTTCCAACAATTTTGTTATATTCGATCTTTTTTGGATTCTCATTAGCATATTCTATTGCGTCAGGCATTGCAGTTCATTTATGAGAATAAAACACTCAAAATGTATTTGGTTGATATTACTTATTTTATTTCAGTAAATAAAATGAGAAAAGGTGCTTTAAATTATAAAATAAGTAAAAAGGTCAGCACATTTTTTTTGAGGGGGAGGGGCACAAGTCACCCCAGTCCCCCCTCCCTGAATCCGCCCCTGTATTGGCTTTCGTGCTATAAAACAAAGCCATTGCTCTGACACCAAACCAAAACAATTAATACAAAATAAAAAGGCAAAACAAAATAAATAATACTTCAAGTTGTTCACTTTTATTCTTATAACAAAGAACTTGTTTTAGGACTGGGATAGTCTATTTATTGTCGCCGAGTTATTTTAAGAACGGGACGTGATTCGTCAGATTGACCAGAGAGGAATTAGACGAAATTTGTACTGGCGTCGAAGATAAAAAAATAAGAGCTCTTCAAATTTGCAAAAGCAAAGCACAACAATACTGGATATATTAAGGTAGCAGGGGATAAAACCCATGTGACTCTTATTCTCACTCACAAACTACTATATCAGAGAGAAAACTATTTTAGCCTGTCACCAAACTCATCAACGTAAAAACTGTGTCTCCCTTTTTTATTTAGGTCTTGGATATTTCTTTTAGTTAGCTATGATCATTTTTTGGTGATTTTTAAATCAATTTTTAAAAAAAATTTTATATTGTCTCTAAACTAGACATTCATCTTACAAAAATGAGGGAAGTTACTAATTAAACTACACAACCACATTATTTGTTCTTTTAGCTTTCAGAAAATATATACTATTCTAGGGTTAACTTCTAAACTTTACATGTTAAATGACTTTAAAAACGTCACCTCGACTTACTATATTGTTCTCTGCTACCTTAACTGCTAAATCCATACATTTGCCATATCAAATATTATATATATTGCTTTCATTTTATAGACATCTTGTGAGTTGCTGAAAGAGGTTACATGTTATACCCCATTTATTGGTCAAACAGACAAAAAATATTACAAAGGACTACTTATTTCAAACAAATATTGTTTCACAGGGAACACTATTTGGTCTTATTTTTGCAAGTCAGTTTACAAAAAGGAAATATTATTTTTGTCAAATCCCAAATAAGTCAGGTCATAACTAAATAACTCATTTCTTATCTCAGTTCTGTGCATTAATTTAAGTCCAGTACAACATTTTCGTGCATTTGATTTATTCACAATCGATCGGAAGCTCATTAGACGGTAGTGTTCAAGCATATGATATTACAACATTGAGATATTTCTATTTAATTCACTGGTCTTTTGTCAGTTTCAGTTGCCTGACTAGAATATACATACAAGTTTATCATATGATTGTGATGTATTGAACGCTGTAATGTAAGCTGGTAACTAAAGCCATTCCATTTAATCAAGAACGGTCGATCGAGAACGGTAGCAAACAATCTAAAAAAAATCGATTTTATGGAAACCAAATATTTTCGATCCCACGACAGTTTTGGATCGAAAACGGTCTTAGGATCGAAAAACGTGGGTTTCCCAATAATTGAATTTTTTTCCCGATCGCTTGCGACCACGTTCTCGATCGTTCTTGATTATATGGAAACCAGGCTTAAGGAGTGTCTACATGTATTTAGAAAGGAAAAGTTTTTAACATCATTGCCACAGTAAAATCTATCGACATTGTTATCTAATAGCGGTAATATTATAAGAAACGAGGAAGTATTCTGGGAACCAAGGGTGGAACTTATAACAGATGCGGATCCAGGGGGAAGCAAGGGAGGGTTTTAATTTGCTAACGTTCGTGATTTTCTTAGGTCTTTTTTCGGGGATAGGCATAACACAAGAGAAGTGCATTATCCAATCAGAGCGCGCAGTATATCTTTGTTATTTTATAATATGTAAACATATGTGTGAATTAATAAAAAAAATTCTATAAAAAGTACTGAATATCAACTGATGAGTACTGGATACTGCATCCCAAGACCGAAATGCATTGTTGACGATATATCAATATGCATAATAATATCATTGTCTTTATTTGCAAGCATGCCGGCTCCATATTAAAAAGATTTATGTCGATCAGAATCCATTTTAACAATCCACATGGCGCTTTTTGGTTCTTTGCATTTTATTGTCATTAATTCATTTCGATCTTGGAATGCAGTATTTAGTGTTCAGTATTTGGTGTTCAGTATTCGGTATTCAGAAATATCCAAAGTAGGTATGATGATGCATCACTAAAAGGAGCTGTGGGTGAAAACCTCAGGGTCTTGACTCTACACACGTTTCAAGGGAGCTAGTTTCCCCCGGGTGATTTTCGCATGCCCAACAAATAGTTTTTGTAGTCTGAGACATACACAACGAGATAGAAAATGTTGAATACTCAAAAAACGGCGTTTACTGCCTTTCTACGTTTTAATTAACGTTTCCTTTTTGCTTTGATAGGAGAGGCAGTTTTCCCTATCGATGCTCTCTTGATATTTTGACAAAAATCTTAAATTTTCCTACAATTTGTGCCGATGGCTTTGTTGTTGGATTAGATGCTAAATTTTAAAATGACATGTTTTATCAGTCATGATTGGTTTCCTAGACAACACATTAGCACATTAATGGTAATACCATCTACAACATAAATTAATTAAAACTTGCAGTTACGGTTTTATGAATTGCCATGATAAGTGTTTTCATTTTCAGTTTTGTCTAGGTTAAATGTTAAATGTATCTATAGATACACATTAATTTGCTACATTTTATATACTGTCATCATTTAAAATTAAAAGCGTTGTTATAGCACAATTATAATCCAAATGCGCCAAATACTCTATTTTCAGAGGATAAGTGAATTCCGAAGGGCTTTATGATATTATTTGACTTGAAGGTAGATCGTGTTAGCTACATTCATTTTATATTTTTCGTCTTCTCTGCTATAAAAAAGTTCCTAAAATCTCATTGTTATATGGTACGTATTATTCAAAAGTCTTGAACAGCTGAAATTGTACAATGTCCACAAGTTTGTCGTATGTCATTTTAATTAGTAATACATAAGTACACTACTAGGATTAGTTATGACATTAATTTTGTACCCACAGTTTACGACAACAACTACAACAATGGTTTATTAAATTGCACCTAGAATCTACACTACATTGCCACATAAATAAAAAAATTACAGGTACTGTCCCCAACCCGATAATAACTGAAAAGTTAAAAATGCACCACTACCATTTGACAAATTTGTTTATTACTCAAATTCAGATATATTATCTTATCTCAGTTTCAAATCCTCTTACAAATGCACTTTTTAATTGTATTAGGAAATAGCAAAATAAATTAGTCATTATACAGGCGATTGGCTAAAACTTAGAACTACAGTCGTAAATCAGTGTATTATTTGCTGATCATGAATAATTAAAATCAGTACATACTAATATCTTATTAAAACTGCATTATATTGAATATCTAAGCTAATACACCAAGCTAAATATTTTTATTGGTGTTTATTACATATGTACACTTTAACCACATCAGAATCTGCCATGAATCTGGACATATGTTTACACAAGTATTACAACCATCGTTTGCTATGCAAATATCGTTCCTCGCAGAAATAAGCTAGCAACAGATCTCTCGTTCACAAGTTATATTGTAATGTTGCATAGTGTTTGCGTGTTTTTTTCAGCTTTCCTTATATACTGCACCAGCCTTCCCATATTCAGTTTAATTTTTCGAGAATTAAACAAACCTTGAATGTAGGTTAAGGACACAAACTCCTGCGTCGTTAATTGAACTGGTAATTATGATTTTCTCCAAAAGCTCCCCTCAGATATGTATCATATATATTAATGCCAATATGAAATTTGATTTGACATTACGCATTAATTGTATCTTTGCAACTATATAGGGGCTTTTGAAATCGGGGAGATATCTTGCAAAAGAAGTAATGCATCAATTACATTGCGTTTTTATTCATGATTCGGAGTTTGCATTTGAATGGAAAATGGAAAAAAAAATAAAACATTGCGTTTAGTTACCTTCCGTAGTTGTTTGTACTTTCCTCGACAGTCAGTTGTGCTCCAACTCCCCCTAGTACTTCTTAAAGCGCTTTAATTTCTGAAAGTGCGCTTCAAGGTAGAGCGCTCCAAGGCTGTTGGGCAGCCAAAGGGGAAAACACGATGATGCGGTGGAGCCTGTCTTCATTAGAGACGATCTTCGTTACCATCCTTGGGCTGGGAAACTTGACTTATGATTATTGAAAAACTTCTCATAGAGACTATCGAATCTCTTTCCCTGCCCACCCATATCTAAATGCTTGCCATTGGAATCCTGACTACAGCCGGTGAAGTGACGGGAGTAAGGGCCCGTCTATTGATTGCTCGTCTACCAACTACTAAATACAGCCAAGGGTTGATACTAGCATTAAGAAGAACCAACATTGTCGACAAAGCCCAGACCAATTGGAGATTACGGAATTCATATCGGAACACAAATATAATGACAAGCATTGTGTTAAACGGCGTCCATAGCACGAAGAAGAGCGTAGCCACCACAATTAATAGTTTTACTGCCTTAGAGCGACAGCGGTTTGTTGGCATAGAGTCATACCGATATGTGTTTAAAGAAAGTCTCACACAGATTCTACTATACGCGACGACAATGAGAAATAGTGGAATTAAATACATAAATATTACTAATAAACCATAATAGGTTGCAATGTAGGAACCATAGCGACTGCTTTGTGAACAGTAACTTTGTTTTTCGGTAATTGATGTTCCATCTTGCTTATCATGAGCTCCAACTTTGTAAATAAATAAAAGTGGGATGTAAGGAACTAACGCCGCTGCCCATGTTAAGAAGACTTTACGAACAACTTGGCCATTCTTGTTTCTATTTGAGAACACTTTAAATGGACTGATGACCGCGCAGTACCGATTGTACGTCAGTAAGAGCAGGTTCAACACTGACGCTCCGTGACTTGTATTGATAGCGTAGTAGAAGAGTTTGCATGAAAAATCGCTGTAAATGTTAACTGGAAGGACAACGTTTAAAACGTAGAAGAGAGTTGACAAAGTAAAAATTAAATCTGCAATGGCCAAGCTTGTAAAGTAATAAGTATTGATGCCAAGAATGTGGTGTCGTCGACAGGATACAACGCACACGCAGATATTTCCAATTAATGAAAATGTAAAAAGCAGTCCCCAGATTGCTACTACTGGGTAGATGTGATGTGTAAGCCAAGAATCTTTACTTGAATAATTTGAAAAGTTGCCGGCCATTGTGTCTAATACATCGTTTCAGTTGTCTTCATACACTGTACGTACTATTCAAAATCAATAATTTGGTTTTCGTGCAAAGGTTATTGTCGTCGTGTGTGTTAGAGTTGTTGTAAAGCAGCTGTAAAAACGTACTTGTCAATTGGGAGTCGTGATAATGCAATCTGTTTCAACAGACTTGAATTGTGCTCATACCCTCCACACCAAGACAAATCGCTAGTCCAACCGAGGTAATAATTTTCACTGTCACCGTAGTTATATGTCAGTAATGTAAGATGTTTGAAATGACAATGTCTTTTTTGAGCCAGATGACGATATAATTCATTGTACTTTGTTCCGTGCAGAATAAACGTCTTGAGGTAATGAACAAACGTTCGGTGAGTCCTACGGAAGATGACAAAATTAGCCCAGCGCAGCCATTTGTTATACCTAATACCTAAATTTCCCTCCTTGCTTTGATAGAAACAGAATACTTAATTTATGTAATCCTCTTACACGCTTTGCGAATAATTACTTCTCTTTTTGTCAGAAGCGTTTGCAGTCCAACTTGAAGACTTTTTAATCGACGCGCGTGTCATCAATTGAGATTTCTAGTCGATTGTGTGGTGGTTGCATGCATACTTACTTAAACTATAATTTAACTTTCAAGAGTTTGCTTACTGTCTATTGGTCAGCAAGTAAACGAATGTCATTATTGTAGAATAACTCAACACTTAGTACAATAAAAACACATCACAAAAGGCTAATAATCTTAAGAAAAAAACCGTCACAATACACTTATTTACGAAATGTTCTCTTGAGATTCAATCAAAATAAATGTAAGGATTAACTCAAAACAAGCCATGCAAATACGTAGAAACATAAAAAAGGGCTTTCTGTTTAAAACGACGATCTACTCGAATTGAAAAACGGAACAAAACATGTACATGTTAAATGAGGTACATTTGATTGTTTGCTTAGAAAAAGAGTTTTTGTTTTCTGTGTTGACATTTTCTCAATAAGTCTTCTTCCGTTACTTTTGCGGCGTTTGAGTCAGCTTTTGAGAGGTCGATAGTTCTGTCATTTTTTATTACAAATCATGTAAAGTTTATGAGTATCTATTTATTTTATTGATGTAATTGATCTTTGGGAGTTTATACAAGAATTCAACTTTAAATTAAATTTGAAGGCAATTGTGAAAGAATTAGTTTTACATCTAAATGTAAAATCATTTTCTTTGTTGAAATTTTTTCCCCTCACTGTTTATTCCAACGAGTGGGAACAAAGCTATGGCTGAGGCCACAGCGAGAAGTTTAATTACTCGGGATTCCTGTCAAATCCGTGACTTCTATTCGATCTTAGGGACCTGTCATTATTTATTGCATGGGGGGAGGGGGGGGGGGGGAGATGGGGGGGTTCGGAGGACAGACTATTTAATGAAGAAACAATTCCTATCTAGTTATATACACGTCTATTGTGTTTGCATTGTTATCTTAATACAAAGGATGCGGGATTGCGTTACTATTTACAAATGGTGTGAGAGTAAAACAAAGGGTGCGAAGCAAATAATAGTTGATAATAGTGGATAATTCAATTGTTCCTTAAATAAAACTTGTTTTCATGACGGCATTTAGAAATAAGTTCAGATCGTTTGTTAAGTGTATCCTTGGGGTTAGCTTTGATGATCATTAGTTTCTCTGTTAGGCATAAGTCGCATCGTTTGAAGATGTTGCTGTATGGTCTTGCGCGGTTGATTATTGTCCATTTGATGTTAAAGTCTTTGTTATTGTCGCGTAGGTTCCAAATGTACTTTGATAATTCGGTGCTGTTCGTGTATTTTCTGTGTTTGAATGTTAGTTTGTGCTGCGTATATCGTTGCTTAAAAGTTCCTTCTGTGAGTCCGATGTAGTTCTTAGATCTGTTGTTGGTTGTGACTTGTGCGTTGTAGATGATGCTGGAAGTTAGACATTTCCGGCCGAGTGGGCATTGGTCTTTGTTGCGGCAGTTGCATTGTTCGTCGGTGGTTGCGTTTCTGTTGTCATTGGCGGTGTTGGTTACTTTCTTGTTATGTTTGTTGATTATGGATCTCATGTTGTCCATGCAACTATTATCTGCTTCTCACCCTTTGTTTTACTCTCACACCATTTGTAAATAGTAACGCAATCCCGCATCCTTTGTATTAAGATAACAATGTAAACACAATAGACGTGTATATATATAACTAGATAGGAATTGTTTCTTCATTAATTATAATATAGATTTATTCTTACGCGCGCTCTGATTGGTCCAAAACCGTGGTTTATTTCGCCATAAACCACGGTTTTTGCGGAAATAAATGTGTTCAAATGTCTGTCTATATTATAAAAGCAATAAACGATTGATTTCCGTGGTTTATCGTTGAAATAAACCACTTGGGATGTTGGGAGAGCACTCAAAAGGCCAAAAAGGATGCTCGTGATTTTTTTAGGCCTTTTTCGTGCTCTCCCAACATCCCGCGTGGTTTATTTCAACGATAAACCACGGAAATCAATCGTTTATTGCTTAAATAGTCTGTCTGACGAGTGCGAAAGCACGAAACTCAGAGTAACAGAGAACCTTCGTTTCATTTTATTCATTGTATTTAGCTCTACACTTCTAGTGTATTGAGCACTTTCTATATGGTATCAGCTACTTTACCACATGTGTATATATATATATATATATATATATATATATATATATATATATATATATATATATATATATATATATATATACTCGTTTGCAAGAATGTTGTAGTATACATTTATACAAATATCTAATTTATTCGGTATATTTAATCATATGCAAAACGGAAAACTCGCTTTATTTATTGTTTGTTTCATTTCATAAATGTCAAAATATATTTTTCCTGTCTATTACTTCGTACTGATTATAAAACAGTGCGTTTCGTGTGTAAAAACGGCTTATTTTGCCTTTTGCATCTCATTAGATATTTGTATAAATGTATAAATGTATACTACAACGTTCTTGCAAACGAGTGTATATATATATATATATATATATTATGATGATTTACATTTTATACTTGTTTGCATTATATCAAAATTAATTTTCAGATCGTTGATGTTTGCACTCTATATACCAATTTTCAAACATCTTACTCTGTCTTACTATTAATCTGTTGCGATTTAAACGATTTCAGGCAATTCTTTGCGATTGAAGACAATTTTGAACGATTTTAAGCAATTTTGAGCGATTTAAGGAGGCTCCATATAGTTATGGGGCGTCTAGGATCTTAAAGGTTTATTAAAACTCAACTGCCCACAAAGCGCATGGGTCGAATATTTTTCAAAGACGTTGAATCAAAGATTCAGTTACACAAAGGATCACGTGACCGCAACGCATAGCAACGCTATGGCTGTCATAATAAAGCTCATTTTTAACGTAGAAAAAAATAAAAACTCTAGTTTTAAGCGGTAGATTTTTTTAAAAACATTGTATATGGATTTCAGTACGATGACCTAGCATATATTACCGTGACAAAAAAATCCCTGTAGAACCTCAGAAATAACGGAATAATGGTTTTTCTTAAATTTAAAAAATTCTGGAGTTGGAAAATTGTTGAAAATTTGCAAACTACTTTATAATACCACTAAAATAATATTCTGAAAATTTCAACAAAAACAATACCGCTCAGTTTTTGCGTTGTTTATATTTTTTTTAAAAGCGCGCGTTGTACATTTTCATGACGTCATCAAAATAAAAATTCTTCAAGTTTGAGGTGTGCGCATGTGCGTGGTCATGCACGAGCGCGCGCGCTGAAATTATATGGAGCCACCTTAAAGCAATTTTGAGCAATTTTGAGCGAATGTAAGAAATTTTGCACGATTTTAAGCATTTTTGAGCGTTTTGTAGCAAGTTTGCGCGATTGTACGCAATTTTGAGCAATTTTATGGAATTTTGAGCGATTTAAAGCAATTTTATGCGTTTTTTGAGCAATTGTAAGCAATTTTGAGCGATTTTAAGCAATTTTGAACGATTTTAGGTGACTTAAGGTCCCCAGTTTAGCCTTTCAAAGCTGTCATTTCCATCTGATCCCCCCTTTTGCTTTTATGAAAATCAACTTCAGATGCCCGCACAAACCACTAAAACGCATCTTTTTTTCACGGATTTCGTGTGTAATCATGGTATTCCAAAGTAATACAATGTCACAAGGGAAATTAAACATTAAATTTCCCCCAACACGCAATTATGTGCCGTGATATTCCTTATAAACCAGCGATTTTTATCAAAAGAGGAGTGCTCCGAGTGGTTATGATAAGTTAGATTGCCGTGGTATTAAAAAACAAAAAAATAAAATCTGAAACTTGGTGATGTTGGAATATATTTTGTAGTTGTGGTAATTTTGCTAAATGTGCAGCATAGCACGAAGTACAAAAACCAAGGTTAATGACATCCATCAGTTCAATGCATGTTTCCACTCCAAACTCCGTTCGCAACCAATCAACATTTCGAGTGCTATAATTTAAATAAATTTGATTTTTGTTAATGTAAAATCTCTCTGTTAAGTTTTTCGTGATTTTTTTTAGTAGAGAGTATATAAACAAAGTTTTGACAGCAGCCATTGCAGAGCAACCGCTAGCCCAGACCGAATACAGTTTTCAAAAAAATTCAGAAATAACAATCAGAAGCTTCCGTTGGATTATGGTATTCAAGCTCATCCCCCTTTCCACGCCCCTACGCATGCGTCTCCAATCGCAAGTACTGTTAAGTATAAATGACTGAACTCACGTTTGTCAAACATCATAGCCTTCCCTAAAAACATGTTCATACACCTTCTGGAATAAGACAGAAAATGCTTAAAATGGAAGTTGTTAATCAGAGACTGACCTTTGGTCGCGATGTCGGCGTTCAAACGTGGCCTGATATCCCGTATGAAAACAATAAAGAAGCGCAAGGCATTGTGGATGACTTAGATTGTTTTAATGTGAACAAAGCTTTACAGACGAAACAGAGACTATTGCATGTATTTCAAGGGAAGAAGATACAAGATCAACGAAGTGCGTTTATATCCAATTATGTGGATCTCAAAGCAAAGTAAGGTCAAATCAGCCCTATGTCAACAGAGGACAAAATAAAGCTTTTTCCCCTCTTGGAAGCTGAAATCATTATTTTTACTTCCTGGTTGAGCTGCATTCCAACCAACTGCAAGGAGTCTATATTCCTTATAATTATCAACTAAACTTATGTGAAACGCAAGCTTGAAGTTGTCCAACCATGCGCGACTAAATATTTTAAAAATGCTACATGAACGACAGTCAAGCTAAAAATGAACAGAAAGAATCCCGAGTTCACGCAGTTATGCGTGTAGTTACAATTAAAGTTTATTTCAGTGATGTAATTTCAAATGGCGGTTTACTTTAGTCTCGATACGTTACCCAACACACATATGGTGATATTTACAGTATTAACTGTACTTTGAGATGATTTTGAACGGAATGCATGGCTGCTTTTTCGTGTGCAAGACATGTTCAAGTGCACGTGGGCTTGTCTACCTTTGATCGAATATCATTTGTTGTTTATCGTATACAGGTTAGATCGGCTCTACGCCAAGGTTAGTCTTCTGTTAAATTACATTGCCTTTAAACACTAGCACGATCCACTATCTTTTTTCCCGGATTTTGTCGGTAATCATGGTATTCCAAAGTAATACAAAGTCTAAACGTGTAGCATAACATGCAGTACAAAAACCAAGGTTAATGACATCCATCAGTTCAATGCATGTTTCCACTCCAAACTCCGTTCGCAACCAATCAACATTTCGAGTGCTATAATTTAAATAAATTTGATTTTTGTTAATGTAAAATCTCTCTGTTAAGTTTTTCGTGATTTTTTTTAGTAGAGAGTATATAAACAAAGTTTTGACAGCAGCCATTGCAAAGCAACCGCTAGCCCAGACCGAATACAGTTTTCAAAAAAATTCAGAAATAACAATCAGAAGCTTCCGTTGGATTATGGTATTCAAGCTCATCCCCCTTTCCACGCCCCTACGCATGCGTCTCCAATCGCAAGTACTGTTAAGTATAAATGACTGAACTCACGTTTGTCAAACATCATAGCCTTCCCTAAAAACATGTTCATACACCTTCTGGAATAAGACAGAAAATGCTTAAAATGGAAGTTGTTAATCAGAGACTGACCTTTGGTCGCGATGTCGGCGTTCAAACGTGGCCTGATATCCCGTATGAAAACAATAAAGAAGCGCAAGGCATTGTGGATGACTTAGATTGTTTTAATGTGAACAAAGCTTTACAGACGAAACAGAGACTATTGCATGTATTTCAAGGGAAGAAGATACAAGATCAACGAAGTGCGTTTATATCCAATTATGTGGATCTCAAAGCAAAGTAAGGTCAAATCAGCCCTATGTCAACAGAGGACAAAATAAAGCTTTTTCCCCTCTTGGAAGCTGAAATCATTATTTTTACTTCCTGGTTGAGCTGCATTCCAACCAACTGCAAGGAGTCTATATTCCTTATAATTATCAACTAAACTTATGTGAAACGCAAGCTTGAAGTTGTCCAACCATGCGCGACTAAATATTTTAAAAATGCTACATGAACGACAGTCAAGCTAAAAATGAACAGAAAGAATCCCGAGTTCACGCAGTTATGCGTGTAGTTACAATTAAAGTTTATTTCAGTGATGTAATTTCAAATGGCGGTTTACTTTAGTCTCGATACGTTACCCAACACACATATGGTGATATTTACAGTATTAACTGTACTTTGAGATGATTTTGAACGGAATGCATGGCTGCTTTTTCGTGTGCAAGACATGTTCAAGTGCACGTGGGCTTGTCTACCTTTGATCGAATATCATTTGTTGTTTATCGTATACAGGTTAGATCGGCTCTACGCCAAGGTTAGTCTTCTGTTAAATTACATTGCCTTTAAACACTAGCACGATCCACTATCTTTTTTCCCGGATTTTGTCGGTAATCATGGTATTCCAAAGTAATACAAAGTCTAAACGTGTAGCATAACATGCAGTACAAAAACCAAGGTTAATGACATCCATCAGTTCAATGCATGTTTCCACTCCAAACTCCGTTCGCAACCAATCAACATTTCGAGTGCTATAATTTAAATAAATTTGATTTTTGTTAATGTAAAATCTCTCTGTTAAGTTTTTCGTGATTTTTTTTAGTAGAGAGTATATAAACAAAGTTTTGACAGCAGCCATTGCAAAGCAACCGCTAGCCCAGACCGAATACAGTTTTCAAAAAAATTCAGAAATAACAATCAGAAGCTTCCGTTGGATTATGGTATTCAAGCTCATCCCCCTTTCCACGCCCCTACGCATGCGTCTCCAATCGCAAGTACTGTTAAGTATAAATGACTGAACTCACGTTTGTCAAACATCATAGCCTTCCCTAAAAACATGTTCATACACCTTCTGGAATAAGACAGAAAATGCTTAAAATGGAAGTTGTTAATCAGAGACTGACCTTTGGTCGCGATGTCGGCGTTCAAACGTGGCCTGATATCCCGTATGAAAACAATAAAGAAGCGCAAGGCATTGTGGATGACTTAGATTGTTTTAATGTGAACAAAGCTTTACAGACGAAACAGAGACTATTGCATGTATTTCAAGGGAAGAAGATACAAGATCAACGAAGTGCGTTTATATCCAATTATGTGGATCTCAAAGCAAAGTAAGGTCAAATCAGCCCTATGTCAACAGAGGACAAAATAAAGCTTTTTCCCCTCTTGGAAGCTGAAATCATTATTTTTACTTCCTGGTTGAGCTGCATTCCAACCAACTGCAAGGAGTCTATATTCCTTATAATTATCAACTAAACTTATGTGAAACGCAAGCTTGAAGTTGTCCAACCATGCGCGACTAAATATTTTAAAAATGCTACATGAACGACAGTCAAGCTAAAAATGAACAGAAAGAATCCCGAGTTCACGCAGTTATGCGTGTAGTTACAATTAAAGTTTATTTCAGTGATGTAATTTCAAATGGCGGTTTACTTTAGTCTCGATACGTTACCCAACACACATATGGTGATATTTACAGTATTAACTGTACTTTGAGATGATTTTGAACGGAATGCATGGCTGCTTTTTCGTGTGCAAGACATGTTCAAGTGCACGTGGGCTTGTCTACCTTTGATCGAATATCATTTGTTGTTTATCGTATACAGGTTAGATCGGCTCTACGCCAAGGTTAGTCTTCTGTTAAATTACATTGCCTTTAAACACTAGCACGATCCACTATCTTTTTTCCCGGATTTTGTCGGTAATCATGGTATTCCAAAGTAATACAAAGTCTAAACGTGTAGCATAACATGCAGTACAAAAACCAAGGTTAATGACATCCATCAGTTCAATGCATGTTTCCACTCCAAACTCCGTTCGCAACCAATCAACATTTCGAGTGCTATAATTTAAATAAATTTGATTTTTGTTAATGTAAAATCTCTCTGTTAAGTTTTTCGTGATTTTTTTTAGTAGAGAGTATATAAACAAAGTTTTGACAGCAGCCATTGCAAAGCAACCGCTAGCCCAGACCGAATACAGTTTTCAAAAAAATTCAGAAATAACAATCAGAAGCTTCCGTTGGATTATGGTATTCAAGCTCATCCCCCTTTCCACGCCCCTACGCATGCGTCTCCAATCGCAAGTACTGTTAAGTATAAATGACTGAACTCACGTTTGTCAAACATCATAGCCTTCCCTAAAAACATGTTCATACACCTTCTGGAATAAGACAGAAAATGCTTAAAATGGAAGTTGTTAATCAGAGACTGACCTTTGGTCGCGATGTCGGCGTTCAAACGTGGCCTGATATCCCGTATGAAAACAATAAAGAAGCGCAAGGCATTGTGGATGACTTAGATTGTTTTAATGTGAACAAAGCTTTACAGACGAAACAGAGACTATTGCATGTATTTCAAGGGAAGAAGATACAAGATCAACGAAGTGCGTTTATATCCAATTATGTGGATCTCAAAGCAAAGTAAGGTCAAATCAGCCCTATGTCAACAGAGGACAAAATAAAGCTTTTTCCCCTCTTGGAAGCTGAAATCATTATTTTTACTTCCTGGTTGAGCTGCATTCCAACCAACTGCAAGGAGTCTATATTCCTTATAATTATCAACTAAACTTATGTGAAACGCAAGCTTGAAGTTGTCCAACCATGCGCGACTAAATATTTTAAAAATGCTACATGAACGACAGTCAAGCTAAAAATGAACAGAAAGAATCCCGAGTTCACGCAGCTATGCGTGTAGTTACAATTAAAGTTTATTTCAGTGATGTAATTTCAAATGGCGGTTTACTTTAGTCTCGATACGTTACCCAACACACATATGGTGATATTTACAGTATTAACTGTACTTTGAGATGATTTTGAACGGAATGCATGGCTGCTTTTTCGTGTGCAAGACATGTTCAAGTGCACGTGGGCTTGTCTACCTTTGATCGAATATCATTTGTTGTTTATCGTATACAGGTTAGATCGGCTCTACGCCAAGGTTAGTCTTCTGTTAAATTACATTGCCTTTAAACACTAGCACGATCCACTATCTTTTTTCCCGGATTTTGTCGGTAATCATGGTATTCCAAAGTAATACAAAGTCTAAACGTGTAGCATAACATGCAGTACAAAAACCAAGGTTAATGACATTCATCAGTTCAATGTTTCCACTCCAAACTCCGTTCGCAACCAATCAACATTTCGAGTGCTATAATTTAAATAAATTTGAGTTTTGTTAATGTAAAATCTCTCTGTTTAGTTTTTCGTGATTTTTTTAGTAGAGAGTATATAAACAAAGTTTTGTCAGTCGCTATGGCAAAGCAACAGCTAGCCCAGACCGAATACAGTTTTCAAAAAAATTCAGTAATAACAATCATAACATTCCATTGGATTTCGGTATTCAATCTCACCCCCCTTTCCACGCCCCTACGCATGCGTCAAGTACTGTTAAGTATAAATGACTGAACTCACGTTTGTCAGACATCATAGCCTTGTTTCCTGAAATTTAAAAAAAGGGAAAGCTGTCTTGTTCGAAATGGCTTTGATGCTTTTCTTGGCGTTCTTACTAATAAACTATCCTGCTTTGGGTAAGTTATATTTAATGATAAATTTGGGTTAGAATAAATTTTAGTTTAATTCTGTTTTACATTGTTCTTTCCGTTTGCAGAAGCATGCTATCAGTGTGTTGATGTTAAATAGTGAAATTTTTAAACGCTTTTGACGACCAATACGAGCGATACGATTACACTACGAAGTCAGTTCCAGTACAAAAAAAATAAAGAAAGAAAGAAAAAAAACTGAAAACTATCGAATTTTTCACGTGTCGACACCTTAATAGACCACGCGCGTTGTTTCATTTCACTTCAAAAGCTTATGAAGATTACAGACTTCTAATATCAAAGCACTTGTATATTAGAGGATCTTGTCTGCAAAATGCTTAGTTATGCTTATACGTCCAAAAAATGTTCATAAAATGTAAAATTTTTGTGGGATTTTACAAAACTATTTTGTAAAACAAGATCCAGTAAAACATGATTTTTCTTCTTCGTCGTAAAAGGATCTGAGCGGAGGCATTTCTTAGCCCACGTATTCTTAGCACAAGTATGAAATATATCCCATAGAGGTTCAATATTGATTTTTGTGACACAATTTCAAATTTGGTAATGTTGGATAGGAAAATTGTAATCAAAAATTGGCAAGCACATATTTCTGATTTGAAAACCACTGTTTAAAGAAAAATTAGGGTAAATATAATTTGAGTTTTTGTATGATTATCTATCATGTTATTCAATAGCAGTTTTATGCTTTGACTCTGATCAAAACTAACGGTCATATATGTTGATCAAAGCACAAGAGAGATGTGCAAGAGAAGAGCGGTGCGGTTTCAACCTCTCGAGTGTTTAGTCTCAACTTCCTAAGTGCTTTGATCAGAGTATTTAAATCAATTTGAAAAAAGCTGTATTTTGATTTGTTTTAAAAAAATAAGAAAAAAAAAAGACGAAATTTCTATGTTACTTTACTTTCCGCATAACATAAAAAGTTGAATATTAATTTTGAGGCATCACAATAGAGAGAGTTAAACACAAGGAAAAAAGACTTTACAGTGGACAATATAACGTATTTAAAAAACATTCTTTGAGACAGGAAGTCGATTGAATCGTAAGTGTGGTCCTAGGGACTTGTCTGTTTAAATATTTTATAGTATGAGTAATCGTGACAGTGCAAATTATCAGTTGTACAATCTTTATCCGCATTCCGTAGCTACTATGACGTAACGGTAAACAATTGAAGAGGCCCGGGGAGGACTCCGGGGATAAAAGATCGGGGATGCTCGCCCGATTTTTTCAAAAATACCTCTAAAAGATACCTGACGCTTTTTAAAAGCGCGTGTCTTCGCAAATATTTCATCTCTAAAATCAGGAATTTCAGTGCTATCCAGCCCCTAAAAGATATCAAAAAGTGAGAATTTGGTAATTTTTTGTTTTGTTTTAAACCCTAAAAGGTACCAAGTCGCTGTTTTTTTTCCCCTAAAAGATACGACGAGCATCCCCGATCGCCTACTATGGGAGACCTCCCCCCCCCCCGCCGGGTGAAGAGGAGCTTCCAGGGGGGAAAAAATCGTTTCCCCGGAGCCTAGTCTTCAGTTGTTTTGGGCATGGCCTCTCAACCAGAATATCGAAAGTGAGCTGTTCGTCAGTCGATCAATATAAGTCTCTTCATCGTTTATTTGCTCAGTGCTTGAAAATGCGCTAGCCAAACAAAATATAGCTCTGTTTTTGACTATGTCGTGCTGTGCCGTGCCGTACCCTGCCATGTCCTGCTTTATTTTTCTAATAAAATAACGTGCAGACATTTGAACAAAACACGAATTTTGCTCTTAAAAGACAAATTACTGTGTTTTTGCCTTCTTTCTCGACGGTTTTTGAGCTTTTTTCTTTATGTTCTCAAGTCACCAAAATGCATGAACTTTTACGTCATATTGCGCAAAACCGAAGTCGATGACCCCCCATTTTTATTGTAATTTCTGAAAGCGTTTCTCAAAATTGTTTGTTAGAGCGAGTATAAAAAAACTTTATCGGGCAGTTTTATTTCTACGGAATTACCTTAAGCCACTTAGTAGTGAATACAAGTGTGATTTGATTAAACTATTTTGCAGGGGATGGTTTAAAGTGTTATTCTTATCGCTGTACTAATATGACTGGAATACCTGAGTACTCAGATTTTTCCCACTGTCCACCCCCCAAGGAGATGAATTGCAGCTCCTATGATACTCACTGTATGACTGAAAGGTATGAACTCACTGGGAACTTATGATGAAGGTGCTAATACTGAAGGACCGTAATTTCATACGCGGGATCAGGGAATCCACTAGCCCTAAGCCTGCGTTGCATCCGGAATTTTCGACAATTTTTCCGCATTCCACATTCTTAGGATGTCAAATAATTGCAATATCAAATTTATCAAATATTTAACCGTGGACTTTGACGTGTGATACGACTTCTACAGCTAGCTGTTGTGTTTTTCACTTCCAAATATTGATTACTTATACTCATCAATAGATGAACTAATAAAATCGAAATCAAGAAATAGTTGCTGCCAAAGCGAGCAAGCCTAAAGCTATGTTACTGTTCATTTATATAGAATGTTTTTCATGCTTAAAACATATTATAAGTTATAGTGCACGCACTAAAAGTGTGCAACAGTTTTCACTATTTAGTTGTAAAAAGTACGAATTAAACAAAAGAAAACAATAGAATTAGCATAAAATAGCACTAATTAATGGTGTTGACGTTGCACACTTTTAGTGCGTGCAATCTATCATTTATTTACTGAATATCTTGTATATACCCTGCGAGCAGAGTCTACTTTTACCTTCCCCCAAGAGAGAGAAAACTTTCCTTTCTCTCTCTTGGGGGAAGGTAAAAGTAGACTCTGCTCGCAGGGTAATCTTGTATTAAACGATTAATTCAAAAAGTACATGCAAACAATCTGCCTGTTATTAAACTATTTAATTACATTTTGATTTTAAATGAATAAATATTTTGAAAATAAAATTGAAATGAGTTTTTTGTGTTGTTCACATTGTCCTTTTTGCCTCAATCCTAAAAATTGATTTAATTACTCAATTTTTTTCAAAAATAAATCCCAAAAAAATTCCTTACTTTAGATTGTTTGTTACAACAAATCTTCCAATTTATATCAGCAAAGACCGCAGCATTTTGCTACATGTTTAGTATACTAGTAAATCGAATTTTCAATTACAAATAATATTCTCACATTGTTCATTATGTTTCATTCTATTATATTGAGTCAACAATCTTTTGAAATTCTAGGTATACAAAAGCTGAATTCCGTTCTTCGTATGGAAAATACTTGTACACTACAGTGGAACGACGAGAATGCACTCAATTTGCTGACATGAGCACAAAATGCCACATTCCCAACAGTTACTGTAAGTCAGTCAACTCGTCAGGAGATGTTGTGAGTTGCAACACCGGTTGTTGTCAAGGAGACCTTTGTAATGATGGAATTCTTCCACCCCGTGTACCTGAGAAAACAGGACCCATTACAGGTAGGCAGTAGTTAATATATCATCACTGCAGGCATGACTACATGGGCTTCCTGTTTAAGAGTATAGAATATCAAACAATCTCAGACCCCCATTGCAAATTTTTAATTATTGAGATCCTGTTCTGCTTTAGGCTTTTCAAAAGGAGGCCCAATAATCCTGAAGCGTGATGACGTTTTATCCCCGTCTCTAGACCAGAATCCTTTTCACGTTGCTTTTGTTCACGAATTATGACTATATTGTTTCTGTATTCTCGAAGAACTACACAATTTGAATATGAAAGGATTTTAAAAACTATTGTGGTATAGAGACGGGGGTAAAACGTCATCACGTTTCAGGACTGTTAAAGGATGTCTTCAGTATGCGATGCTGTATCTTACTCTGAAAGGTGTATTCCTTGTAAGTATATTAGTGAATATTTGATAAATTACAAACACTAGATGTATGCAAAAGTAATCACTATTTAGTAATAACACTAAATTTATGAAAGAAACTAGAACGCTTCAAAGTGAGCAAGGTTGTCTGCATGTGGGTTTTGACATGTAAACCGCTGAACTGCAAGTAACTTATTTTATCAGTAAAATAATTTTAACCAATGATGGAATGATCGATGTACAAGTATATGAGCGTAACTGGTTGGGTTTCTGAACTGAGAAACATCGACTACTTCGAACGAAAAAAAAGGCAAAACGAAAAAAATGTGCATCAAAGGGGTCTTTGCCAGGTAGACCCATGCATTTTAAGCTTTCACGACTCACATATATGAGTACACTAATCTATGTACTAAAATATGTTGTTCTTATTTAGGCTTAAGTTTGTCGTGCTTCTCTTGCTCTAACGATGGGTGGCTATCAGATTCACCTACTAAGAACTGTGACCAACCAGTAGTAGTATCATGCGGGGTAACAAAAACGTTTGGCATCCGAGTAGTGAACGACCGCTGCATGACTGTCAAAGCTGTGCGAAAATTTGGCTCTCACAGAGAGGTCGTCAACGTTCGTGGCTGTGCTGATCCATACTACTGCAATCAAGACTTTGCCTGTAAATACCTGAACAGATCTGGAGACCTGGAAAGCTGCAACATGTCCTGTTGCTTTGGCAAAAACTGCAATGGACCGGGAAAAGTTCCAGGTATCAGAATTGGCAATACTCTCCTACACTCTTTGCTGCATGTTCTGAGCCGTTCCCTGCCTATAATTATTTCCACAGATTTCAAATTCATAATGATGTCAATTGAAAATGACTCATCATATCCGTATTTTGTATGCAATTAGTGCTCTTTCCAAATGTCGGAACGGATAAAGATCCATTTTTTGTCCCAAAACATATATTTGATCTACAAGCACTTTTAAGGATGCGACAAAGAAAGGGAGAGAGAGAGAGCAGACATATAATCCATATATGTCCAACCGAGGGAAACTAATTCAAAGTAATACAATATGGCACAGGAATCCCAACCAAAACTGTAAAACCTTTACTTTCTAATAACGAAAACACTTTAACATGTTCTTTTGCAGAATCTATACTCTCGTGTTACTCTTGTAAAAGTCTGGACTTGAAAGACTGGAATGTAGCCGATGCTAAGTGCACATCCCCTGCTAAACAGGAATGTCTGTACACAGATGTGAACGAGCAATCAGAATACGAAAATAATCGATGCGTCAAGGCAAACATCGCTTACCGAGGAAAAAAGGATAGAGGTTTGATAAGCTTTGAGGTTCGACACTGCTCTTCCAGCAAATCAACTTTTTGCTACAAGGACATAATCTGTGCTAGCTATAACAAGAGTGGATCTTTGATTAAATGCGATGTTGGTTGCTGCACTGGAAACTACTGTAATAACGACGAGTTCCTCTCGCAAAATCCATCATCAACACAAGGGCCTTCATCAACACAAGGGCCCTTATCAACACAAGTGCCATCATCAACACCAAAGTCATCATCCATCCAACAACTTTTTTCTAAGGCATCGCAAAATGCGTTACTTTCGATGATAGGCTTGGTCTTTACTGTAGTTTGGTAAATTGATACTTGATAAAGAAAACCCAGGAAAACCATGAAATACAAACTAACAAATAGTAGCTATTTAGCAACTATTTGTCCCTAGAGTGCTACCACTAAATGTGTGCAACAGTTGTCACTATTTAGCAGTACATAGCACTAACAAAACAAAAGAAAACAGTAGAATTAGCATAAAATAGCACAATTTAGTGGTTTCTTCGTTGATTGCTAGTGCTGCACTCTATCACTCAAACAGGACATTACTATTTCTTTTGTCTGGGTAATGTGTTCTGGTTACAAATAGTTACTGAATAGCTACTAGAGTGATTTTCATGAGACCGGCAAAGAAAATAGACCATTTAGTTTTTAGTAGTTAATAAACAACAAAAGAAAATAATGGCTTTAGTATTAACTACTATAACTTTACTATTAGTTTTCCTATTCGTTCACGGTCATATGAAAAACACTCTATTAGTTAAAATTTAGATTGTCTTTATTTCATGGTTGTTCTGCGTTTGCTCTACTAAAACTTGTACTGAATCACTCTTTTAATTGTTAAGCCATTTTTAGACAGCCCACCAATATACTGCTTTGGGTATTTTAATATGCGCTGTATTTAGTATTGGAAATATAACTCATGTTATTTTATGCCTTTGATAACTCTTTTACTGTACTTTTTAAAATGAAATTTGTAATTCAAAGGGAATCCTAATCTATCTAGGTTATTCAATACCTTCCAAAATACTGAATAAATAGATATTTTAGCGCGCGTTAAAATCTTCTGTTGTCTCCTCGGTTGCCCGTTTCAAGCGCGGAAACGAATATTGGGCTTGCTGTGGAATGGTGAGATAACGCACGAGACAATATGAACAATACAATAGTTTTTTTAAGTTTTTTTTTAGTTTTTATTTATTTATTTTTTATTTTTGCGCGCCCGTACGACTAAGGTGAGGACTGTACGAGGTAAAAAATCAAAGAACAAAACCATGGGAAACCCAGACTAAATCGCGCGTTATATTGATTTGTTCACAGGAATATATCCCCGAAATAAAAGAACGTTATAAAGCGCATGGTATTGGTTATGGTATTGCTGTTTTTGAAAGCCGCATCGAAGCCTTAAAATCTGGTAGTTTGAACTGCGTGAAATTGACCATTTTAATTTCCCCTCAAATATCAAAAATCGAATTCTGCCTTCTCGCAAAGCGAAAAATGCTTGAATCAAAAAATAAATAACATATCCTTTTTAATACCAAACCGTTTTCACTCACAAAAAATCAAAGAAATGTTTTTTTGAAAGGCAAAAGTCGATAGAGCGCTCCTTTCAACATTTTCATCGGAAGTGAATTTGAATTTCAATTGCACTTTTAACTTCATGTTTCATTTGACTAAATTCTTGTGCTTTGATTGCTTTTTTTTATTATTGTCAATGGTTTTTTCTTGTGTTGTATTTTAATTTCGGTATATTCACTGAACGCTTCATTATTTGTTTTGATGATGACTTTTGCTATCGTAAGTATCGATAACGCTCAAAGTACAAAACCCAAGGTTAGTGATCTTGTATTCATCAGTTAAATGTTTTCACTGCAAACTGATTAGGGTTCGCAACCAATCCGTGTTTCGAAAGGGTTATTCAAATATATTTTTTTAAGGTGAGAAAATTATCAAGGCTTTAAAAGCTCTCTATTTTTTGGACTTTCATATAGTGAGAATATACCAAGTTTTGCCAGTAGCCATGACAAGACAACAGCCCAGGGTGAAAATAGTTTTTAAAATTTTCATGCGCATGAATTTAAAGTTTTCAAAGTTTCACCCCCCCCCCCCTCTCCCCCCCCCCTTCCATGTTCTTGATCATGCGCCTTAAATCGTAAGTAACGTTATAAATATCAATGACTGAAACACGTTTGTCAGTCATCAAAGTCTTCTCTGAAATCGCAAAGAGAAAGCTATCTTGCTCGAAATGGCTTGGCTGGTTGTGTTGCCATTCTTACTAATGAGCTATCCTTCTTTGGGTAAGACTGAAAACACGTAATCTCTTCACCTTAATACACTTTCATTTAATTTGGTTTCACAGTATTCTTTCCTGTCCCACAAGTTTTGCATGCTATCAGTATACGTACTTTATCGGTGCTCGTATGGCATTAAATAGAGACATTTCTTAACTTTTTTGACGACAAATATGAGCGATACGATTACACTAGGTAGTCAGTTCAAATACAAATGGATCTTGTGATTTTTTTGCATCTGTGACACGTGAATTGAACCAGGCACTGTTTCACTTCAAAAGTAATATGAAGATAGCACAGTTCAAGAGAAACTGAGCTGAGAGAAACTCCGGACCCCATCAGGAATCACGTCAGTGCTATTTTTAGAAACCAGGCTATTTTTTGTCTTTTACCATTTCCGCTAAAACTTATTCTTGAAAGGAAGACGACTAGGGAGCATGTTAAGATACCCAGCATTGTTAAGTTTTTCTTTTGCAAATTTGAAGAGCTGTTGTTTTTAATCTTCGACGCTAGCATAAAATTCGTTAATTTCCTCTTGTCAATCTGACCAATCACGTCCCGTTCTTAAAATATCTACGCGTCAATAAATAGGTATAACAGGGCTTTTGATGTGGGTAAAACCCAAAATGGAGGATAGGTTCTCTTAACTCATTTTCTCTTGTACAGTTCCAATATCAAAACACTTGCATATTACAGGAGCTCGTCGATCTGCCAAATGCTTAGTCATGCTCATATGTCCAAAGACGTAACCTGTTCATAAAATCTTTAATATTTTAACTACATTACATAACACAGCACACACATTTGACGCTTGGGCATGTGGGTCAGCCACGCCCTCGCTAGATTTTATTTCGAAAATCTACCGTACATTCAACAAATCAAAATAGAAACAATAACTAGCATCAAAGTCGGCCAATCAACCACCAAACCAATGTATGGATAAATTATGTGGACGTGAACCCCCAAACATTACAATGCCAAGATGCAAGCTTTGGGGTTTTAAGGTTATCTAGAATAAACGGTATTTTTGAGTAGGAAATTAAGTTAACAAAAGCTTACACAAACAATTATAATAGTCTTGAGGCTTTCATCCACAAACACAGCGAAACTGACCGTAGAACAATTAACTCACTCAATCAGCAATTCATTAAATAATCTCTCTATTACTCCAGGGACCCAACGCTATCCACGCACAAACTATTCTGCTTCGTGGTGGAAAAATATTCATTTTTGTCAATCTCATTCTTCGCTTTTCACAAATTACATTTTCTGTGGGATGTTTCAAAACAATTTTGTAAAACAAGATCTAGAAGATGTATTTTCTTCGTCGTCGCAAAAAGAACTGAGCGGAGGCATATATTAGCCCAGTTTAAATCTTATTTTAGTTTTCTTCGTATATAGTCTATCATGTAATTCAAAACTTAGCCATTTTACGGTCAGATGTAGCCTGTGTAGCCTTGTTCCAAACTCCCCCCCCCCCCCCCCAGGCATTTTTCCCGCAGGGGTAGGGGTGGGAACAGATGTACACAGGCTAAGGTCAGATGTTCAGAACAAGGCATTATTTTACCTGCGCATGCGCGAAATTGCCTTTTGAGACACCTCATCCTCATAGCGTTCGCTGTCGGATTTCATAACTGCTTGGTATGCCGATGGATTTTTTTCCACCTTTAGAACATTTTGGAGCATAGAAAAGTCCAGTATAGTTTTAAATAACTTTAAGGTTATTGCTTAAGTTCCACTCGTTCAATATTAGATTGATGATGCCTCGCTAAACGGAGTCAAAGTAATAGTATTCTGCGAACATGTGCGAAGAATCTTCGCCATTTGTTGCTTGTTTTTGCCTGAGAAGAGCTGTTGTTTCATCCCTTTTACTAAAAGACATGGTTCTAATCAATAAATTTAGGTAAGTGTATGATAAATATGTTTTTATTTCATTATGTGTTTTGAAATCGGATTATCCGAATTGGATTTTGCTTTGGTTTGAAATCTCTCGATATTGTGCACTGGAGTAATTATAGCTTATATCAAACGGGAAAATTCTCTTATTGGAGGGTAACAACCACTGAGTCATTTCTACTGATGAGACCCTAATTTCATCCTTATCATTGTGATGTGAAACTTATTGTTGGCAAAATTTGGCTAATTAGGGCTTTCAAGTGAAATATTATTGATGGTGGTTTTAGCGGCAGACAGAATATCGGTTCCATTTTCAAATCAAGAGAATATTATAGCCTTGCAGCTCTAAATTCTATCTTCCCAATTCGTGTGCTACAATCCCATTTATTTGTTTGCAAAATCGGTGATCTGACATTACAATGGTCCGAAGTTTAAATTCACCTTGAATATTGTTGTTCATGAATATTTAATTTTGGGTCATAACATGAATTCTCGAACATCAACCACTGAGTTATAACTTGTTCTCTTATCTATGTTATGTACACTTTTATGTTATTAGGTGAGAACAACTGGGAAAATTTGGCAAAGAGACCAAAACATGGCTTCAAATTGACCTGTCACTGACATTCTGGCGTACTGATTCAATGACTTCTGATTCAAATCGCTGGAATAAATATTTCATGGTTGTTTATTTGTTAATGTCAATGAATTAAATATTAAAGAAATGAAATAAACGTTTATATTGTACATTGTTTTTTTACATCTGTAAAAGAAGACAAGAACAACAAGCGATATTAAAGAAAATATTACACAACAAGCGCTATTTAGACAATATAGGCTTTGTGCGCGTCATTCCTGTGAGGAGCCCGCCATACAATTGCTTGGCTCAGCAGTTCAGTGCATGCGCAAATAAAATAATGCCTTGTTGATGTTCAGAGTACAAGAAGAGCGGTTTTGTTCCAACCTCTCGAGTGTTTTTTCGACATCCAAAATGTTTTAATTGCAATATCAAAAACTGATGTTTGATTTTTGATTTTTAAATTTATAAATAACAAATGAGGGTGTCAAAAGAAGAAAAAAGAGAAATCATAGTTAAGTCTCCCTACATTTACGTTTCAGCATCCAAGGTTACCAATAATTGTGTGCGATAGAGTTAAATCTGGCAGTTGCAATACGCGCGCCCGGCACTAAATGACGATAGCATGCGGTTGTTGATATTTCAACTATCGTATGCGCGTTTATTCCTACTTTTTATTAAATTTTTATAAAGCGCATGCTGTAAAAATCTACTCGTTGAATTTATGTAATGATAAGTTTGAAACAGCGAACTATTATTCAAAAAAGAACAACTTTACTTAAACAACTATACTCGACATAAAAATGGTGGATTATATAACTAACGTATAATAAACTTCCTTTCCAAAAGGAAGTTGATCGAAGTCGATTTAGCCGTTACTGTGACCTTAGGGACTGTAAATGTCTGTTAATGTGATACGATGTTTGTTCATCCGCATTCCGTAGCTGCTATGGCGGAACAATAGAAGTGACCTGCTCTTCAATCAACAGTAAGGTCTTTTCTTTTAACTCTTAAAAGAGTTCATTTGCTGTTTGAAAATGCGCTAGCCAAAATAAAATTATGGTCTATGTTGGAGTATGCTTTGCTTTGCTTTACTTTAGTCTGCGCACACTTAAAACGTTTGTCTGCTGTTGTATTACAGCAACTATAACGTCGCTCCCTCTTCGGGTGTCTTCAGCTACGCCAGGGAGCTAGTTCATCTTTCAAAAATATCTACTTACAATTTTTTGACACCATAGACTGCTATAAAACTTTAAAGAATTCTTCAAAATTAAAAAAAAGTAGTTTTTTTTTTCTACAAGTGCATTGCTAACACTCATGTCACTTATGAGCGCCATCGCTCATATGCCCTCGAGAAAATCTAATATTTAATATCAGTTTTTAAAATTTGAGCCGCCTTTGAGATGCTTTAAATTGTTATTCTTATCGTTGCATATGCCAGTACGACTGGAATACCTGAGTGACTCATGGGAACACAGTGTTTTTCTTAATTATGGGCTTTTTTCACGAGGCTACAAACTTGATCAAATGTGACGAACATTTTGAGTTTTTGGATTTTTTACAATGTCTGGCCTTAAACGCTCAGATAAGCAAAAAAAAAAAAAAAAAAAAAAAAAAAAAGAGTTTAAGCGTACTTTCAAATAACATACGATTTATCAAGATGGCCGATCGAACAACAATAGCAATTATTTGATATGCAAAAAATTTGTCCAGTGTCCCCCTCCCAGCCGCCTTTATGTGAATACAACGGCATTTGAGATTTTATTAAACTATTTTGCAGGGGAAGGTTTAAAGTGTTATTCTTATCGATGTACTAATATGACTGGAATACCTGAGTACTCGAAATTTTCCCACTGTCCTCCCCCCAAGGAGATGAATTGCAGCTCCTATGATACGCACTGTATGACTGAAAGGTATGGACTCACTGGGAACTTATGATGAAGTTGTTAATAAAAAGAGCCGTAAATGCACACGCAGGATCAGGAACTACATTCTTAGAATGCCAATGAATGGCAATATGAATATTCAATTTTTTTTCAAATATTCAACCCCTGCATTGGACTTTGACGTGTGGGACGACATCTGTTGAATCTTTCTTTTCCAAATATTGATTGCTTACTTATCAACAGATGGACTGTTAAGTTCGAAAGCGTTCGGCCTTATAAATAATGTAATTTTTAATTACAAATAATATTTAATATTGATAATTATGTTCTATTGTATTGTATTGAGTCATCAATCTTTTGAGATTCTAGGTATTCAAAAGTTGAATTTCGTTCTTCGTATGGGAAATACTTGTACATTACAAAAGAACGACGAGACTGCACACGATTGGCTCGCGGACTCACAGATTGCCACATTCCCAACAGTTACTGTAAGGCAGTCAACTCGTCAGGAAATGTAGTAAGTTGCAACACCGGTTGTTGTCAAGGCGATCTTTGTAATAATGGAATTCTTCCACCCCGTGTACCTGAGAAAACAGGACCCATTATAGGTAGGCAGTAGTTAATATATCATCACTGCAGTCATGACTTCACAAACTTCATGTTAAAAAGTATATATCATCTCAGGCCCCCATTGGAAATTTGTAATTTTGGAGTTTTGCTTGAGGCCTTTCTAAAGGAAGTCCAATTAAAAAATGTTTTTAGTATGCGATCCGGTGTCTTATTTTACTCTGAAAGGTGTATTTACTGTAATTATTATTATTATTATTATTATTATTATTATTATTATTATTATTATTATTATTATTATTATTATTTTATTATTATTATTATTATTATTATTATTATTATTGATTATTATTGAGCCGTCGATGGGAGAGGACGTGTGACATCGAGCTCCTCTAAAATTAAAATGCCCAGGAAGTCTAAGAATATAAAATGGACAGAGCAAATGAATTTTGATCTCTTGGAATGCAAAAGAAATGCACAAGAACTCGCCAGTTCGGATAATGCGCCAAGAAATAAGAATGGCAAAAAGAAGGGCTACATCGAAGTAATGACTGATCTATGGAATGCTAAGGGCTATGAATATCTATCTATCAAAAGCCAAAACTTAAGGGATCAAGCCTCTCGTTTCGAGAAAAACACCTCTTTATCAAGAGATGAAACAAGCCTTCTGGATTGTACTGATAATTCTGCTTTAAATCCTGTCTCAACAAATATTATTGACGAAAATTCAAGCAGTCAAAATGCAAATTTGCGAATTCAAGATACAAATTTGCATTCGTCCAACTTACGATTCCCCGAGGAGACTCAACCAAATATTGTTAACGGACCAAGCGTAATCCCAGTTAATCTACCTCATTATGAAGCTCTTGAAAAGCCTTCTTCTTTTAAATGGGGGCAATCAAGTGACGGTAGAACTTTGTTTGTCGAAACATCAACAATCAACGATGCTTATAACGAGATAACACAATGGCGTAAAAATGCTTTTCTTATTCCATATGGGAGGGCTGGAAAAGACTTTATTGATCAGCTAACAATACATTTTAATACATGGAACAATGGCGCCGATGGAAAACACGTATCCCTGAAAGCAGCGTTTGTGTTGATGGCGGTCGCTCTACAAAAACCGCACAAAAAATCGAAAGCTAAAGAACACCAAGAATGTCTGATTAAACGACTGGCATTATGGAAGGACGGTGATGTAGATGGTTTGGTACGCGAAGGGCGACTAATTCAAAGACGACTGACAAGCTCTAAGCGAACTGAACCAGCCGACAAGGCTAAGGTTTTTGCAAATCTAATTATGAAGGGGCAAATACATTCAGCTTTGAGATACCTTAGTAGTGACGAGGGTGGGGGGATACTCCCTCTAAGTGATGACGTTCTACAACAACTGAAAGAAAAACATCCAGATGCACAGGGAGCCCAATTAGGGTCCTTACTATTTGGTCCAATTGAAGATGTCCCTGACACGTTATTCCTTGAAATAGACGGTGAGATGGTACGTGAGGCTGCCTTAAGAACCAAAGGCTCTGGAGGTCCATGCGGAATCGATGCAGATGGATTTAGGAGAATGTTATCTTCAAAAGCCTTTAAGAAGTCTGGAAAAGATCTCTGTGATGCTATTGCTCTGATGGCAAGACGACTCTGTACAGAATACGTGGATCCTTCAAGTATTGAAGCTTTAATATCATGCCGTCTCATACCTCTTGATAAGGGAGAAGGAGCAGTCCGACCGATTGGTGTTGGAGAGGTTCTACGCAGGATAATCGGCAAGTGTGTTACAAAGGTGATTAAGTCCGATATCATTGAAGCTAGTGGTTCTCTACAAGTTTGTGCTGGATTGAAAAGTGGAAACGAAGCCGCCATCCATGCCATGCGAATCATCTTCGAAGCTGATGATTCAGATGCTGTTTTACTCATTGATGCTTCAAACGCTTTTAATGCTTTGAATAGATCTGCATCGCTGCACAACATAAGAGTTCTGTGTCCACTTATGGCTACATATGCTATCAACACTTACAGACATCCTGCGCGGCTATTTGTCGTTGGTGGTCAAGAGTTGAAATCTTCGGAAGGCACTACACAAGGAGATCCGCTTGCCATGAGTTTATATGCCATTAGTCTACAGCCACTCATCTCTCATCTACAAGTTTCTAGTGCAACCAAGCAATGTTGGTTCGCTGATGACGCAGCTGGAAGTGGTACACTGTGTGAGCTCAAAAAGTGGTGGAGCGTGCTTTTGGAAAGTGGACCTCCTCTAGGCTACTTTCCGAATGCTAAGAAGTGTTGGTTAATAACTAAACCTGAGAAGGAAGAAGCCGCAAGGGACGTTTTTGCTGAAACTGCAATTAATGTGACATCGGAAGGACACAAGCACCTAGGTGCAGTGTTGGGATCTACAGCTTTTCTAGAAGAATATATCGGAGATAAAGTTGACGAATGGATTGGTCAAGTAACTAAGCTGGCAGAGTTCGCAATTACACAACCTCAAGCATGCTATGCAGCTTTCAGTTTTGGTCTGCGTCATCGATGGACCTACTTCATAAGAACTTTACCCAACATAACTGATTTTTTAGAGCCACTTGAGGAAGCTATATCTAGACTTCTAATTCCTGCCATTACAGATCATCATATCAACGACGAAGATCGTAAACTACTGGCACTTCCGGTACGCTTGGGTGGGCTAGGATTCACGAACCCTGTGGAGTCAGCTCCCCAAGAGCATCAAGCCTCATTGATTATTACTAAACCTCTAGTTCAGCGCATAGTTGACCAGATACACAATGTTCCAGAAGAAACGGACATCAGAACTGCAAAGACTCAAGCCATGAACAGAAAACGAGAAAATCTTAGAGAGAATGATGGGATGGTCAAGAGCATATTATCGTCAACTTTGCTTAAAGTAAAAAACCAAGCCTCTGAGAAAGGCGCCTCAAGCTGGCTTTCAGTCATACCGCTCAAGGACCTTGGATACGATCTAAATAAAGGAGAGTTCAGAGATGCACTGAAGCTGAGATACAACTGGGAATTTACAGATATCCCGAACCGCTGTGTGTGTGGGGATATTTTTGACATAAACCATGCTATGACGTGCAGAAATGGTGGATTTGTCATCCAACGGCACAACGAGATAAGAGATCTTGAAGCAGCCCTTCTGGGAACCGTTTGTAAAGATGTACAGACAGAGCCTCCACTACAACAAATCACTGGAGAAGTCCTTAATAATGGTGCTAATACCTCAAGAGACGCTCGTCTTGACATTATGGCGAGAGGATTTTGGGAGCGACAGCGATCTGCATACTTTGACGTTCGGGTATTCCACCCTTATGCAGACTGCTATCGCGAAAAGACCTCTGAGCAAATCTTCAAACAACATGAAAACGAGAAGAAGAGGAAGTATGCCACTAGAGTGTTAGAAATTGAACAAGGATCGTTTACACCGCTGATCTTTAGTACAACTGGAGGAATGGGACCCGAATGCATGATGTACCATAAACGCTTAGCAGAGTTAATATCCACTAAGAAAGGAGAAACATATTCAACGACGATGACCTGGATTAGATCCAAAGTCTCCTTTGCTCTTTTAAGATGCTCTCTCGTATGCCTTAGAGGAACTAGAGTTAAAAGGAGGACATTTGAAACTTTGAACACTGATTTTACTATTGACAATTTTATATCAAATGTAGCTTAAATCTTTTTGTACATATATATATATATATTTGTTATATATTTTTTTATTTTTGATTTATTTATTTTTTCTTTCTCTTAGTACTATTATATATCCATTGTTTTTTTTTTAAGAATTAATTATCATTTCTGCATTTATATTTATAGATATAGAGTATATTATATAACGAACATTTTTTATCTAAATGAACATTAGTCCTACAATCATGTAATTTGTATATAAGATTTTTAGCCATTTCAAATGTAAAATATTATTATTGTTGTTGTTATTAAAGTTATTATTATTTATTATTATTATTATTATTATTATTATTATTATTATTATTTTATTATTATTATTATTATTATTATTATTATTATTATTATTATTATTATTATTATTATTATTATTAAAGTACAAACACTAAATGTATGCAAGAATTATCACGATTTAGTTATTAATAGCAATAATTATCAGTGACTGAAATAGTTCTAATCAAGATGGAATGATATATAAGTGAGTCTGACGAATGTATGAGTACACTAATTTACGTAATAAATAAAGTATTGCTCTTATTTAGGATTAAGTTTATCATGCTTCTCTTGCTCTAACGCTTGGTGGCTATCAGATTCACCTACTGAGAATTGTGAACAACCAGTAGTAGTATCTTGCCCGACGTTTGGCATACGAGAAGTCAGCGACCGCTGCATGACTGTTAAAGCTGTGCGGCGAAAATTTGGCTCTCGCAGAGAGGTCGTCAACGTTCGTGGCTGTGCTGATCCATACTACTGCAATCAAGACTTTGCCTGTAAATACCTGAACAGATCTGGAGACCTGGAAAGCTGCAACATGTCCTGCTGCTTTGGCAAAAACTGCAATGGACCGGGAAAAGTTCCAGGTATCATAATCTCATAAACACTCTCTCCTAAATTATTTGCTGCATGTTCTGAGCCATCCCTAGAGTATTCCCACGGATTCCTAATTCATAATTCATAAATATGTTGCCAGTTCCCAGTCCCCTTCGTTATTCCAATGCATTTTGGGTACGCCAAAGGGCAAACAAGAGCTCTGTGTTAGTACAATGTTTATCCTTCGTAGAATTAATTAGTGCTTATTGTGACACTGCAAAACATAATTTTCTTTCCAAGTCAAAGGACATGTAATCAAAGAATACACATGATTCGTAATTGTAAGTTTATCATGAATATTGTGATATAGATGATGAAATGACTCGCTATTCTTTTGCGGAAGTGCAATATGACTCATCATATCCGCATTATAAATGTAATTGCTCTTTTCGTATATTGTAACGGATAAAAAACTTAAAAATCCATTCCTTGTCCCAAAACATATATCTAATCTACAAGCACTTTTTATAAGTGATAAAGAAAGGGGGGGAGAGAGAGAGAGCAAGCCCATATAATCCATCTATATACCACCACCTCGTCTAGCACCTCACCATGTGAGTCCAACAAAGGGAGTCCACAATTCCATCCAAAACATTACATTTGTTACCATCTAACATCATGACACTTTGAAATGTTCTTTTGTAGAATCTATACTCTCTTGTTACTCTTGTAAAAGTGTGAAGGGTTTAAAGTTGAATGTAGCCGACGTTAATTGCATATCTCCTGCCAAACAGAAATGTCTGTACACGGATGTGCTTGGTCAATCACAGTACGAAAATAATCGATGTGTCAAGGCGAACATTGTTTTTCAAGAAAAAAAGAAACAGGGCTTGACAAGTTTAGAGGTTCGACACTGCTCTTCTAGTAAATCAATTTTTTGCTACAAGGACATAATTTGTGCTAGCTACAACAAGAGTGCTAGAGGCTCTTTGATTACATGCGATGTTGGGTGCTGCACTGGAAACTACTGTAATAACGACGAGTTCCTGACATCATCAGCACGTCAACCATTTTCTAAGATATTGCAAAATGCGATAGTTTTGGTAATAGGGTTGGTATTTTTGGTAAATTGATACTCGACATTAAAATTTGCACTGAATCACTCTTCTAAGCCATTTATTTCAAAAGCGCATCGATATACGGCTTCGGGTCTTTTTGAAATTGAGCTGCCTTCATTCTTGGAAAAAATCGCTCATGTTATTTTATGCCCTTGATTAGATTGTGTAAAATTTATTTGACTGATCTGTTTTTTTGTTTTTTGTTTTTTTGTTTTGTTGTTGTTGTATATTTTAATGGAAGTTATAATAAAAGTATTAGTTGATTTAGAGATTGATTGATTTATTGATTGATTGATTGACATAAATTATACCTCTTCTACTGCGATCTGTCGTGTTTTATAAAAAAACAGCCTGTACAAAAACGTTGAAGCGAGAATCCTCTCTAAGATATTGGCATTGCCTCACAAGTTATAAATAACAAAAAGACCAAACTATGTTGTACAGTCTCGATCAAGGTTTTCACGATGTCCTTCTACGTAATAAGGATTGACACAAAATATACAAATAAAAATGACTTCAGATATAAAAAAGGTCTTTCAAATCATATCATAATAATCTATTAGCTTAGTAGAGCATCAAAACTATCAACACAATCAGCGCCGACTCAAGCGAAAAAAAATTAACGTTTCCACCTGATCTGACACGTGAATCTTTTGTGTTGGTTGACCTAGTCGAATCCGTCGTAAATAGCAACTCTGTAAAGGTAGAAGTAGTTGGGACATTGGCCAAACTCAACCCGGAAGTATCGTTAAAGTTGCACAGGTTTCCATAACAACAAGAAACTTTACATTGACTAAGAATGCCTTTAGAGCTTCTATTGGCTGATTTACAATAATTATCCCCAGTGCAATAGACCGCGTCACTGCAATTACGTGCTTGCTGAGTAACAGAGCCTGCTTTAACCGTGATCGTCATACAGCGATCTTGCACTAAGCCTGTCATTGGTGATTTACCGCAGCGTTGTATCGAATGATTTTTACATTGGATGGTAGGCTGGGAACCAGTGGTTGCAGAACTGCAGGAATAGCAACTTAGTTCTGCACCTAAAACGAGAGAGAAAACATTGACTTACGCTATGATTAATAGTATAAGCAGTCACGCTAACAAGTGGCATGACAACAATGATTACGCAATATTTTTTAATATGAGAATAAGTGTTTTATATTTACATGCAAGGAGAAGCCACGTATCTATGGCGCCCATAAAACACGAATTTGATTTTTTTTAATCATTTCTAAAACTCCAAACGTACGTTTCCATTTAACCATCAAAAACTCAATTATATGTTTTTGATTTTATTGCGAGAAAATAGAATTTCCATTTGATTAGTTATAGAACTCATCACGGGTATTGATTTGCTATTCCTGTCCAAAAGGGACAAAACACTAAGGTTCATAAACATATATCATGGCCAGATACACAAATAGATATCAAGATGCATAAATGTTTATCAAGATCCATAAACATAAAACAATATCTACAAACTTAAGATTTATAATCAAAATGTACATTTTTGCAACTTGATATACACGTGACAATCTTGATGTATAGAATTGACCATTCAATAATGGAGCTGCATGCTTGATTTCCACGTCTGCCATTCAAGAAATCAAAAATGGAGCTGCAATGTAACCCCCAGTACTGGTTGGTTAGGGACGGAGCATTAGATATTTGAGAGGGGGGGGGGGGTGGTCCGTCCCTTAGCAGGCAATAAAGTAGGTGGATACACAACTTTTCAACATACTCTGCGATCCCTGTATCAGCGGCTAATTGGTCAAGTGGTCAAACGGAGATTCGTAGTAAAATGACGCCATAATGCAGATCGCTTATTGATTTGCTTTGGCTGCTAACTTAACAATGTTTTTTTATTCATGATTTCTTTCGGTTGTGCTGTCACCTTTATAGTCGACAACGAATTATAAGAATTATTTGAAATAAGCGTTTACATTATTGTTGTAGCTAACAATGAGTTCGACCATCGCGCTTTTTAGCTGGCGAGTCCAAGATAACATAGGGCGCGTCATTCATAATTCATTAATTACATACCCGACGGCCTCTTCAGCGGTTTGGTTTCCTTGGCAACAAGTGTAGTTCTGTTATTACACAAATCCTCATAACAACAACCTAATTGACAGTTTCGTATGTTACCAGTCTTGTTGCCAGCATTGCAGACCACTTGTGGAAGGACACAGGCAGCTTTGTAACTGCAATTTCGGAGTTCTTGAATCACTTGTCGCCCAGAAGTCTGAAGAGTTGCCCTATATTAAAAGAAGATGTACCTCGTGTGAGAAGTATAACCGTCCCAATCTGAACGTGAAACTTACGAAATAGACCTTTTGGGGTTCGTATGCAAATTGCTCATTTCAGACAATGTGTTGAAATATTTACACCTGAAAGAACCATTTCCCAAGAGTGACATCATATGGTCTGAAATGGGGAAATAAACATGGAATCGAATAAGGTCTGCCAATTCGCTATGGCGTCACTTTAATTTGTTTAAATTACTTAGCCTAGAGCTGCTCACCTGATAGTCATACAGCTTTCCATGCCGCTCCTGCATGATATTTCACGATGATTACACTCACCAATGCTTTCTCCGGATAGTAAAGAGAAACACGTTGATTCAAAGCACTTCAGAGCTCTACCTGTGAAGATAAATATCCACATTACAGATATTACACTACTGATTCAACATATTGAATCATAAACCAATTATCTGTTCTATGTTTCTTTTACGACTTAGTTTTTGAGACTATATGTTAGAGAGTTTACGAATACGAATAGACAAAGGAAATCAAATCATGCAAATATTTAGAGGCGCAAAATTTATGTCAAAAGACCATCGTTATGAGATATTTTCACTTCAACATTGCTATGTGAGCCTTGCATGGGTCTAATATTTAAGTATTTTATAATTTACCTGATAAATGTGTATTCGTACCCGTATTCATGATTAACCAGTCTAATATTTCGTCATTTAGCACATCCCCAGAACACACACATACCCCCTTCCCCGTTGTTTCCCGAACAATAAATGCCACGAGTTTTGCATCTTAAAAAGATTCAGAAATCAATAAAACGTATATTCACACCATGCGATGATTAATGCAAATCAGGAGAAGCTCTATAATCTAGTCATTTGCCATGGTAATATCTTTGCGGTATATTGTCTCACAAGCGTGTATCAATGAAGTACTTTACAAGTGTTTACAAGGACTAATGTCGATAGCACAATATATGTTAGACTAAAACATAATTAGTTTAACTAACAACATTGAATGATTACAACTGAAAACTAAGCTAGGAGAAATTAAGTCTGAAATCAAGTGAATTATTGAGAAAATCAGAATAGTTAATTTGAAAAACTGAGATAAACGATAAATACTATCGAGGATTCATTATGAGAGAGTGAATGAACGAGCATGAATAGATTGTTATCATGATATTTTTTCTCATAAATGTTTCAAGAAAAACATGAAAACATGACGGCTAATATGAGAAGTACAAAATTATTCTCAAAAAAATATTCTCAAACAGCTCAGTTGATTGGTAGAAATACGATTCAGCCGTGCAGATTAGACAGACGGCTTGTAGGTCCTTGTAGTGGACTATAATCCCGTTCTTTAATTATGTATTTTTCAATCGACCTTATTTTCAGTAAATTGTTTTAAATCAAATTTTAATGGAATTTCTTTTTAGCGATATATATCAGTAGTTTATGGATCTTTTCTTTTTAAGGTTTTCAGTTTTTTTGATTCATTTATTAAAGCACTCACTAAGTCATATATCTATTCATTCATGAACTTATACGTTTGTTCACACATATTTTCATCAACTTCTCCTATTTATACCTTCATGATCATTCAATTTCATGCATTGATGTCTTTCAAACAGCAAAACATCATCGTAGGTAATTTTCTTTAATTTCGCAAATGTCAACACAGTTATCAAGCGCCGTCAAACATAAAACGACAGGCCTGCAAATTTGCAAATTTGTAATCAGAATCGACTTCTGAACTCAAAGAAATGATTTATAACATAGGCTCTAACGTGCCTGAGTCTTTAGAAAATGAATAAACAAATTAAATCGGAAGTATGGAAATTGTATAATAAAGAAAAACTAGATTAGTTAGATATAATAAAATACAAAGCAACGCATATTAAAATATAACATTCAAAGTATATATTATATATATTTATGGAAAGCCATCTAAACATAAACATGAAATAAAAAAAATATATGTTTTAAAAAATCAAAAAGCAACAATAACGATAGATGAATAAATTAATGATATTTAAGAGGTTTGAAATATGGATGTTATACCGAAAAGCTGCACATGTTTAATTTAATACTATTATTATTTTGAATTTTATAGCTAAAACAGCAGCAAACTGATGAGTCAACAACAAAGCTAAAGATAGTAATGTTAAAAGACATGCATGCTTTCTATAAAAATAATGCGATATTTCAAAAATTAATAAGTAGATATGTTATTGTATAAATTAAAGCTCTTCATTGATGTCGTAATAAAATATTATTCATTATAATCTACAATAAAATCCGAAACTATATTTCAAACACCATTGTATTAATAACCTTTAATTTCCTTATTTAAACAAAGATATTTGTACATAATTGCATTTGGAAGCTTTCCGTTCTAATCCAGTTTATTTCTAACATTGCTAATCAGTAAAATCAGCTTACATCTAAGGAAATGAAAGAAACGACACGCCCATTCAAAGAACGACAAAAACATTAATCAGACTATGGAGGCACAATACATATACAATAGGTTATTTTGAGTTTCTTTTGATAAATATTTATCATGTTGAGCAATACAAAAGAAATTTAAATTTGCGATAAGATATGTCGTACAAAAAGTCAGAGAAAATTAAAGATTTTTAGATATTTGTAATTTTTATTTAGCTATTCTTCGTAGAAATGGAAAATTGTTAAAAAAATGAAACTTCCTTATTTATTATTTGGAGCTGCAATGCTGTTTTCATCGAAAACTAATTAACCTAATAAAAATAACATAGCTGGTGAAATACAATTTCACGAATATATTCCGTTAAAATATATATTATATTACTTTCCAACAATTTTTTTACCGTTCAACTTTCATAAATTTTGTAATTGCTATGAAATCTGATCAGATGTTATTTTTTATTTTTAAAAATATTTTGGAGGAATGTACTAGTAAACACTCACTCGCTTATTCATTCTTTTCTTTTCTTTTCTTTTTTTTTTACTATAAACTTCATTTAAAATGCAACTGTTTCCTTAAAAATGTCATATTTCTTCATAAGTAGACTTCATACTGAACCATGATATTTCTTTTAAAAAATCATAAAAATGTAGTTTAGGTAAATATATTTGTATAGAAATGAGAATTAAAAAAAGAACGATGGCGTGAGATCATTCTATTATAAAAAAAATACAGAAAATACAGTATAGCTTTCAATTTTAATCAATGTACAAATAAACGACTTTTACGAAAATGTATGTAATTAAAACTAAATGACTTCGCAAATAAATCAAAATATGGTAAATATGAAAAGGGAAAATATATGTCAAAAATATATGTTCTATTGAAGAAAATGTCAAATTATATGCATATAGAAATTAGCAATATTTTCAAAAGGCGAAAAAGAAGAGTATTTTACCTATTAAAAAGCATTCAAATTGAATGAAAGTTGTAATTCAAATCACAATATGCGCAAATCAACTTCACACCAACGTAAGGTATCATTAACTGCTTATTCAAATCAAAGAAAACTCACAAACACAGACACAAACGTTCAAAAAAGGGACCATATTCTGAAAGCTATCCAAGAATAAGGAAAAAATCTCTATAGTATATAAACTCAACAAAGAAATAGAGCATTATATTAAAACAAAAAAAGCAAATGAAAAACACAAAAAAAGCTTAAATCAAACATATAGTTCAATTCAATACTTACCACAAATAATACAAGATGTAAGAGACGCGAGTACTACAAGTCTTGCAGCCAACATCTGAGATGCTTGGTCGTTGCTCATTAATCTGCAACTAATCTTTCGACTTTTGTATAGCTGTCGTTCATTCTACAGAAATTGTGACGTCACTTATGCCGCACAGTAGTCTATTGGTGGAAACGTGTCATAAATAACTATGAAATGATAGAATAGTCATAGCGAGAATGCGTACAGATTTCTCGTGAAATTGCAGGGGGTTTTTAGTTCGTTCAGTAGTCGCGCTCGTTTTTTATTCTCATCTTGGGTGCTTTTGATTCGCACTATTATCTTTGTTCTATATTTTGTATTTATTCGTTTTTTTATGTTGGGCTAAATTTTGGTTTTGGTTATCTTGCAAAAATTTAAAGTCATTTTATGATGCGTAGATCGGAAATTTGAAATGGATCACAAACCATGGCTATTCAAAAAATTGATTTTTCAATGTCACTGATCAGAAAGACTCAAAAACTACTGCAAAAATTCAATCTTTTTATCAATTCATGGACGGAATTTTAAGAGAATAATCACGCAGCCATCCCCTCAATTATTTACTTCTATAGTACCTTCTGATTGTGTGCGCGTGAGTGTGAGGGGAGGGGGGAAGTTATTGTATTTTATGTGAATAATACAAAGAGCGATAGAGTTGGAAACTCACATTTCTGAGTCGGTAATAAAACCGATTTGTTAAGTATGGAATTAATACAATGACGTACAAGTCAAATACAAGATAAATGAAAACGTGATGACTGCTTCATGGTCAGAACTTTATTTGATAGAAAAAGACAAAGAGCCATATCAACAATTCGCACATCACCGATGCAAGCACTGGTGTGTAGAGTTTGTCAACCGGATAAAAATGATCCACTACAAAAACTTTATTTGCACTGGACATGAATGTTTATTAGTTGAGAGTGTCCTGAAGGGGGGTATCAAATCCAAACTCCAAGAATATTTTTTTTTTGTCGAATTCAACCAATTTTGAATCTGAAAAACCCAGCCTATCACGTTAACAATGACTGTTTTCAATTTAAAGGCGTATTGTGTATATCACTGTGAACTAATCCTATAAACTGCAGTTATGAAGTAAACCTTTTGATCTTCTGTCACGATAAAACACATAAAAAACACAAGATGTATAATTTGAATTTTTCCCAGTCCTAACAGTACAATCCAAATACCAATGGAAATATTAAAATTCCAATTTCAAGTCTTCAAAAAAGGACAATTCTCAGTTCATAATAAAAAAAAACCTTCAGGACTCTCTCAGTTGATCGCGCTACTCGTGCAGGCTTTGTGCAAACTACTCAAGATCGACATTCAGATTTTCAACGGGACAACATTAGGAAAGACAAAGCAACGACAATGAAAAGAACAAAAGAATGGTAGGTAGCACAATTGCCAGTAGAAGGTTCTTGTTCGGTATTGCATAGATCTCCAAAACAGCATCTCTTATCACAAGTTGTGAACTTTCCACCTTCGGTTTCGTTTGCGTTACGACAGACGTTGTTACAATACTTCTCATTTGCACAGCCTCGATACTCGGGAATGATCTTACCAACCTGTGTAAGAATCAACAGTTTGCTTCACTAATTGTATTGGATTCTTCTAATTTTGTTTATTTTGGGGTTTTTGAGTAGCAAATATGTGTTAATTCACTGAGACTCATTATAAGTAAAGGCAATAGGCAATAAGCTCCTACTGCTGCACATGCAAAGTTTCCACACTTATTACAGAAGACTCGATCGGTGTAAGTACGGCAAACGTTTGTACTCATATGAAAGATCATGGGCTTTATACTGAGTATAGCCGGTGCAAATATGTTTGTAACAAAGTTACTGTCATCTTGAATGATTATTCTGGTATTAGGTGCAGAAACGTCTTGTCCAGCCCAACAAGTTTTTATTTTCTGCTCCTTCCACTAATGATTAGTATAGTTGTATAAATTTGATTGTGGAAATAATAAAAAACTTTGAGACCTTGAAATCATAACTGATATCAAACATTCATCTTAAGAAAACTGTCGTTCGCATCCATAACCATATTTGGTCATCTTACCTTATTTGGAAGTGACAATGGACTCTTTTTTGGTGATTTTCTACTATTTGCAGCGAAAATTCTCGGCAAAATTCGATGAAAACTTGCAGAGATTGCAGTGAACAACTTTAACAAACTGGCAGCCATTTTGAATTTTGTTTAAAAAGACAGGAAACCCAAAAAAATGAAAATTGCACAGGAACCCCAACAAACAACAGTAATTGTTTGATATGAAATGAAATATACTATAATAATAAAACTACTATAGATAATATCAACCAATTATCTTAAAGGGGTACTTGGACGTAATGTATGTGTTTATTCATGCATGACATTTTGATGACGTCATACACACAAATCACACACATGGTCCATACATTTTTACCATTTTGTTTTGTAAATTATTCTGTTCTGATTGCACTAAAAATTTTATAAACACAGTGTTTTGTGAAGTGTTTTCAAAAGTTTCATATTCTGATCAATTTTCCTTTCTTAGGATTGATTATGTTAACAATATTTTACTTCATAGTTACAAAGAAATGTATGTGATCACGGCCTATGTTGTGCTTATGACGTCATCAATATTTGTAAAAAAGCTCAAAAATGAAATACTTCTCATACACATTTTTGAAAATTAGTCTTCAAAATGATTAGTATGACTCTTGGGCATTCTTTTGGTAATGTTACATTGCTGATTTATTGCAATTTAACTTCATCCAAGTACCCCTTTAAGAAAACTGCCGTTCACATCCATAACCATATTTGGTAATCGTACCTTATTTGCAAGTGAGCAAGGATTCTATTTTGGTGATTCTCTACTATCTACGTCCACAATTCACGGAAAAAATGATGAAAACTTACAGAGATTGTAGTGATCAACTTTATCAAACTAGCAGCAATGTTGAATTTTTTTTAGAAGGACAGGAAACCCCCAAAAAATTAAAATTACACAGAAACCCCAACGAACGACAGTAATATTGATTGATACGAGTCTCACTTCGTTAACAAGTGTCATCTTGACTCTGATACAACGATCTTGATTTGCACTACACTTGACTTTTTTTGGTTTGTCACAAGTTGTCTTGTTCAGCTTACCATTAATAGTCATTGAATCACAGTTATAGCACGTGACACCACCTGCATTAAAACGAGAAGTTCCTAAATCTGCGATTACAATATCTAGTGGCAGATCAGCTACAATCTTGGACCAAAATGTTGACAGTGTAACATTTTCCGTGATAATCGTACATCAGGCCAAGATAGTATGAGATAAGAGAGCTTATCCCCCGTATTGGGCTTTACATTCATCAAGGGATCTTTTCATTATTTACGTTAACAGAACGTGATTGGCCAGATTGCAGGAGGCGCGGTAGCATTGACAAAACATTTCAAGACAAAAGTGCGGAAATTGTTAACAAGTTTCTAAGAATGGCACGACGAGTAGAGCCAATGATGGGGTCCGGGGATAAGCTCTTTTATCCCATACTCTAGATCTTGATCAGGCTCATTTTACACTACAAGTTGAGACACCCTTCCCCCCTCCATATCAATGTTGGCATAAGGCACTGATGCGATTCAATCCAGGGAATTCAAAATTAAGTGGGAGCAGGGTTGATAATAATATAGCGTAGATCTCACAGAAAAAAGGCCAACTTGTTTTGTTCAAGATTGTAGTTCGACCGTCATTCCAAAACTTATACCGTTTACTATCACAAACGAAAATGAGCTAAGAAAACCTTAAGTCTATTTATATTCCACGTTAAGTCTATTTATTGTCGCAGAGGTATTTTAAGAACGTAACGTGATTGGTCAGATTGACCACAGAAGAAATAGACGAGAATTGTGCTGGCGTCAATGATAAAAAGGAAGAGCTCTTCAAATTTGCAAAAGAAAAAAAGATCACTACCGCATGAATGCATCCGTAAATACTGATAGAGAATTCGTCCTGATTTGCATAAGTTTTTTTTCTTATTAGACAGTTTGATGTGGAATATGGCTGGATATTTTTTACGAGTTACGCTGTATTTGCAAAATGCAAGTTGACGAGTAAAATATCCAGCCATATTCGACATCAAACTGTCTAATAAGTTATTTATTATCCAACTATCTCGCAAAAATTAAAAAAATGGTCGAAAAAATCGACTGTTTTTGCAGAAGTTTTGGATGTATTTTGAGAAGAAAAAAGAGGGAAAAGATCAACAAGACCAAGGAAAGAATAGCTTCCATTTGGAAACTTTGATGAAGTCAAATACAAACTGGAGTAACAAAGTAATTTTTTGTGTCTAGGCTTGCAGCGATTTTACTGCCGTTTCCATTTTTCTGCTTCAATTAGTTTTACAATTCTACTATAAAAGACATCTTAGAGCTCTCCCACTGTAGGTTTGGCATTTTGTTGTATTAAGGTAATATTCATTTTTTTCCTTGTGCGAGCTAGTTCAGTGTCAATAAACCTTGTGAGCTTACAAATCAGCTTCTGTTCTCTGTGTTTTCACGTCCACTTTGACAGAAGAGTGTTTTCTGTATAAAACGTTCAATATAAATTTAGTTTGCCTTGCAGAAGTTTTGCTGATCTCTAGATGCTGTAGATGAAAACCTCTCAAACTTGTATAGACAGCGAAAAATATCGCTGTATATTTTTACTCGGTCCAGTCTTACTCACGCGTTATTTTTGACAAGTTGGATAATAATAAGTCATATACATATTCTCGTCCGATCTGTATGAGTCGCTGTTTTAAATCCTCATACATATCTCCTACTGTTGTTTTATATATATATATATATATATGTAATATATACAATATGAGCGGCCGATCTGTATGGAATATACAATGTCGAGCCGAAGGAGAGACATTTTATATTCGATCCATACAGATCGGACGCGAATATTGTATATTACTTATGAAATGTCTAGGTTAATGCTACTATTTTAGATTAATATTTTTGAAATTAGATTTAATTTGGCCGAGATATTTCAAGCTAAACCTTATGCAAATCAGGACGATTTCTGTATCAAATATACAGATGCCGTCATGGTAGTGATTTTTCATTGTTCTGGGTTCATTAATTATTCATGAATTTTATAAATATATATATATGATTTCTCATACCTGCTATAGGTGCTTCAGAAGTCGGTTGTGGCTTTGACTTGCGAGCATTACAGAAATCCTGTTCACAGCATGATTGTCCACAGTCTAGTAACGTTCCTGTGATGTTACTCAATTTACAAAAATCCATTGCGCAAACTGTTTTAGGAGAGCACACCCCTGTTTCCACATAGAGTGTAGTACCATTGGTTCGTAGCCCAAGTCTGGTAGAGATTGCAAAAAAAAGGGATTTGAAATACATGCGTACTTTATTATTAAGAACAAACGGTCGATCCACCGAGGCGGCGTCATTGATGTCGCAGAAAAAAGCTCAGTCAAAGTTGCAAACGGTCGCGATGCAACTATTTTAGCAGTGAGTACACAAAAACCGTGCGCATGTCGTGTTTTGCCTTTGTTTCTTTTACAGTTTTCTTAACATACATCCTTTGAATGAATTGATTTTAAAACAATTTCATTACAACTCACTGTATCCGAGTTTAGGCCTACTTTCATTAGAGAATTTGTAGCAGTCAAAAGCATAAGAAAATTGAAACTAAATATAGACAATGAGATCGAGGATATCGTCAATGACTTAGATTACTAACAAAATTGGGCTTATGAGTTTGTTTGGCCTCGTTGGTTTGATTTGATTTGAGGATTTGTGCTCTAGGGACTGGTGTACTAACAATAGGATATTCGGTCCCCTACAAGGCTAGTTACACCATGGACCTCCGGCTTAACGTCCTTATCCTAGAAGACACGAAATTCCAACCATTTGCATATGAAATTACAAAGGCAGCAATTTCTCCTTAATAATTTTAAGACCCGTGACCTCCCGGCGTGGTTCACAAGTAAAAAGTAATAAATCATTCCCTATTGCATTATGTCATTCCCAATCACTACTGAACAGTCAAGTGTTTATGTATTTGCTAACGATGACAATCCAGACTCAAATCGCACATTCTTTAGAGCGCACATATAGACACTGAGATATTTTTAGCGAATATCAGATGGAAAGAAAAGGGCATTTTCATCTACTAAACATTTATTGCACTAAATGTAATTAGGGTAATTTAGCCATACTGTCAAAATATTCAGTGTGTGGACAATGTTCAGTCTTGTCCGGTCACGAGTAAATGAATATTTCATCGTCTGGCCATGCAGGGCTTTCAATAGCGCACGCGTGAGCATATTCTACATAGAAAGTGATTTATATCCCGTATATAAATTCAATATTATCAACTTTATCATCATTATGATCATCATCAGTCTAGCGCCATCATCCTTATCATCATAATGGCATCATTGTTTTGGATAGAGCAGGGAAATGTTACCATGTTTACCTTTGAAAACGGCATGATTGATCAGCAGTGCAGGTTTCCGGAGTCAAATCCTTGCAGGTAAGTTTGTCAGCTGTTGTACCCTGACATGCGTAGACGGAACATTTCAAACTGTCGCCTGCATAATGAAATATTTCAACGGATACATGCATTTAATACTTGTTTGGCAAATGATGGCGGTCCTGATGTAAATATGTGGGATAATAGGGGGTTAAGGGGGAGAGGGGAAGAGGAAATGGTAGTTGAAAGTTTTTGGAAACTTGATAATAGAGAGGTTTTAACCTCTTGGAAAGTATGACGACGAATACGAGTGCGAATACGGTTAGACAAAGGAAATTAAATTTTGCAAAGTTTTGAGTCGCAAAATTTACGACCAAAGACCACCTTTATGAGATATTTTCACTTCAACATTGCAGTATGAACCCTGCATGGAATTAATATAAAAGCATTGTACAATTTTTTTTTTTTTTTTTTTTTTTTTTTTTTTTTTTTTTTTTTTTTTTTTGAGAATTACACGATTGTGGAACGAGAATCACTATTATCAATATTATTATTATAGGACCCCCAAAATTCAGAATACACAGGAAACTCGTCACTTCATTATCGTTCAACAATCCTGTGATTCTCGTTCCACAATCTTGTGATTCTCGTTCCACAATCTTGTGATTCTCGTTCCACAATCGTGTGATTCTCGTTCCATAATCGTGTGATTCTCGTTCCACAATCTTGTGATTCTCGTTCCACAATCTTGTGATTCTCGTTCCACAATCGTGTGATTCTCGTTCCACAATCGTGTGATTCTCGTTCCACAGTCGTGTGATTCTCGTTCCACAATCGTGTGATTCTCGTTCCACAATCGTGTGATTCTCGTTCCACAATCGTGTGATTCTCGTTCAACAATCGTGTGATTCTCGTTCCACAATCGTGTGATTCTCGTTCCACAATCGTGATTCTCGTTTCGCAATCTTGTGATTCTCGTTCCACAATCGTGTGATTCTCGTTCCACAATCGTGTGATTCTCGTTCCACAATCGTGATTCTCAACCATCGGTCGACAAACTCGATCCCGTTTGAAGGGTTTGGCTTGTCATACTTATCAATCGATACATAAATAAATTTCAACAGTCCAATATGTGTCTATTTATTCCTACCTAATTAAGTATCAGTTGTTTACATTTTCATATGTGTATATGTGCATTTGTTATTTTATATATAGTAATAGCACTATTTTTAATGACTACGCGCCCGTCTACATAAAAAAAAGTCGCTCGAAACACACTTTTTCTAGACGCTAGAAAAGTTACCTTAAAAAGGTTATCAACAGATCTCTTGACAAGAACGACCAATTAGTTGACTAGATTTTACTAGAAGTTGGAAATAATTTCCTCTGCGCGTTTAATCCACTGTGTAAGCGTGTCAGCACAACTTGCAAAGGGACGATAACTTGAAGACTAGCTCAGTTTTCATGAACCGTAATATGAGAAGTTTTGTTAATTGAATGATGGACATAAAGCAGATGAAACTAACCATTGACAAAGTGAAAAAGGACGAAAATTTACACAAGGCAAAATGATAGACGTAGCTAAAAAAACAAAACTCTTGAAAACACCTAAAATTTAAAGTTTTCTTTGTTTGTTCGTTTGTTTTTTTTTGTTTTTTTTTTCTTTTTATTTATTTTTTTTTTTCAGCAGAAAAGTTAAAGAATAAATTTCACATTTTAGTAATTAATATAAACTATTTTTGTTTTATTCGTGATTTAATAATAATTCTATGTTTTATTTATTTTTTGGTAGTTTTATCATGCCTCGCATGCCTCGCATGCCTCGCAGATTAGCAAGACCCCTTTTTGTCGCTAATTCCGTGCAACTCAGGGCTATTTGTCAAGCTATTTGTGTTATGTTTCTTTGTATTCGCATGAAATTGTACAAACACAACTCACGTAGTTTAGCCTGTGTACTTCCGTTCTCATCATCAAACCAAACAATAAAAATTTACGTTAAATGAAGTTACCACTGGACAAAGGCTATCCGTTACGAAGAGATTTTCTTTAGAATGAATCCGACCAAAGTGAAGCTAGCCTGAGATTCGCATCCTGAGATTCAGATAGCCTGAGATTCATATTCAAATCCGGGGGAGGTCAACAAGGTCAAATACTAAAATATTCCTTATACTTAAAAAAAATTATAAAAATTGAGAATGTTATACAAATATATTATCCACGAAAGGTTTTATTTGAATAAATATGATTTTTTAGGGAAAGTTAACATTTTTAACCAAAAAACTTTAATAATTCTACTCAGCCTGAGATTCGGAATTCCAGCCTGAGATTCGGGGTTCCAGCCTGAGATTCGACCACGAATATTTTGGTCCGACATTGACTGAAATCATACGCATAACTCATTTTCGGCCAGCAAATAATTTTCTTGTACAAGAAAAACAATTATTTTACAGGGGAAAGTTGACAATTTTTGATCAAAAACTTCAATATCTCAACTCAGCCTGAGATTCGATAACAAACATTTTGGTGTAAGACTGACTAAAATCATACTCCTAACTCTATTTCGGTCAACAACTAATTTTCTTGTAAAAGGGAAATAATTTATTGTGTACGGGAAAGTTGACAATTTAACCAAAAACTCCAATAACTTACTCTGCGTAAAAAATAGCTCTGCACACAGAGTGCTAATAACTCAACTCAGCCTGAGATTCGAAATTCCAGCCTGAGATTCAATCACAAATATTTTGCATGCGGGTAACTCATTTTCGGTCAACAATTAATGTTCTTGTAAAAGAGAAACAATTTATTTTGTAGAGGAAATTTGACAATTTAACCAAAAACTCCAACAACTCAACTCAGCCTGAGATTCGAAATTTCAGCCTGAGATTCAGTCACGAATATTTTGGTCTAAGATTGACTAAAAGCATACGGCTAACACATTTTCGGTCAACAATTAATGTTCTTGTAAAAGGGAAACAATTTATTTTGTAGAGGAAAGTTGACAATTTAACTAAAAACTACAATAACTCAAATTTCAGCCTCATATACGATTACGATTTTTCTTTCAATTATAAAACACAAATGATTTTCTTCGGAATTCTTTTCAAATTGAACACATTTCCAGAAACACAACGTAATGTATTTACTTAAAATAACTAGCATTTTTAAGTACACATTCGCTTTTTTAATGGGAAAGATTCGACTTTTCAGCTCAGCATGATATTTGCAACTCCTCGGCCCAACAATCCAACACATTCTAGAATACCACAAATGCTTCAAATACTATGATAACAAAGAAATGCGTATGACATCATGTAATAGCACTCCGCACAGTTACTAAAAATAGAATCAGCGAGGTTACCCCCTGCGGTGACTCAGACAAACATTAGCAATGCGTATAAGACAATGACTGGGTGAGAGTCGTAATCATCGCGAATTTATTGAATTTTTGCTTGATCCAATTCTCAAAAACATTTCTAATTTAGTTTGAGATGGTCAGTACAAAGTATTGTTGCTGGGGAACATGTTATAGTGACTCAAGGTACCCTGAACGATTCGCAAAGTCGCTAAAAGAATTGAATGCCGTGGGAAAGAAACTCCCGCGCGAAGCCGTCTCAAGGGATCGAGAAGTGTTAACGTTGGATAAATACTTGTTCAAGGAAGGGATTAAATGTCTCGAGAATTACGAAAAACATTTATATTTGTGTCCTGCGCTAGTGGGTTGGACAGAAAGGCCCAGCAGCCGTGCATATCGATCCGTTGAAAGCAAACCTAACGGCAACGCAGTACAAAAGGCGAAAGCACTTAAAAGAAAGGCGAAGAAGGCAAGAGTTTCTTCGCCTTAAAAAGCTACGATGCATATTGGGAGTGACCTGAGAACGGAAATAAAAGACAAAGAAGAAGTTCGTGATTGCTAGTCAGCCCATTATTTTAGAAAAACAAGAATACATTTGTATACAAGGCACTGGTCGAATGGTTTATACGGACGACGATATCACAACGGCGAAATACTTAATGTATGAATAATAGCATCCGTAATGTCGTGAAGAACATTTCACTATACGTTTAAATACTTATATATAGTCTCATTATTGATTATATTCAAGACTATTGTTATATCTAGCACATTTAGACGTACTCTGCAGTGGCTCTGCACGCAGAGTAATTTAGACGTGTTGTTTGTATAGAAATTTATCACACAGCGCAATGTATTGTACATCATGTTCTCAAAACCAAACGTTTCTACGTTCTCACATGTAAAGTTGAGTCGAGGATTTTACCAAATAAAAAAGTTAAAAGTAATTAAATCGACGAGGGTGATTTTGAATGTGCGAAACTCAGAGTTAGTGAAACAGTACACTGGTCGCAACAATGAACATTTTGAGTTACTGTTTAATAATTTTTTAAATGTTTGTCCATTCAATGAAGTAGCATGAATTGGAATCCAAATGAAACCATCCGATTGTCCAAAGTGTAGCAGCAGACAATAACAGATCGACAGAACTGTATATTACGCTTTTATGCAGTTTTTGACTCGTGTAAGGAGGTCATTTCACTCAGACCGCTTTACTTCATTCCCCGACACTTTACCATCGTTTTAACTGATGTAAAGTATAATTGGTCGGTTCTTGATCGAAAGGAGAACGAGGTAAACTATTATCTTCAGTTAGAACTGTTAATCGTACAGTAGCAGTACTTTTAAGGGAGTCTATAGTTGTTATTATTTCAAGACTTGATATGCGCTTGAGCCGTGTTTGTCTGAGTCATACTAGCGTGACCAAATCTGTGACGTCATCTATGCGGAGCGCTATTGGAACCTTTGTTGTTAAATTGTCAACTTTCCCTGCTACAAAATAATTTTTTTTTTTTTTTTTTTTTTGTACAAGAACATTAATTGTTGACCGAAAATGTGTTAGCCGTATGCTTTCAGTCAATCTTAGACCAAAATATTCGTGATTGAATCTCAGGCTGAAATTTCGAATCTCAGGCTGAGTTGACTTGTTGGAGTTTTTTGGTTAAATTGTCAACTTTCCTCTACAAAATAAATTGTTTCCCTTTTACAAGAACATTAATTGTTGACCGAAAATGTGTTAGCCGTATGCTTTGAGTCCATCTTAGACCAAAATATTCGTGATTGAATCTCAGGCTGAAATTTCGAATCTCAGGCTGAGTTGACTTGTTGGAGTTTTTTGGTTAAATTGTCAACTTTCCTCTACAAAATAAATTGTTTCCCTTTTACAAGAACATTAATTCGTGACCGAAAATGTGTTAGCCGTATGCTTTGAGTCCATCTTAGACCAAAATATTCGTGATTGAATCTCAGGCTGAAATTTCGAATCTCAGGCTGAGTTGAGTTGTTGGAGTTTTTTGTTACTGATTGTCAACTTTCCTCTACAAAATAAATTGTTTCCCTTTTACGAGAACATTAATTGTTGACCGAAAATGTGTTAGCCGTATGCTTTGAGTCAATCTTAGACCAAAATATTCGTGATTGAATCTCAGGCTGAAATTTCGAATCTCAGGCTGAGTTGACTTGTTGGAGTTTTTTGGTTAAATTGTCAACTTTCATCTACAAAATAAATTGTTTCCCTTTTACAAGAACATTGATTGTTGACCGAAAATGTGTTAGCCGTATGCTTTGAGTCCATCTTAGACCAAAATATTCGTGATTGAATCTCAGGCTGAAATTTCGAATCTCAGGCTGAGTTGAGTTGTTGGAGTTTTTTGTTAAATTGTCAACTTTCCCTGCTACAAAATAAATTGTTTCCCTTTTACAAGAACATTAATTGTTGACCGAAAATGTGTTAGCCGTATGCTTTGAGTCAATCTTAGACCAAAATATTCGTGATTGAATCTCAGGCTGAAATTTCGAAACTCAGGCTGAGTTGAGTTGTTGAAGTTTTTTGGTCAGTAAAAAAAAGTTGATATTCCCCAAAACAAGTTATGTTTCACTTGTACAAAAATAAATGAGTCGTACGTATCACTTCAGGCAATCTAGGACCAACATATTTGTACATGTGATGGAATCTGAGGCTGGAATCCCGAATCTCTAGACTCCATCACAGTCGTATTTAGGGTTTGTCAGGTAGAGACTTTCTCACCAGAGCGAGGAAATGTGATCCCATTATTATTTATCAAGTAATGGAAATGACAGCTCTTATCTTCATTGGCATTCATTGATGTGTTCTGGTCTTTATGGCGGTCCAGTAAATATAATAATCGATTAAAACTGACAGCTTATCTTCTAAACCAAGTGATAATGTACTGTGAATGATATGGTTTGACATGTTTCTCAGTGTGATTCATCAGTCGTTTCTTTCTTCTCTACTGACAGCATTATTCATTTACAGTTTAAAAATTTTCCTTTATCAAAAAAACATCAATAGTTTTACGTGTACTGGAAAATTAACTGTTGACCGAAAATGAATTGTATATACACTGACTGCAGTCAATTTCCGAATCAGGCTGGACTTCCGAATCTCAGACTGATTGCAATTATTGAAGTTTTTCAGTTAAAAATGTTGTGTTTCATAAAAAAAATTGCTCAATTTGTTCAAGAAACGTAGTTGCTGGTCGAAAATGAGTTATACGTATGATTTCAGTCAATCTCGGACCAAAATATTCGTGGTCGAATCTCAGGCTGGAACTCCGAATCTCAGGCTGGAATTCCGAATCTCAGGCTAAGTAGAATTATTACAGTTTTTGGCTAGAAAATGGCAATTTTCCCTAAAAAATCATATTTATTCAAATGAAACGTGTCGTGGATAATATATTTGCGTAGCATTATAAATTCTTATAATTTTTTTCTAAGTAAAATGAGTATTTAGTATTTGACCTTGTTGACCTCCCCCGGATTTGAATGTGAATCTCAGGCTATCTGAATCTCAGGCTGCGAATCTCAGGCTAGCTTCACTTTGGTATGAATCCGCTGCAGTATAGGGATTTATCCCGTGTATAGCGCTATATCAAGCTACAATCTTGGACAAAATGACTTGAGACTGCGTGCGCAAAAACGTCTATTTTTTATTCAACGCATTTCACACATTCATGCGCATTTTTCAGACATGTGACCCCCCCTCCCCCTTCTCAATGTTGTTGCCCGGATATCAACTATCCCAAGCGTCATTTCTAGACTGAAACAACATTGTTCTTGGGGGGAGGGGGGCAGCAACAGCCACAAGACGGAAAAAACGTACAAAAATGTGTGTTTTGTCTCAAGTGTTTTGTCCAAGATTGTATTTGGCGAATAATCGTATTTTTCGCACAAGCGCTTTGTTTTTTCAAGGTGTCCTTTCACAGAAATGAGCATTTCCACTGTCTAAATGCATGGAAAAACTTTCATACCAAACAAGTGCACTTGCTAGAAGTGAGGGGATGAAATGTTAAAGCGCAACAATATCGAAACTCCATCAATTTAGCGTTTTTGCATCGATTTTGAGTAGTATTACAATAAAAATGCTATAAAATCAGTATAAATCTATTTACCGTCTTTTCAAGCAATACACTGTGCTAATTAGAGTCTGGACAATGTATCAAACGGAGAAAAACATAACACAATCATGTAGCTAGCACCAAGTCATGACTTGTTGTCACGCCATATAGAGAACCTGAGGACTAGCGCGGAGTAAATTAAAAAGTGCTTTTATGAGGTTTGAAAATTGTTCTTCTCCATTCATAAACGGTTAACTAGTTCAGTATTTGTACCTATTTTCTACAGACAAAATATAGTAACGGTTAACACGAAGTCTTAACGGTTAACAAACACTTTCTTATATAAAAGAAATAACTCTGATATTTTTATGTGTCGGTGCCGTTAATCGTCGTTATTCGTGAAAAAATATATATTGTTGTGCATGAAAGGCCTTGTTAATCGTCCCAACTAGTCAGTATTGTTCATATTAACACTCTAAGTTTGAGAAAAATGATTTTTCTGTTGTTTAAGGGTTTAGAAATGGAGCAATTTGTTGTGTTTATCGTTACAATGAGTCACTTAACAAGTCAAGAACCTCGAACGTATGTTGCATTACTGTCACACAAAAAACAATCCATTGCTTGCGTGACATAAGAGATAGTTTTTTGGGGTAAAATTTCTCAATCTTATGACAATTTATGTTCATTTTGGGTTAGAAATCATCACACAAGTATCTTTTCTTGAAACTGTACATAGAAGTCACAAGATTTGAAACGTGAACGTCGTAAATAGCAAAATGACGAAAATACAATCTTGGACAAAATGACTTGAGACTGCGTGCGCAAAAACGTCTATTTTTTATTCAACGCATTTCACACATTCATGCGCATTTTTCAGACATGTGACCCCCCCTCCCCCTTCTCAATGTTGTTGCCCGGATATCAACTATCCCAAGCGTCATTTCTAGACTGAAACAACATTGTTCTTGGGGTGAGGGGGGCAGCAACAGCCACAAGACGGAAAATACGTACAAAAATGTGTGTTTTGTCTCAAGTGTTTTGTCCAAGATTGTAGCCTCGTACAACAGGCTGCCCCAGATTATTAGAGGTCAATTTCACTGATATGTAAATGGCACGTTTGGTTTCCTATTCTGACCAGTGGTCTTGATGGATGCACAAGATCAAAATTACAAATGTACACACTAACTCAGAGTTACCTCACCTTTAGTAAACAAGCAAGATAGCACAGCTAAAACTCCAGCAAATTGCAAGCTAAATCCCATCATTGTCAAAAGATGAACCTCTATAAATGGGGGATTTGATGCTTTGTGGAATCTGAAGTTGAACTCAAATGACTTGTATGAGTTACGAAGGGTTCGAGAAGTGTTCTTTACAGTGCTATGTGACCTGATCTCTTTGACCCGTGAACACTTTCGCAACAATAAAATTCAATCAATCATCGTTTGGGACTCTGTACAAATAACAGGAAGCCCCAACAATCGGCATGTACTAAAACCTGGACGATGGACGATGGACGATGGACGATGACCAAAATTGCGTGACTCAAATTTGACATTGGCATTTTTTTATTTGATACAAAAATGTAGAGTGAAGATAACATATCAGTACAGTCAAAGGCATCAAGAACATGTCAAATCATTCGATGATGTTTGAAGCTGGCATCGAAAACTTTCATTAGAAACAATTTTGACCAAATTAGTTTTTTTCAGGATCTAAGTTGAGCGTGTTGTTCATGTTTTGAAGACGTCGGTGTCACGCAACATTTGCAAGTAAATATTCGCTGTGTTAGAATAGTAATAATTTAATGATGATAATACCAATCTAATAATAATAACCTGAATAACCGTTAGTGCTGTTTCGGTGTTTCTGTGTTTCGGTGTTTAGTAACACCCCTGTGAATGTGTGACGCTAAAGTTAAAAACCAAGATATTAAAAGTTGTTGTTTTTCTATCATATAATACATGGCCACTCTGGAACGTCAATCAGCTGAATTTTTAGAGATAATTCTTCAGAGAAAATCTCTTTTTTCTTTTTTGAAAATATGTCTGAACAATTTCATTTTTAAAACTTAAGACTGAGTGCACAAAACTCACAAAACGGGCAATAACTCTATTGCATGTTTTGGTTAATTCTTTTTATGTCATATTGTTTTGTAACATATATCTTGGCTAGTTTATTTTAGATATCTCGGTGTCATTATCAGGAAAGTGTGCTTTGTATTGTATTCTTTCCCAACTCTTGTGCCACTAAACAACACCAACACCAATGCCATGGTTTGAATATTAGAATCATTAAATTGATTTGTAAGACACTTTTATAAGCGATATCCGTGAACTGTAGTTGATAGCATGTCTCAAATATGGTCGTTATTTCATAGAATGACATCACAATATATATTTTTGATCAGAGAAGCCAACATGAAGCACTGCTTATTATTTCCACACGTATCTGCCAACATAACTACAAACATGATTATTAGTTACTTTATATGGCTATTCATTCATTTATTTTTCCATGTTATTTTATTCCATTTTAGTTCATTATATTTTATTCTATCCTATTTTATTTTATTTTAATTCTATTTATTTATACCAATTCTGTTTATTTTATTTGCTTTCCTGTGGTATTTTGTGTGTATTTTGCGATTAAACATTCCTATGGTACAAATGATTGATATTATAATTAATCATATAAACCTTTAAAACATGAACAACAGGCGCTCAACTTTAATTCGATCCTCAAAAAAAACTAATTTGGTCAAAATTGAGGGACATTCAGTTTAATGTTTCTAATAAAACTTTTCGATGCCAGCTTCAAACATCATCGAATGATTTCACATGTTCTCGATGCCTTTGACTGTACTGATATGTTATCTTCACTCTACATTTTTGTATCAAATAAGAAAAATGTCAATGTCAAATTTGAGTCACGCAATTTTGGTCGTCGTCCATCGTCCATAGTCCATCATCCATCGTCCAGGTTTTAGTACATGCCCAAACAATCCACTTGTCCTCTTTTCAACATGACGGCTGACGTTTCTAGATATTTAAGATTGATGATGACTAATTAAAAAAATGGATTTTTTCTCGAAATTCTTTTCTCTCTGTAAGGAACCAGCTCAGCACTTGATAGATTGAAAGAAAAAAATTGGGTTTACCGTGCATTTTAATGATTTATACGTCATCAAATATTGCAAATTAGGCAATTTGTAACTGGAAGGGAAAAAATTCATAAGTTGTGATATAATTTTAATTTCTAAAAAAAAACTCTCTAAAACCAAAACTCACATAATATTATTGTAGATAAATGTCTTTAAAGGTAATAAAATTAAAGAGAGCAGTTGAACACATGAATATTAACATTTTCAAATTAACTACCCTAAAAGAAATCACTAATATTTCTATGATCTTTCAATTTTAAATTTTCAAAAAACTCCCCGTATGAAAGATTTCTTATCATTTTTATCCCGCAAATAAATGCAGAATAGGGGAACCCGTGCAATTTGATAAGATAATCCTTGTAAAAGCAGGAACTTTTACCAAAATTTGCAAAATTGCACAAAAGTCCCTGCCTCTCCCTAGTCATTAGATGAATTAGCAATGCATTTGGGGAGATTTTCAAGTTCGGATCACATAACAGTCGCTTTTAAAAATGTTTTTTTAAACAAAAGTGCATTTTCAGGTCAGTTTTGCAAAGATTAAATGTTTTTCTTTTAGTAAAAGGTTTACGGGAGATGATTGATTGCTAAATTAGCTTCTTTCTGGACGATTTTTAACACAAAACGATCGGCCTTTGAAAGTGTTTGTTTTTCAAACTTCGTCAGCAGCATGCGCAGTACTCGATGCACAATGACAATAATAGGCACAATCCTTAATTAGTCTCCTGCGCAGCCGCTTTAGTGTCGGGCCTCCTGTTCCCCCTAGACACTAAAAGTGGCTGCGATAATAATTAGCGTCCAGTCCCTTAGACCAGGGGGCACTGGTCTGAAAATGCATTGCGTATAGGTTTTTTTTTTCGTTTTTGCTTCCGAGTCAGAAGTTCTGCATGTTCAGACTCGCCTATGTTCAGTTAGTCTCTCTTAGATATGATCAAAACAAAATGGCGGCCAAAAGTAAGGATTCAGGAATGGATGTTAAAATAAAGTAAATCAGGACACTAATCGAACATTTCATAATCGACGCTCTTCCGAGCAACTAAGAAGGGTTCGAACAATGCGAAGTCATGGTTAATAATTTTCAAATTCATAGTGGATTCCAGGCTAAAAAATAACATTAATTGAAAGCCACTCGAAGGCGGGCTCGAAGGGACCTATGTTCTGACAAAATTCCAGAATAATGGAGTGACCTGGACTAGATAACTTCATCGAACAGCTGAAATTGAAATCTACTCGAAGTGAGCTATATGTTCTGGCACAGTTTCTCCAGTAAAAGGACTGACATCGATATATATAAACTTCCCTCACATTATCGTCACCAACCGATGCTTTTAAGTATACCTCTGGATGCTTGGAAAAGCTTGTGTTTAGCTTAAGAACTAGTGACTTAAAAACCTGGAAAAACCCATGGAGTATACTACACCGTTGTCTTGAACAGATCGTAAGCGATCACTATTCAGTTGGAATTTATAGACACATTAGTAATTTCGTTTTAATTTTATATCTTAATCAAATATTTGTTACAATGGCTTTCGTGACATTCATAAATGCACAACACAAATTGATTCACACACCATAACGCATGCTTATTCATGTTCTTATAATCACAAACATACTTTTCAAGTCCTCATTAAAAACATAAGCCTCAATAAAGTGTAATCTAGTCCTTTGGAATGTCTACGTCAAGCCAAACAACTTTAATAAATTGAAGCAAGTTGCAAATGGGCCGACGCTTTTCTTGTTAGTCCACGCAAAAAAGGCCAAGGGCCAGGTTGTACAAAGCGTGTATAGCGCTATCAGCCTGATAAATTGCTATCCAGCAAATATATTCTAAAGAATTTCTATGGAGTGAATAACTTTATCCAGCCCTCGTGCAACCGGCTCCAAAAGTTTTAGAATCTTGAAAGCAGTTTAGAATCTTGGTCCAAAACAACAAACATTCATTTTGACTAAAAATCTGAGGCTGCGCGGTATACTAGACTTGAAAATTACCATAAACACACAGTTCCAGACACACATAATCAGAGTCGATCGTATGCTACAATGTTCATGTTTCTAACTATACTACCAAGTGATCTATATAGTTTTTGATTAATTTTTAGCAGGCAAACATTCTTTTTTTTTCTGGAACAAACATCAAAATGCAAGCAAGCTATTCCGACCTTCAGATGAGTATAATGGGGCTATCCAAAAATTGAGTAACAAATTGCTTAGATAACGTTGCAAACTCATATGTACATCAGTGTATTAAAGCATTATATCGCTGACTTGTATATAATATCCTCTATACTTAGCTAACTTTCTGTTCTGTTATTTTTGCTTGCAGTTTTCTAACGATGGACAGTGATATACTAGTTTCTATGCAGCGAAGCCAAGTAGCCCAACAACCAAACTTGCGAGCAAAATTCCATCAGCCTTCAAGTCATGGGCTGATCCTTTGGTTGTTGGCTTTGCAGTTGTTGTGTAGTTACTGGGTTCAATAGTCGGGCTCATCGATGCGGTGGCACTAGAAACAGTCTTCGACGGCTGAAGTGTAGGTCCTTCGTCAGCACTGGTGCTAATCCGTTTAGTAGGGGTGGTGACTGCACCATCTACAGCGGTAGTACTAGTAGAAGAAGAAGTCAATTGCTGTGTTGATGTACGTGAGGGCTGCACCAGTGTCGAGCTGCTGGGAGTTGGAGTCTGCTGGTTGTTATCAATGGAAGATAAGGCTGGTGTAGTAGCGGTTGCGATTGATGCTGCGACTAATGGTGTGGTCGTAGGGAGTTGTTGTGTGGGTGTTGTAGTGATTGTTTCATTTGAAGTCTGGAATAAAGCTGAAATGTAAGAATAGCAAATGTTGGTTATTTAATAGATATTATTTTTTGAGTATATTTTGGATAGTCTTTTATTTCTAATTGCTGTGTTAATAGATGTGCCAGTGACAGCAAAGGTATATTACATGTCTGTCTGTCTGTCTGTCTGTCTGTCTGTCTGTCTGTCTGTCTGTCTGTCTGTCTGTCTGTCTGTCTGTCTGTCTGTCTGTCTGTCTGTCTGTCTGTCTGTCTCTCTGTCTGTGGGTCCGACTGTACGTCTGTATGACTGTGTATAGTATCTGTTGGTCTGTATCTCATGATGTCTGTATGTTTACTTGATGACTGTTTTTTCGTCGGTGTGTACATATAATTAAAACGATTTTTAAGTTATTCTGACAACAACAGTAAATGTTAAGATACAAAAACAGAGCAAAAATGTCAACAAAACTAATAACGCAGAGATACTTAAAAACAATAGAAAGTCATTTTAGAAGGTCGTTGATATTGTCCGTTCTTCATTAACTGTGGATGTTTTAAATCATGCATAACGTAGGGCAAAACATAATCAAACTCGACTAAAACAAGTCCAAATAAGGATATTGTAATTTCATGTAAATCCACTTCTTTGCCACAAGAAGAATATAGTTAATATTGAATATGTTACAAAAAGCTTAGACGCCATGTGAAATTTCGTTTGTAAAAAAACCTCGATTTTTGCAGTGTAAGAACGATGACTGCCCTGCAAATCTGCTTTCAGCACAGTTTTGTCATCAGGTTCCTTTTGCTATTATTTTTTAAACATATTCTAACTTTTGTCTCCTCGTGTTCACGTATCAAAATAAATCAGGAAAAAATACATATATTTATGGATGTGCGCAAAACAATTCAGTTATTTTAAGGAGAGTTTGAGTAAATAGAAATACGTCAAACCAATCAAAGAAAATAACGGCTGAAAGTATCATTTTTATCCCTTTCACTTTGAATAGCGCATGAAATATGTAGCTTAGCACGCGTCAAATATCAATTTTAATTTTTTCTGTGTTTTATCATTTAGCCAAATGCATTGTTGAGGCACACAAATATATCAAAACACTAACTATCAAATAAAGAATAAATTCAGTGTAATGGAGTCGAGAATTATGATATTCGATCATTTAATGTTTTTGTATAGGAGCACCTGTCTAGTATCTTTAACGATCTTAAGCGCGCAGGCACGCTATTTCACCATAGTTCTTTTACCGTCAGTCACACAATATATCACACTAGCTATATGCTACTGACGAAACTACGAAATTGTTAAATTCTTATATTTTCAAAATTATCAAAAAGGAAGCTAGGTAAAATTTAGGGAAATATTATCAATAAATACCATATTTTATATGTGTCTTTTTTATGTTTAGACAATTTTATGTCTGGCTATTTTACAGACGTCTAAATAATTTCGACTTCCACCATAGCCAGTAAGCAAAATTTGAATTAGTAAGGATCAAGAGAATATGAAATAACCTAGTGATATTGGATTACTGAATTTCGTATTGACAATATCAGTCTTTTTTCCTTTTTTTCCCTTTTTTTCCTTTTTCGTTTATCAGAAAATTTATCATTATTTTTCATCTATTTACTGCAATGTTTTTAAATTAAGAATATCTTAATAATAATAACAATAATAATGATGATGATGATGATGCTGAAATATGATATTAAACATCAAATAAACTGTACATTTCTGTGTTTTAAAAGCCTACAATTATGTTTCATTTAGCACTTAAAGCTCCCACATCACCCCATTAAACTCGTCAAAATATCCTTACTTTAAACCAACCAGTACAATCCTCATATCAGGTTAGAGAGCCATTAAAAAACGCGATTTTAAACTCTCCTTAAACAATCAATCTTTTTAAAAAATTTCAATACATTCTTCCAAAATTAGAATAAAGCGTTTATCGTTTATCTGACGATTTGTTCTGCTAACATAAATAAAGGCTATTGTCAGGATGTCAAAGAAAAAAAGAGTACATCGATAATATTAGGAGACTAGTAGACCGTCGCCTTTAGTAAGATATGTGAATAGAAAAAAAAGAAGGAATGATATGTGACTCACGTATTTATGCGTTTCCTTAGCATTGCGGATATTTTTTTTGGAAATTAATACAACAACGAATGAATTTGATTACGATAATAAAGAGTAATTTTCACAGCGCCGTCCAACTGAAGAACCGCATCAGAACTAAATGTGAGTAATGACTCCATATCATGCAGTGGACATTACACCAGAAAAATTGACAGAATCACAGTAGTTGTCTGTTGTGTGCGTATACAACGAAATATATCAATTATTTCAACTTTTACTCGAATTACTAATTACAGTGCTTGTGTTGATGGTTTTGTTATGATTGCTGTTGAGTTGTATTGTACGTTTTTTTCATTTGTGTTATTTCTGGTACATTTGTTAATTATTCACTTCGCCAAACTCTGCTTTTCAGTTTCAAATTTCATTAGTGTTATTGACAATTTTTTGCATCTATTTTAATATTAGCTATTTTATCTGATAGTGTTGCAATTGTGCAAGAGTGTCTCATAAATACTTAATACTATCTATTACAAATAAATATCAAAATCCAAATTTGCTCACTTGACACATTTATTTTCCAGGGGATTATAGAGGAGGTTAGGGTAGCTGCGGGGGTATGTGGCACGAATCACGAAAAATTAAATTGAAAAATCCCAAATCGTGCAAAAACTCCCAGCTCCCAAATTACGGTTACGCAGATTTAGGTAAAACCTCGAAAAAAAACTCTAGGATTCGCGAATATCGAACAATCTTTTTCACTTTTCACGGGATGCGTGCAATCGCGAATCACGAGGAATAATTTTCTACATTATCGGATCACGAACAATCAAAGTTGCCGATCACGGATCACGAAAAACACATTGCACGACCTGATTTGCACTGATCTTGCTATAGAAACAACAACTAAAGTGATTACATTTATTTTGCAGCCAAGGGCCTAAATTAAAAAGCAGTTACTTGACATGTATACTTTCTATACAAAACATGTCAATACCAAAATTAGAAACAGTTTGTTAACGTTAGTGTAATTCATGTCAAACGCAGTGAATTATATTCATTCTATATGAAATTATAAAGTTGTAAAATTGCGACTGAATCTAAATGGAAAGCTTTATAAGACAGTAGACCCCACAGATTGAACACATTTGCTGTACAAATAACGACATACTGCATTTCCTAAAAGCCTAGAAGCTAGAAAATGGGTGTTTTACTGTACAATCAACTAAATGAGATTAGAAAGAGATCGATGTCTTCCTCACTGCGGGGATGACAATGATAGCGCTGAATTGTTTTTTTGTTTTTTGTTTTTTTTTGTTCATAAAGCATTGTGATGCTAAATTTAGCGAAATGTAGAAGATCGATAGAAGAATGCTTTAGAATTAATGCGTTTGCGCAGCTCCCTTGTCAATTTTGAAATTCAAAATTCCCGTAAACATGTTAATGCACCATATGTATAACGTAGAACAACAACAACAAAAAAAAAAAAGAATTGTATCTGAAAAAACGGTGAAAATCTTTATGTAACAATTTTAATTCTAGTCAATCTTATATTCCATAAAAAGTTCAATGTCAGAAATCTTAAAAATTTACTTAATGTAACCTTCAGACTTGCTAGATGAAAACAACGTCAAAGCAACAATATGCAAAACAAATTGCTTCGTTTAAAAGCTTAAAAACTGGAATTACTTTACATTCATAATAAAACGTTGATGATTGAATGGCGAAACATAAAATTTCAAGAGAAATATCTGAATACATAAAAACTTAAGTAGTTCTTGACATTGATATTCAAATATTAACCGTGAACACCTTAATAAGTAGATACGGCTTAAATAAAATAAGACCCGAATTTTTTGTAAAAAAATAGAGTTAATGGTAACGTAATATAGCCTCAGAAAGAGTTATGCAGTTTTCACTTTTCTTTGGCATTTTTCTGGGGGTGTTAACGAAATTATATAAAGAACGGAACAACAAGAATGTTTTTAATCGTTGTGTAACCGCAACTTGGTGGGCGAGAAATGATAAAGATGATACTTATATACTTGCAACTATAAAATCCCCATCTAGAAAACTGAATCTCTGTGGGACGTTCGCGGAAATGTATTTTTTTCCTTTTTCTAACTGCGCATGGTGGAAAAAGCTTATCATAGAAGAGCAAATAATACTGGGGATCACGTTGCTCCCTGAAGAGAGATGCCTTATCGAAGTGCGGGATTTTCTTATCAAGTATTCCAATAAATTTTCTTTTCCAGTTATATGAATTACAGGATATTCTTTCAGTTCTTTGGAGGCGCATTCGATCGAAGTTGTCGATAAACGTCATTTATTCAGAATTTTACCATCATGAAATTTGTATAATAGAAATCTTATAAGATTATGTATACAAAACGCGTTTGGGAAGATTAACCATTAAAAAAACCTAAAATGTTGAGCTGAAAAGCAAATAAATAACGTAGATGGCGCGAAGAATAATTCCCGCTGAAATCTCTAACTAAAAACATCTGCTACTAAAAAAAAATAATTTCTAAAAATCTAAGATTTGTTTTAATTTTCTTTTTTTTTTTACATTTGCGTGTTTAGTTTTCTTTAAATTGTTTATTTGTTTTTTTGATGTCGTTTTTCTTTACATCACATTTTTCCTGATTTATTTCTATTGTTTTAGTATTGCTATCAATTTTTTTTCGTTTTTGATTGCACATGGATATTTTACTCTTTTTACAGTGGCAAGAGGCCATGCTCAAAGTCATTTGCATGTTCTAATGTTCTAAAATGAGCTTAAAAGACCACATATTACCACAAATACAAAACAAACGCGATTAAAAGTATCTTTGGAACATTCAACGATATTATCAGCCATATTAGTTTAAAAATGAGCTTAAAATGCTTTCTCTATTTCAATCCAAAACTGCCCATTGAAGAATTTCAAACAAAGGAAAAAACTACAACTCAATTCGAATGAGAACGTAAAAAACGGATCAATTTTGTGAAAATTGGTAAAAATATCTTCATTCAAATGAGCAGCAAAATCTCAAAATTCAACATTGTGAGCAATGAACATTTCTAAAATTGCCTATTTAAAGACAAACGTGACTTGTCTATTAAATGGTTTTACACTTTTTCAAAACAATCCAGAGAAAACAGCAGTTGACATTAAGAAAGAATTACCGAATAATCAAATAATGCATTTAATATCTTGGAAAAGATAGTAAGTAAAATATGTCTAACACAATTAAAAACGAAGGCGCACTTAGATTTGAGTTAAACTATATATATATACTAGATATTTTTCACAAATCTATAAACCTCCAATGATTAATTAATAGCACATCAGTTAAAAAGGTGTTTTCTGAAGACATTATTTCAAAAATGATTTAAATTGACTTTATTTCCTTCGAAAAAGGAAAAGAATGATCGAAAAGCGTAAAGAGACGTTTTTTCCGTCACACTTCAAATATTTCTTCCAGTGTAAAGCAAAGCATGTGAAAAAAATGAATAAAAATTAGCCAAATTCTATGTTCAAATTTTCCATTATATATATATATATATATATATATATATATATATATATATTGACTTCCTGAAAGAATCTCAATAAAATACAAATGATTATTTGACAAAAAATGACACAATCAACTCACCTACTGTCACTAAAACGAGTAAAACAGTACAGCTCAAATAGTTCTCCATAGCAGACAAATCTCACGGCAGTTGAATGACAAATTTGTAGAAAAAAAGTCAAAAGATTTTGGAAATATCTTCTACCGAGACACACCACCCAGACACAACTAAAAAGGAATAGGAGTTTTGATAATATATGCATAAGGTGTAATGCTTGTATATTTGCGTTAACAAATCAACCAATGGCGAATCAGATTTACTTTTGACAACCAATCAGTTAATTGCAGCGAATATGGTGGTCTTGTCTTCTGATCATTCCATTACAAATCGATGACTACTTCCTGTTATTCTTTTTAATAGTATAAAAACATAATGTAAATAATATTGATGGATTATATAATTAGCTGGCTTTTGTTCTAACGATTAAAGTGCCCCTAGAACAATAAAAAAATGGAGTAATCTGGAGACTGCAGGAAAACGATTTTCGTTGTTAGAATTGATTTTGGAGCAAACGCGAATATTTTATCGATTTTTAAAGTTTGAAGTGACCTCGCCCTTGCCAGGAATGGGGATCTGGGTCGAATGATGTCATACTATACCACACGGAACTATTTTGATTTGCCAACAATTTCCAACACAACAAGAACGTACCTATCAAATAACTTATGTTGTTTGGGTGTCGATTTCAATTTTATATGTAGTGTATAATGTGATGAGAGATATGTAAACCACTGCCTATGTGCCCAGGTACAGTATGACATTACTCGACCTAGTTTTGCATCTGTCAAAGTAACACAGGGAACCCAAAATACAGCTTTTAAACCCTAAATATCTCGGCCTGCTTTTATCCAAATTACTTACTATTTATATCATTTGAAAGCTCTCGATGTCTACAATGTTACTAAATTGGTCCACTCTGAGGGGTGATAGGCACTTTAAAAAGGAAATTCGCAAGAAGGTTAAAATGTTCTAAAAAGAGCAGCTGATTGCCTGACCTTGTTTCTGTTCCATGCCCATCGATGATAAACAAAAATTATTTCACCTTCCGAATTGAGGCTGCTGTTCCATTTCCTTGAGAGCTTAAAAACTCCAAAACTCTCGTGCATCAATTTGGATTCAAACAGTGCAAACATATGATGCTTCCTGAATAAGCCTGAAGCGTGATGACGTTTTACCCCGGTGTCTAGACCAGAATCCTTTTCACGTTGCTTTTGTTCACTAATTATGACTATTGTTTCTGTATTCTCGAGGGAATATAAAATTTGAATATGGAAGGATTTTTAAAACTATTATGGTATAGAGACCGGGGTAAAACATCATCACACTTCAGGGCTATAGGCGCTTTGCATTATGACGTCATTTTACTACGACTTCCAGCATTCTTTGCGAATTCTTAACGGAACAATTTGTGCTAATTGCGCTGCAAAAGAAAGTAAACAAAGCATTCCGGTAGTTGTAGTATATGACGCTATAATGCAGATCGCCTATTAACAAAGACTAAACAATGAGTGTCGAACACTGCTGTTGGAACGGTTACTCGGATTGTAAATCTCATTGCATTGTGAAATGCGCTATATAAGTAATACATGACATTACAGGATCATCTTTTTTTCATGGTACATGTTCAATTATTAATACAATTATCAGTTATTTACAATTAATGGGTTATTCCCTAAGGAAATAACTCTATATTTAAGTCTTACAATACGATACTATACTAGAAAAAAAATAAAAACAAAAACAAAGAATTATGATAATAATACTATACTAGAAAAAATAAAAACAAAACAGAGAATTATGATAACAAACACGTCCTACAAACAACAAAACCAGTTTAACACTTACACTCCATTGTGCCTTGTTCATTAACTTCCTTCTAAAACCTTATTCCATTTTCGATTATGTATCGATATTTTATTTCTTGCTCTTGCAATACTATATTCCACTTGTTCATAGTGCATAATTAGATTTTTAAAAGTATTTAGGGATATCATTTTAGTATTCCTACTAGCTTGGTATAAAGAGTATTTGTATATTGTAATCAAGAAATTTATAAGGATGTCATCTACACCTAGTAGAATATTAATTTTGTTTAGGTCATGTAGTCTGATTTCAAATTGTTCTAACCAATCTCGTATTGCAAAGTAGTAATTGTTTGCCTCAATACAGTCTATAAAAAGATGGTCAATTGTCTCGGCATATAAATGGCAAAGAGAGCACGAGGGAGAGCTTACTATTTTAAAACGATGTAGATCTTTGTTCAATATAGTATATTGTTTAATACTTTATATTGGAAAATTCTTAGATATGTATCAATTGATGTTGTATATATTCGACAATATACTTTTTCCCATTCGATTTGTTCTGTTTCTCCTATTCTTCTGTTTAGATTTGTTTGGGCGGTGGGCAGGACATATTTTTCCCTGATTAGGTCTGCATAAGTTGTTTTTATACATATTTTTCTAATTTCTAGTGGTTTGTCCCTCATCAAAAAAAATTGATCATCACTAATATTTTTCTTTATCAAACTTTTGTTTTGGATCAAATATGTTTTCCAATCTTTGGGGATTGATCACACTATTCCAGCCCATTTACAGTAATCCTTATCTTATCCCTTTTCTTTCATAGTGTTCCAATTAAAACTTCCTTGTTCATCGACAAGGTCACTAATTTTATTTATTTGTAAATTTGAAAATTCTTTATAAAAGACGGATGTCCCCTGAACTTTGATATATCGATTATTCCAAATATGTTGGTTTAAAATCATGCTTAAGGTAGTTCGGGACCCTTGCTACTGCGCATCCTGCTCGCGCATGTGAAATCAAATAAAATTTCTCGTGGGATTAAAAAGAATTTTTTTGTTAGAGCCAAAATATGGTCATTCTTGAACTTTTTGTTAAAAAATAATATCATAGCATTGCATACGGGCCTCAAAAGCAACTAGTGTCCATTCCCGCGCGTCCAAAACATTGAAATCATCTTATTTATAAATTAGCACGGTGACACCCAATCATTTTTCAATTTTTATATTTGGCATAAACCCAGCATTAAAATTTTGAAATAAAAAATATATGGTCTTTGAGACCAAAACATGGTAATTTTGACTTTTTTGTGGTAAAGTGTACAAAAAATTAATGAAGCTCTTCATTTAAATGTCCGTAAAATATCTCAGTCAATGTCTTTTCCAACGAGTACATTCATGAGAACTATAGCGAAGGGAGCGTTTTGTCAGACTCTTATAGCAGATTTGTGAAAAACTTTCAAATTTGTTCGCAAGAATATTATTTTCAACAAATTTGATGTTACTTCTTTTAGTTGAAATGGGGCAAAAATGGGCCTATTACCACCCCCCACAGTTCCAAAACAAGCACGGTGACCCTTATTTTTTATTTCATATCTGTTTTTTATATGTGTCAGTCCTTATTCAGAAAAAGTTATAGAAAATTCTATCGGCGGGAAGTGTGGATCCCGAACTACCTTAAGTTATGATTTGGGTTTGTTTTCATATATGCCGACCACTGTTCTAGTAGTTGATTATAAAACTTTGGCAATGTCCTGGGTATTCTATTCTGGTCAAAGTTTGTGTTTACGTTCTCAAGTCCACCTATAGCTTTCAAAAGTATTTGAGGAATTTCAGTGAAACACCTGTTATGTTTTGAGCCTTTGATTAATTTTAAAAACAGGTTAATTTGTCTCGCTTTCATTTGAGACTGAAAGTCTGGTGCTTTTAAACCTCCTTGAGAATAACCACCTATTAGAGTATTGTGTTTGATTTTTGGTTTCTTTCCATTCCAAATGAAATCCTTCATGGTATTTTCAACTAACTGGATAAATTCTGTATTTAATTCCATTTTGGTGCATACGTAAAAAAGCTTCGGTAGTGCTAGAGATTTTAACACTTGGATCTTGCCTAATAGAGTTAGACTTCTAGATTTCCATATATTCAAAATTGTTTTAAAGTTAGTAAATACTCTTTCCAAATTTTTTTCCTTTCTCAAACGCTCATTATAGGAAAAGTAAATACCCAGAATTTTTATACCACTTGAGACAAAGTCGATCAATCTCATTCCAGTTTGTCCCACAATATCGTCTTCATTTCCCACTACTAACCATCCTGCTTCTGACTTTTTGGTGTTAATTTTCAATGAAGAATAACTAGAAAACTTTTCAAGTATTTTCAAAACTTCCATAAAAGATTCTTTATCTTGGAGAAATAATGTTGTGTCATCTGCAAATAATAATAATTTAATTTCTTTACTAATGCCAGTTTTAATACCTTTGATATTTTCTGATTTTCTTATCATAGTTGCCAAAATCTCTATGACTAGTAAAAAAATATATGGGGAGATTGGATCCCCTTGTTTTGTTCCTCTGTCAAGCGGAATAAAATTTGTTGTGTGTCCGTTGTTCATTATACAACTTAAATTGTTCTTAAGCAATAGCTTGATCCACCTGATAAAATTTACCCCAAATTCAAAATGTTCCAAGACTGCGATTATAAAATTATGCTCGATTGAATCAAATGCTTTTTTCAAAATCTGCCGCAAACAAAATTGACGGAATATTTTTCTTTTTAGCATAATCCATTACATCTTGTATTGTCAAAAGCACATCATCAATTTCCCTTCCTTTTACAAATGCGAACTGATGTTCATGGATTAAATCTGGTAGTATATCTTTCATTCTACTACTTAGTATCCTACTACAAATTTTGACATCTACGTTAATTAAACTTATGGGCCTCCAGGAATCTAGTAATCTATATCCTTGCCTTCTTTTTCTAGTAATGTTATAACGATTTGTTTTTGTGATGTTGTGAAGGCCCCTACTTGAAAATTCATCAATAAACAATTTAAGAGATCATCCTTTATTTCGTTCCACATAACAACATAAAATTCCTTAGTTAATATGTCATTTCCGGGAGTTTTTGCAGCTCCCATTGTTTTCAAAGCATCGAAACTTTCTTTCGACGTTATTGGAGTGTCACATTTTGTTTTATTCATTTCAGATAATCTAGGTACTGGGTATTGCTTTAAAAAATCTAAACATTATTTTTCTGATTTGTCTGACTTTCTGTCAAACATTTTTCTAAAATGGTTTTCAATTTTTGCTAATATTTTTATATCATCTGTTATTTCGTTTTCCAAGTTGTCAATTAAACTTCTTATGTGCGTTTTCGCTTTGTTTCTTTTTTCAAGAGTTAAGAAGTACTTATTGTTTTTCTCTCCTAATTCATACCAAGTTACCCTGGATCTTATTATTATCCCTTCTGTAATATAACTGATTACTCAAGTTTTCCAGTTGTTTTATACATTGTTGGTGCTTTGCAACTAAAGCGTCATTATTCTCCCAGTTGTTGTGATTTTCTATCGCTATAATTTCGTTTTCTAGGTCTTGATAGTTGCTCTTTCTTTTGAAAGCTTGTGCCTTAGAAAATTTTATTGAGTACTTACGTATTTTGTATTTAATATATTCCCATCTAAGTTGATAATTAAAAATTCCTTCTGTGTCTAAATCTTTTCTCACTGATTGCAAATGAGCCGATAATCCTTCTTTATAATCCTTGTTATCTAGTATTGATTTATTTAGTTTCCAAACCGATGGGCCCCTTTTTCCTTCAGGAACTTCTTTTAAATCAATTAACAAAGCCGAGTGATCCGTAGAAGGAGCGGGAATAATATCACAATATTTTACCGTTGGTTGAAGGTCGTTTGATACAAAAAAGAAGTCTAGTCTACGATGTATTATATGATTAGTATGGCTAGCTATTCCTTGTGCCGAACCTCTCCACGTGTACCTTTTTGAATTTGGATTTCTTAATCTCCATATATCACACAAGTCTAATTCTTGAATAATAGTTTTCAGTGACTCTATAGATTTTATTTTTAATTTTGGATTTCCTCCTAACGCTTCGAGTTCTTCATCGACAATGAAATTAAAGTCACCACCCAAATAACCGATGTCTCAAGTGATATATCTAACGTACTAACAATTTCCATTATTGAATTTATCACTGAGACCTGACCATTTTCATGATTGGGTAAATAAGAATTAATAAATAGAAATTTCTTACCCTGTACTTCTGCAGCGACGATAACATATCTCCCCTCTTTATCAACCACTTTTTCATTGATCCTATAGTCTAATTTATTTCCGAAAATAATTGTCGTACCTCTACTGTTACGTGTCCCGTGAGACATAATAAGCTCGCTCTTAGTTCTCAGTTGCCATTTATTTTCGTCCTCAAATATACTATGCGTTTCTTGTAGGAATGATATTCCTCTGTCTCCATTATGTTTTAATAGCCAAGATAGGATTTTTCTATTCTTCTTATAATCCCTAATACCTCGTACATTTAGGGATAATACTTGAAATCCTATATTATACATTTCCAATTGTATTCAAAAACTTACTACGCAAAAAAAAAAAAAAAAAAAAAAAAAAAAAACTACATTACATTACATTTACTGGGATTGGAAAAAATACAAAAACAAACAAAGCCTAGGATACGGCGAACAATGAGTTATTCGACTCATTGATTATACTTTCATTGGTTTGTTTTTTTTTCTCTTCAGTTATTGCATTTTTTGTCTAAGCAAGGCATTGTTCTACAAGAACGGTGGCTGCCTGGATGCCTGGCTGGATTGAATTAGAATAACATGAATTACTTTTAACAGTCCAAACGTAGTTTAATAGTCTTCCATCAAAAACATAATAATCTTTTATTTTTGGCCGTGAAAAAATAGAGCTTTAAGGTTATGTAAATTAGGATAAATTGATATCAGTAGTAATTTTTGAACCACGGGCTTTACGATTCTCCTTGCTTTGAGTCGTGAGACATGTTTAATAACAACCAAACCACACTTATGGAAGGCTAAAAAAACACTACATAAATCACCTTATACTCACATTTATTTTACGACTCGAAGCAAGGAGAATCCTACAGCACGTGATTGAACTCGTCATGGGAATTGATTCGCTATGAAAATCACTCATTAATTATTCATTATTATCTTCAAAGATAATTGAGCGCCAACTCCTTTCCCCATAGTTAATGTAGTTAATATATTAACTTTGCTTTAACTAAGAAAACACAGAAAAAAAGAAGACAACTACAAAGCGCAAACAAAGAGAAATAAAAAAAGAAACCAAGAAAGAAGGAAGAAAAGACGTGAATAAATCGAGGAATATTTCCTATTAATTCCTTGAGGTATGTTTTAAAAGTTGAAAACGGAGCTAAAATTTCAATGTATTGAACCCCAGTTTTTGTATAATTGTTACTGTTGTTGTTTTTTCTTGTTTTTTTTTCTTAACATTTCATCGATTTCATGCTTGTAATACCGAATTACATACCATAACTTATAGCGCAATGAAAAAAATTGTGAAATAAGTAATATTACAATAAATATTGCTAAAATATATCGTTTGTATGAACCGATGGAGCTAGGTTATCATTTGGTTGCTCGGTGTATTTGGGTTAATCTATACTTTATTGAGAAGATTTAAAGCAGTTAAGCTCAGAAAATGAATAAATAAATAAAAAGTTCTCTTTTTTCTACGAATGTTTGTACTATAAATACAAATTATAAAATTCATTTCTTTAGCTCATTGCGTTGACGACCATTGTGTCAGATCTACAGAAAAAAGTCATACCATAACCGTTATACATAAGCCAGTGTTTTTCAATCGTTTGCTTTGTTGCTAATAAGGCAGAATGGAAAAAAATGTTGATGTGAATCAACATATTAATACAACAAAAGATAAAATAAACAGGCTAAACTGAAAACAATTTAATTAAAGCAACCAAAAATAGCAAAGACTGAAAGCCGTTGCTAATAAATTAAGTGCTTCTTTCTATTAACCTTGCCGTCTTTGTTTTGAATGTTTGATTGCTAATTCAAGTAAACCTTCTAGGAAATTAAGAAAAAAACAACAACTGAACCCAATTATCCAGTTAGTTTAGAATTTTATCTAAAGGAACGGAGTAGTAGATTTTTAATGAAATCTGGAGAGTTTTTGACTGTTTGATATTTTTGTGACTTTATAGTCTTTCAAATATTTTTTTACGGGCTTGTCTAATATTGTTCGATTGCGTTGTTTTTCTCTTTGTTTTTTTAATGTTTTCGCCGTTTTCACTAATTCTTACTAATTATATTGACATACAACCGCTATAAACGCTTTCAAAACTTTAAATGATAAATGAATTCAAAATGCTTCTTGGGTTGATTTTCACAGTAGAAAAACTCGAAAGCAAAGCAGCTTTGAATCTGAAAAATATATATTTTTTAATACATGTTGCGCTCAACTTTAGTTAGTTTCAAGTTTGAAGTTATTAAAGTATTTTATTAAGCAGCAAAACAAATAAAATTGTTAAGACTTGTATCTTCTTGTATCTTCTATATCAATTATTTATAATTGAATAATACCCGTCGTGCAACTCATTACGTTATTTTTTGTGCTTAGCAGCTCAAAGCGTATGAACTTTCTTTTTAATTTATAGTTTATTATTAAATGAAGAGGGAATATTATTGCAATATTCTACTTTAAATCAATTCAATAAGAATTCCGAAAATATATTAAAAATATGAAATGTATGATGTTGTTCTTCATTACGACGAAGGATCACAAGCGACGTCATATCCGTTATCTTAAATTATCATCCAGGAAACAATTTGGAGCAACGGTGTCGAAATATTGCTGAATATCAAGTTTGATTTAGTAGCGTTCCCTAAAGATATTTAAATAAAATGCACACATGTTATAAATAACATGCTAATGATAATCTGAAGCTGGAACTATGCTAAAAATTATGACAGATGCTCGCCCACATGATACTGGCACTTTTGAACAATAGTCAAGATTTTTGACACAGTACGAATTGCTATAGAGGACTAACGTTTTTATAAGTAGACTTAATAATGTCACGAAAAGTAGCTGTATTGGCAATGTATAAAAGGGTTTGTTATGAAACACGAATAACAAAGTCCTTCACAACAAAATTATCATCTTGATAAGCACGAGAAAATACTTTAGTATTTCATGGTATCTAGCAATTGGAAGAGCCGAAACACTTAATTACAGACTTTAGTTTAGTTTGTTCATAGTTATTCCCTTGAGTAACTATGGTTTGTTGCAGACCATACATGCATGCAAATAGTCCATTTGTCTTCAGCCAATTACCTTTGACAGTGACTCCACTACAAAACAAAAAGGGAACTTTTTTTGTTGAGACACTTTCATAATGAGAAAAAAAATCGTACTACTCTGTCAAGTATGAATAATTGACCGGTATCATATAGCTCAGGAGACTGGATACTAGTCTTTAAAAATTGAGCATAATTCATAAAAGCACATCATTACTATGGCTACTTTATTTTAATTTGCAATATTATTTTTACTTATATTAAATTTATGAAGTAAAAATGTTTAAGAAGGAAACTGTCCCTCAGCTACATACATTTCTGGTGATATTTAAGTCCCCATAAACTGAATCTCTATTTTATATCTTAACCACAATCTCACCATTTATTCATTTTAACACATTCTCTTGAAATATCGTCTCAAATTATTAATGATATAAAAACGTGAGGAATGATTTCAATATTTTACATTTTTTTAACTAGAACCCAGCACTTTTAGCAACATGATACCGGCCAAATTATCCCAGCTGCTGGCAGACTAATTAAACCTTTGCCATTTTGTTTTTAATATTTGCAGTTAGGTGCACAATGCAGGTGCCATTCTGGTTGGCCCTGTTAACATGCACTATTGTAGTCCATGCGCTTGAACCAGGACCCCTAAGAACCAACCGTGTTCGAACTGCAGTTTTCTCTAAAGTGTCAAAAGGCATGTATATTTTCTCTTTCTATGCATTAAAACAAGAGAATATGAGATAAGAGAGCTTATCCACAGACCCCATCAGGGGTTTTACTCCTCGTACTATTTTTAGAAACTCGTTAACAGTCTCCGTTTTTTTTGTCTTGAGATGTTTTAACGATGCGACCGCGCCTCCTATAACCAATACGGGTGTTAATCTCTCTTATCTCATACTCTCTTGATTGAAAATATTTCAGTATGATTCACCGTTTTATACAATACGATCTAATGACCTTGAATGTTTAAACCAACATGAATGAGCATTTGTCTTTGTATGTTATAAGTGGTTCCTAATGAGATATCACAAATAAACAAAAATTTAAAGTACGCAAGAAGGTGCTTTCGCTTCAAAACGCGATACTTTTTTGAAACAAGGAACAAAAGAAGATATGGCACATTTATTTTGCTAGTACAAGTAAGCTAAGTAAGCCCCAGATGTTTCTTGAAATAATAATGGATATTTTGCTATGTTTTCTTTCACAATAGATCGTAAGCTTTCAGGTAACGTGATATCAACTCGTGACGTCACTAGCGTTCTCGAATGTACTGAAGCCTGCTTAGGTGTCAGCGGTTGTAAGTCGTACAATTACCAAGAAGCAGGCTCTCCGCTTCACGTATGCCAACTGAACAGCCAAACCAAGTCCTCAGCTAACTCATCTGACTACGTCGTCCAAGCAGGATTCTCCTATTACGATTCCGAGCAGACAGTAAGTCTATTTTCGCAACTATTCGAAGGAAAGTCTGATCAATATCGGCTATCAGAGCGAAAAATTGATGGAAACGTGCCATGTGACTTAACGTCTATGCATCCGCCGAAGACGCCAAAATTTACCCTAAACCTACAGCCATTTTAAATCATCTATGTATTTATCATGAGAGTGCATTGCAGCGAGTTCATTTCTTAAATACATATATGCATAGCAATATAAATCCTTAACCAACAGAAAGTGAGTTAAGAGAACCTATCCCCATATTGGGCTTTGCGCACATCTTCAATCGCGTTAAGTGGTCGAGGTATTTTAAGAACGTGATGAACGTTGTCAAATTGACCAGAGAGGAAATAGACGAATTTTGTGCTGGCTTCGAAGATAAAAAAGAAAATCTCTACAAATTTGCAAAAGAAAAACATAACAATGCTGGATATATTAACATGTTTCTCCGTCGTCTTTCTCATAAGAATAAAGTTTTAGCGGGATTGGTAACAGACTAAAACTAGCCTGATTTCCAAAAATAGCACTAGCGATGAGGTCAGGTGATAGGTTTTCTTAGCTAGTTTTCTGTTGTCAATATCTATGGTACGCTATGTGTTTTCTTTTCATGGTCAGGATGTAAATGGTTGTTCTTGTCAAAATGGCGGCACTTGTCGAATAACTGAAGACTCTAGTAATTCTGTGTGCAACTGCCATGAAGAATACTTTGGAGAGAAATGCGAGACCTGGATAGGTAAGAAAAACAATTTAAATTAAAATAAGTAGACAAAAAATTTTGTCAATTATATAATTGAATATTATCACCCCCTCCCCCCTCAACCCCCAGGTTTGGAGGCAAAAAAGGGTTTCTTTCGATTATAGAATAAACAGAAGAATTAAATAACAGATATGGCTGTTTCTTTTGTACACAATAAATGCCATTATTATCCAACTTGTAAAAAATAACGCGTGAGTAAGACTGGATCGAGTAAAAATATACAGCGATATTTCTCGCTGTCTATACCAGTTTGACAGGTTTTCATCTACAGCATCTGAAGCTAAAGAAATCAGTAAAATTTCTGCAAGCCGCAAATTATATTTATTTTGAACGTTTTATACACAAAACGGTTTCGATTTTTCTGTCAATAAGATAGCAACGGAAATGTCGAAATTAAAATCGAAAACAGAGTCAAAGTGGACATGCATGTAAACACAGAGAACAGAAACGGCTTTGTAAGCTCACAAGTTTATTGACAGAACTACACTGTAGCTCGTACAAGGAAAAGAAAAAAAAGGTTACCTTGATACCACAAAATTTCAATACTTCAGTGGAAGAGCTGTAAAATGTCCTTAATAGTAGAGGTGTAAAGCTAATTGAAGCAAACAACTACGATCCAAAAATGTAAACGGCACTACAATCGCTGAAAGTTCTAGACACAACATTAACCTTGTTACTCCAGTATGTATTTGACTTCATCAAAGTTTCCAATCAATAGCTATTCTTTCCTTTGTCTCGTTGATCTTTTTCCTCTTTTTTTCATCAAAATACAGCCACAATTTGTGCAAAAACAGTCGAGAAAATTACATGGGTAATCGACTAAAACGGCGTATTTGTGTGAGCTTCTAAAACCGGTTTGACCTGTATGAAAAACGAGCCAATCAGAATGCAATGCGTACGTCATGCAATGTCCAACTAATGTTTTAAGGAATGGAAAATTACAATTTGTTTCGATTTTTTCGAAATTTTTTAATTTTTGCGAAGGCTCGTCAAAATACAGCGTGACGTGACTCGTAAAAATATCCAGACATATTCCACATCAAACTGTCTAATAAGATATATGTATATATAAATGTAAAAGTTTGAAATGATTAGCTATCCAAATATCGACTGAAATGTAAGTAGCACTGTGGCAGACGATAAGCTAATAAGAAAAACTGTTAATTTCACACAACTTCTTAGATTAATAGTTTTTATTCATTTATTTTTTTCTCCGAGTTAGGTTCTGATGGCTCCTCTAGTTCTCGACCAGGACATTCTTGTTTTTACATCAAGAAATATGGGAAAAATAAAGGTGACGGTGACTACTGGATTGACCCTAAACGATCTGGGAAACCTTTCACTGTCAAGTGCGACATGACAACAGATGGAGGTATATATAGTCAAAGTTGCAAAAATGTCTTAAAGGTCATGTTAAACGAACAAATTTTAGGGACGATTTTTTACTCAATGCCAAAATACAATTCTGTATCAAATGTAAATGACAACTCTCGAACATGCGCAGTACCGTGACGATGCCCTTTAATGCTGAACTGAACTGTTTTTTTTTTTAGGTGGATGGACTTTAATAAAGGGTATAACACTCACTTCTTCCACATTCCCGGTCAAAAGAACTTTTTATGAAGGAACACTTGGCTACACTAGACTGGGCAATCTTCCGGCTCGTGACTATGTTACTGACTTTCCTTTAAAGATTTTCAAAGATCTTACTGGCTTCCAGCAGATTCGTTACTACTGTCGTAAGGCATCTATTGGTAGAACTATTCACGTAAAAACGGCTGCCAACGCTCTTGGTTATGATGTAGTAAGGTAAGGACACACTAGATTAAGAGCCTGTTTATATGAGGCAAGCCAGCTCGGTTAAGGACGTTCCTGGGTATTGCTCGCGCGCATCGTTACTCCGCAAGATTGAGCGCGCACGCTCATTACGGTTGGTCAAATTACTGATTTCTTTTTCCTTCATTTTTTCCTTCTAAGTTTCATTTGTGTTCGATTGAAAAGCAATTGTGTTTGCTTTTTTTTGTATTCTAAAGTCAATTTGCTACAAAAAGAACAAATATTAAACCTTTTACGCTTTAAACGAACAATTATTAAAGCCCAGTCCCCGCGCGGTATTCAAGATGGCCAGATTTTTTTTCATCTTTGCAGCAAGATATCTCAAAAACGGTCGGTGACCCCAATTTTTTCTTTCGTGAAATGAAGCTTTCTATTAAGACTACAACATATGTGAAACACAAGAAAATGACATTATATGGAACGAAGAACATTTGTAAAAAAATCGACCCCTACCTTGGAACAACTCCCGCGACATCGCTTAAATTGAAAGCATTTTTATTTGTAAAGAAAGACATAAATAATCCTATTATTGCTTGGAAATTGAAGACAACAGTTTAATAATTTTCTTTGCAAATTTTGAAGAGAGTTGATTTCTGTTTTACGACATTTTTATGACTATATTCTTTGAAAATGGCAGTGTTTAAATACGCGCGTTTTATTTCTTCAAAATACCCCATTTTCTAAGCCTTGTACCTCAAAAACAAACTCGGTGACCCCCGATTGTTATTACACTTCTTAAATCCTCATATAATGAAATAGCCTTGTACAACGTTTTATGAAAATAACATTAGAATTTCATTTACCCAGGAACGTCCTTAAGTGGGCTAGCTCGCTTTGCCGAGATCCGAACAGATCCAACATTCTTTGAGAAATAATGAGACATCTTTATATGGAATTTTTCCAGCCCGCATTGCCAAGATCTCGGTTGAAATTGCCGAGATACAGGCAAAGCGGGCTGGAAAAAGTCCATATATAAACATGCCAGCAAGGTTTACCGAGAGGAAACATTCGCATATACTACTGAAAAAGTTGGCTCGATCAACCGTGCTGGCTCGCTTACCAGGCTAGCCTGCCTCCATAAAACCACAACGTAAAATAGTATCTCGACTAACCGGGCTGGCTCGCAACATATAAACATGCCCTAAGGTAACTTAATCAGGTGATAACTTTTGAAAGCCGAGTCACTGGAAAATTCGATCAATTTACAAAGTCTGTATATAGGACAATTGATAATATGACTTTTGGAGGGTTTATTTGTGCCCCGTGTAGTGTAATTTGCGCCCGAGCGGATTGAGAACATGTTAGAATTATTATAATCGTTATCATAAATAATAATTTAAAAAATGTTAAAATTGCTATAAAAAAATATTGGATTCAATCTGGAGCAGGTCGTAGTGGAACCATTATCGCCCTCGCCTCCCGCGCGTTTAAAAGAGGGCAGTTTGCCACTTAACTTTCCATATTAGTGATAATCTCCTGTAGAAATTTCTGTACGTTTACAGAAGGAGAGCGAGTGCTAACCACAGTAATATAAAACGGTCCTAATTTACATAAATTAAAACTACAATTTGATCTCCCGATAAAGCTGAAAAATTTTCGATTTTTTGACGGAAACATAAGAATATGTTTGGAGTTTTAGAAGCAATTTATAAAATTCGAATTCGTGTTTTATCGACGCTATACATACGCGGCTTTGCCTTGTATCTATGTCTGCCGATAAAATATTCATTCTCATTTTATAAATACTACATACAGAACTCCTTACAAGAATGAATTTGTTTTAATCACTCATTAATCAGTTTTAGAAATACTCTGTAAATGCAATAAACGGGTCCTGTGAATGGTCGGAAGTGATCGAAAAAATAATCGATTGTAGGAAAACCAATGTTTTTCGATCCTACGACCGTTTTGATCCATATACACTCGCGAACGAAATGGTTCAAAAACGGTCGTAGGATCGTAAAACATTGGTTTTGCCCAAAATCTTTTTTTTTATCGTTTGCGACCGTTCTCGATCGTTTGCGATTATATAATTGGTCATATTGTAAAAACAACAATCTACTAATGGCGCAGTAACATGTGGAGTTGAAATCTTTAATAAAAAACTGAACTGGCAGTTACTGTACTTAACTGGCTAATAGATTAAATAACAAAGTTTTTCAGCAGCTACATGTAGATTTGTTGTCTTTGTTGTCTTTCTTCCTCAGGTATCTTATTGTAAACAACAGTCCATTCCCGACAGCTTGTGGCTCCTACGATCGTTTCCCTGATGATGACTCTATCCTTACTGCAAACTGCGCCAAATGGGGTCACCCAAACGGTAATACAATTGAAGCAAATAAATGGGGACATTATGGTTATAGTGGAACCCAAAGGATGTATCACAGAATGATGATATGGAAAGGTACTTCGCAATATATGTTTGGGATGATAAATGAAATAGCTCGATGCGATGATGATCAAGGCAACAATCTTAGTGCAGGAGATACTTGGAAGATGTTTGTGCGGTAGAAAATGGCAAAGATCCTCAACTATAACAGAGAAAAAAGCCTATGTTGAATTAGAAGCTTTTGCGATGTAATTCTTGTTTGTAGGAAAATGGTTAGCAAACCTACTGTTACTGTTATTTGCTCGTTTTTTGAGGTTGAAACACGGGCTTTAGGATTCTCCTTGCTTCGAGTCGAGAGAAATGTTTAATAACAACCAAAATACTCTTATTGAATGCTAAAAAACACTGCATAAATCACCTTATACTCACATTTAATTTGCGTGTTTTTATTCTTCCAAATACGACAATATTTAGCTGATTTACAATCCCATTTCATAACTCGTTATCGAACGAAGAAATCTGCTGAGCCTGCAATAAAATGACCGAATCGACACAGGAAGGCCTCTCATAAAAAATCGTTATGCTAAATACTAAATAATCACAGGGTAGGCCCAAAGTGAAAATCCATCGTTCAATGCTTGTTAGGAGCTGATGACGCGTCATGACCATATAAGGTAACTACCCTGGCTCCTTCATCTATATAAGGTAACTACCCTGGCTCCTTAAATAAGTAATTAGCTCAATAAATATTTCAAGTAATTTTTTTTTTTTTTTTTTTTTTTTGAGTTTTACGCGTGAAGGACGATTTCATACGCTAAATGTTCGAATAAAAACATGCTGCTTTTTAAATCTTAGGTCGGTTAGACTTAACTGCAAACATAAAAAAAGCTAATCTGAAGTCGTTTTTTTTTATAGTTAAAACGCCAAATAGAAATTTTATTTCGGTAATATTTTGTACGAACAGCTACGTACGTTGACTGTTGTAACGGCTTTCTGTTAAGTTAGGCAGCTGTTTTGTTTTTAGCTTGAAGACAAATCAACCTTTTTTTACGCTGGCCAAGAATCCGAGGAGATAGTAAAAATTAATGAATTTGAAATGAAATAAAAAGTAAAGATTTTAATCATTTACAATCGATTTACAATTTACAATGTTTGGTCAGCCTGACACGTTGGAACTCAGAACGAGGCACTTCAATGACGTATCAACTCATAACGCGATCTGTGCGATTTGAACTGATCACGTGGTGTCATTGGTGGAGAGGAGGGTAACGCCCACTTTGGGCCTACCCTTTGGTTATTTAGTATTAGACTAACGATTTTCTTTCTGAAGGGCTTCCTGTGCGATGCGGTCATTTTATTGCAGGCTCAACAGATTTCTTCGTTCGATAGACAATAACGTTCAGTCATAACGAGTTATGAAATAGGATTCTAAACCAGCTAAATATTGTCGTATTTGGAAGAATAAAAATACGCAAATTAAATATGAATTTAAGGAGAATTATGTAGTGTTTTTTTTTAGCATTCAATAAGAGTATTTTGGTTGTTATTAAACATTTCTCACGAACCGAAGCAAGGAGAATCCTAAAGCCCGTGGTTGAAACAGTTACGTATAGAAAAAATTGTGCAATAACCTAAGAAAGGACAGGTTTCCTAACTATTTCCCTCTACAAGTTATCCATGTTCATAAAACATTCTGAAAAAAGATCAAATATAGGCAAAATTAATTTCATCTCAAAGACGCTTTGTCATCAATTCTAGAGACCTCGCTTTACGCGAATTACGAGAAGTAAAGCCATACCACGCTCAAATCTGCCAACACATAGTTAAGACTTTCAGTACGTTTTGTAAAAACACGTATTTCACACTATTTTCCACTGTAAAGGACTTTCAACAGGCTCCATTTTTGTGATAACTATTTCAACGAGAGTGTGAGGACAATAATAATAATAACATATTTGTATAAGCTCATATCTAAATAATGCTCTATGCGATATAACATTTAATAATAATAATGTAATGGTTAATATAGAATCAGGAGGGAGGGGGTGACTCTTTTGTATACAAATGAGCCGCTCTCTAGACTCATCGCTACCGATATATCAACGCTACGCTTGAATGGCTTTTAGTAAATTATCGTGTAGTCGTCATCGTCGCTCAGCTTTACCTCAACAAAAAAGCTCAAAAATGAGGTCAAGGAAGCTATTGTGGTTGAATTTATTGTGATTGTGTCTTTGTATATTCTAGTGTTAGTAGAGTGCAATGTTTTCCCGATTCAAACTATTTCTTGTGATTTTTTGTCTGTTTTACTTTCTCGGGACGTTGTAGGGATCAAAAGTTTTTGTTCGGGACGCGCAAAATGTCTTCAGAAATACGTTATTTTCTCTAACAAATACTAAACAGATATATTTCTAAATTGGAGGTTTTATAAAGCATTTCGTAAGCTTTCATTTGATGTATATTTTACTTACTGACATGATCTCGTACTTCTCATCAATCCTTTTATTTGCGGTTGGTTCATTTTTAGCTCACATACATGTAACATGTTTACCTCACTTTATTTCTTTATCGACATTTCCACTCCACGATAATTATAGATTTACTCTCATTGATGCTGTTGCATTATTTGCTTTGTATTGATTTTGAGTCAAATAACTGGAAAAAGTTAACATGCAATATAATGAAAACATTGAGGGAAAATGTTCACGGTATGTTTATGTATGATTGCGGAGGACCTTTGTATATAATAAAAGTAATGCAAACGTACTGTTAAAGTAGTTATAACCCTTTGAATGAAATTTATGTAGTTAATTCTACTCACTGTCAGCTTTCGAATGAAGTATCATGTGTTTAAAAAGATTGATGAGACGAACCAAGCGACCAACGCCATCCAAATTTTACAATAGATAAACATATTAGCTATAAAACCTCCTATTTTGAACATACAAAACCACTGTGATCCATAGTAAGGACCATTTGCGTGTGCAAATAATTGTGTCGTCAGATCGACAGCCGACTTTAATATTCAAGCACAAGAAATTACTTTTAGCAACGTTTTATGTGTTATCTAAACAAAAACCATTAAATATGCCATAACCAATATGCTTTGATAGTTTCAAAACATGTTTCATCCAAAACTGTAAAGAAAGTGTAGTAAATCGCAAAAATTGCAACAAAATGTAGAAGCCTTCGTTGCCGTCATATGAAAAAAATAGTGAAGCGTGATACGAAAGCCCGTGAGGGGGTACTCCGGGGGTAAACGATCTGGGATGTTCGTCGTATCTTTAAGAGGTAACAATCAGCGATTTTCATTTTCAATCTCTTTTAGCGTTTTAAAAAATATGAGATTTGCCAAATCCTCACTTTTTTGGTATCTTTCAGGGATTGAATAGCACTTAAACTCATGTTTTTGGTATCTTTTAGAAATGAAAAATTTATGAAGCCATACTCTTTTAAAAAATGTCCGGTATCTTTTAGGGGTGTTTTTCAAAAATTTGAAAGCATAGCCGATCGTATTCCCGCGGCCCCCCCTCCCCCCACGGGTAAGAAAGGTGGCAAGTTCTATTCCTAGCGATCTCACATCGTTTCGACCTTCCTTCTAGTCTGTTTTTATTCTTTCGATTATGTATCACGCAGTCAGAAACACAAGGATCAATAAAATTTATGGATAAAACTAATGTAACAGATGGAATATGTGCAAATACGCAACAACTCGGTTTCAAATTCTGTATTTTTTAAAAAAGATTTTTTTTTTAAAGAAATTAGTTTCTTGTAATTATTTGCACAAATGTTTTAGTAAAGTATTTCACTGATATAATGGTTTTCAAAAACGGGAAATAAAGCGCAATCACTAAAAGCATAATGAGATGTAATATAATAAAGTGCACTTAATGACCTTTTGACTCTATAATAAATGTACGCTCTATTAAAGCTTGGTTTCCTTAAAATTTCTACGATCGCTGGGATTGCTCAAAATCAAGAGAGTATGAGATAAGAGAGCTTATCCCCCTTAATGGGCTTTACACTATTCAGGGTATCTTTTCATTCTATTTTTAAACGAAGTTATTTCGGTAACGGAACAAAGCTGGTTGCGTCGTCAAAACATCTCAGTACAAAAGTGCAGAGATTGTTAGCAAGTTTCTAACAATAGCACGACGAGCAGAGCTCCTGATGGGGTCCGGGATAAGCTCTCTTATCTCATACTCTCTTGTCAAATTCTGAGCATTCGATTTGAGCGATCGTTGCGATCTAGCGCATCTAAGCGGATTTAGTTAAAGTGCCACTTACCCCCTGTTCAATACTTTTTCTATAGAAAGTTAGAGTGTTTTTAAGAACATCTGTGAAAGAATTTTGCGATTTGAACAAATTCTTGATTTTTTATGAGCTTTTAAACATGCCAAAATAGCGAATTCAGGATTCCTGTGGTGGAACAGCACCCCCTGCAGTGCAAAGAATGACTCGATGACCTGTGACGACTACCCAGGATATGTTTGTGTATACAGTGGTAAGAAATGAATGGTGCTTCGAGTGTTGTGAAACTATTCCTCTGCTTATCAACCAAACTAAGCTACAATTTCCCTTATTAGACTTCCTACGTGTAGTACCAGCATGTCCGGCGCTATAGGAGTCATTTTTAGTTGAAATCCTGCTACTTTGTGCATGTTTTGTTACAATAGTTGCGGTTACACTAAGATCGTTTACCACGGTAAAGTGATGAAATACCACGGCAAACCGGATTTCCTAATGTAACCGATGTTTACCAAGGTAAATTTACCACGGTATGAAACCATAGATACATCAAAATTAACAAAGAAGCCGCCCGTGACATTTACCCTACCAACGAGCATGGGTGTTTTGGAGTCCCAAGGTAAATTGACCAATCAGATGAGTTCTTAAGGCTAATCCAGGAAATCACACTATTTTTGTTTACTTGCTGTGTGATGTAAATCTGTAGTCGAAGGTTTTGCCTACTAGTACTGAAACGTGTATTAAGGATGTCAGGCAACGATCTTTACAACGGTTATTTATTCAACCGTCACTACATGGCTCAGCCTGGTACATCAGGATTACAGCAGAATCAACCTACTCCCTACAACCAAGGACGATTCTACTTTGTTCCGTCTGGAACTCCTCCAACTAACTCAAGTTGTTCTAACGCAGTACAGGCTCCTATCCCAAGCTCAAACACAGCTGAAAAATCAACTAAAATCTCAACGAAAAACCGATGGGATAATGCAGAGGTCAAGATTCTAATAGCATCGTATAAAGAGTATTACGACCGATTAAAGACCACAAAGAGTAGTCGTGGCAAGAAGTCTACTTGGGATTTAATTTATGACAGTTTCATCGAGGGATGTACCGAATCCCAGATCAAAACTACGAAGACGCTTGTCCAAGTAAAGGAGAAATGGAGGGTATTGTTTGATAAGTACAAGGCGGTGGTTGATAACAACAACAAGACAGGACGCGGACGAATTGACTTTGAACACTTTGACGATATAGACGAGTTTATGGGGCACTCTGATAAAGTTAACCCGAAGTTTGTAAAGGAATCGGGTATTCTAGATGACGCTGAAGACGACGAAAAAGACAACGAAGAAGTCAATGCTGAACAATTGGCAGGCAAAACGAAAAAGAAATCAGACCCAAGTACACGTGAACAACCAGCTAAAAAACAACGGAGAAGTACCGAGAAGGGTGATGATACTAGTAAGCTTATTGATCTGTTAGAAAAGCAGCAAGAAGCCATGTTAAAGGCAGAAGAAAGTGATCGCAAAGCTCTGGAAACAATTGTAAATATGCAAAATGATGCGGAGAAGAGACACCAAGAGTTTATGGTTGCTGTACTTGGTAAATTAGGAGACATTTTTTCAAAAAAGTAACCGGGTTTTAAAAGAAAACATATTCTAAAATGTATTTGTTACTGTTTAGAGTTTATTTTATTGGATATTTGCATTTACAAGCACAACAATACAAAACTCAAGAATACAAAAAAGTAAAGTTTTTATATTCTTTTAATTTTTTCTTCTATTTTTTTAAACTGTAGAATCATAATTACATGCATTGCAAGTGATATAAGTTGAACGACAAAGATTAAACACCTATATACAAAAGTTATCTAAAAAATGCCATCTACGGCATTATGCTTTCCAGCAGTAATAATATTTTTCACCATGTAATTACAACAATATACATACATCTAACTGCAATCAGTAATATCATGAATAAAAACACATTGAAGAACTTGATTGAATGGATTGTTATATAGAAATAAGATCAATTCTTTGGTCTAGTTGAATTACTTTTTACTGGTCTGCTAAATAGTCAACAACAGCTTGTAGTACTTCTGCAGCATCACGAGAGGGGGGAGCATCATTACCATCATTATCATCATGGTCATCATCAAAGTGATCATCATCATCATCATATTGATCTCCTCGTAAAATACAAATGTTGTGCAGCACACAGCATGCAAATATTGTGTCCGGAACACGATCTGATTGATCGTCCAACCTTTTTTGTAGAATTCTCCACCTATTCTTTGTTAATCCAAATGCATGTTCAGAGACAACTCTTGCCTTAGAAAGTTCTTTGTTAAAATGTCGTTGATGTTGATCAAGTGCTCCGTTATCTTTCATGGGCCTGAGCAGCCAGGTTGTAAGAGGATAAGCAGAATCTCCTACTATCAGAGGACGGACAGTGGTGCCATTGATATCGACAGTAGGTTCCATAAGCACATTCTCGTTTTCTGCAGCGTCGTAGAGTTCTGATAATCTCAGAACTCTTGCATCGTGCATGCTACCAGGGTATCCCGTTGATACAGACATGTAGAGGTTGGATGAATCCACAACTCCTTGAACAACATAACTATAAAAATGTTTACGGTTGAAATAGTCTTCGTGGTTAATGTCTGGAGCTTTTATGGGTACGTGAGTGCCATCCACTGCTCCTACGACGTTTGGTATATCACTTTTGTCTTTAAAGCCCTCAATTTTCCTTCGTATTTCTGCTGTGGTTGTCGGGAATTTAATAAAATCGCATCTCATCCGGCATAACTCTTCAACAAATTCATGGGTACAATACACTGCAGAAGCTTTGGACAAACTAACAATCAAACTACATGATCGATAGCAATCACCGGTAGCAAGTCTCCATAAACCTACAGCGACTCTCTTCTCTACAGGAATCGGGACCCGCAATCTTGTATTTTGGCGCGCAATTGCTGGTGCAACAAGTTGACAAATATATTCAAAAGTATCTCTCGACACTCGGAAGTTTAATTTCCAACAGTGATCAAGAATTCTATTGTTCAGGAGTTCTTGAAACCAATGTTGTGGTCGTGGAAGGACCCAAGCCCGTCTCGGAGCTCGATTTCTTTTGTAGTTTTGCAATAGTCGAATTAAATGCACTTTCAACATACGAAGAAAATTGTACCTACGACGTCTTTGGGCTGATCGTCTTAAGAAGTAGAAGTATATATGAAGATGTGAAGATGGTCGATTGCATATAAGGAGAATCAGGAAAGAGAGTATAAAAGTTTCTTCTGGAGATATGTTCATCATTGCTATCGGTCGTGTCTACTGCTTCGCGGTAAAACATTCGTGCGTTCGCGCTAGTTTTGAAAGGTGAAAGGTCAATGTTTACCGAGGTACTCAGTTTAAGTATAACCGCGATAGCGTGGTAAGTCATTATTACCACAGTAATTCGACCTAGGTAAAAATACCTTGGTAACCGTGGTAAACGATCTTAGTGTAACCGCAACTATTGTGTTATTATGCTCCGAGTGTGACTTTGGCTTACAAGTAAGTTCGATTTACACAACATTTATTTCCTTTTACTACATGCTACATGTGAAGTTATTTGTGCTTTATTTCAAGATAGCAATACTTCTAGAAAGCCATTATGATAAATCGTAGCCTTCCTGTCTTGATGTATTTAATTTATACTGACGTTTTTTCTAGTATAGTAGCGGCAAATACGCAGGATTTGTGATATAACCAAGCAACCACTTATAATAAAATTGTTCTATGTGAACTCGGTTGAACTGAACTCGATAGCTCACAGAATAGAGTTAAGTAGACATCGTTCTTATAGAATAAAGTTGTTTATGAAATATTTTGTCTGTAGTAGTTTGGATTGTTTTTAATTCAGTTGATCAATCGATTGTTTCCCGCACAAATATTTACTCGCGACAAATAGTTCGCTACAATAACAGTATCATTTTGACAGAACAATTTTAGTTTTATACTAAAAGTAAGTCCATATATGCACCTTCCAATAGTTCAGTTTTCAATGAATTTAACTCTTTTACATGCAAATAGTTTTTTTTAGGATATATATTTTATTGTAATGATTATTGCGTTGTTTCAGCGCCACTAGTGCACATAACAAACATTGAGTGAAAAGAAACATACAATCATTTTGTACTCTATGAGGTGATTTTATTAAAGTCTGTGAAAACAACGTTAGTATGACAGTCAGTTTAACATGTTCAATTGATTATCGATCGAATGTTTGACTGAAACTATTCAAAGAATGCGACAGTAGTTTGATAAAAGCATGAAAAACAGATTGTATGGAAAATATTGAAATAATTGCGAATTTAATTTGTTCTTCTAGAGTTTAGCACGTTCATAAACCTCTGGTGACTTGTATTTACGGTGTACATGTATTCTGGACTTTACATAAAATTGTTTTGATTACATCCTTACTCCACTAACTATGATCGTCAGTGTCGTCCTAGCTCATTTTAAGTTATTTCTTGGTCGTCAATAACTCGGTTCATTTCTGCTAAAATTCGAAATAAAAACATTTCAGATCTAAGTAGAAATCATCGCTAGATATTTCCGATGATTTTTGCAATTTCTAAAGCCGAAGTTTGACCAATCTAGCCTTGCAAATGTGTTCAATATTTGGCATTATTTCTAAGCAAACGTATGAGACTTCAGTGAATGCAACTTGATCCGTTCCTGGGTGAGCGTCACTTCCGCTCTTTATTCCCCGCAATGCATTATTTCAAGTGTTCCACGGAAAAATCAACTTAAAAAATTCGTAAAAAATCAGGAATTTATTTTAATCGATTAATTCTTTCGCAGATGTTCCTAGAAAAATCTGAGAATTTTGTATAAAAATTATTGAACAGGTGGTTATTAGCACTTTAAATAACACTTATCACGTTTACGTTATTGCTGTGCCATTTTATAAACGACATAGTGGTTCGATTTATTAAGCAGAAAACCACTGGTGAAGAGACCAGATTTGTTTAAAACTCCAAGAGAGAAACAGAACAATGCCATATGTTTATCAAAAAATTACTCCTTAACTCAAGGTCGGAATATAGCTGCTAAATTTGACACATATCGAGCTCGAAATAGGTACTCAATGGACGGGTGGGTTTCCTGTGTTGACACGGTGGACACCATATTACTCACACACAGCTGCAATGCGGTCAAACGTGATAGCATGCGCATCATTTGCATTTGTAAACAATCAGATCGTTTGGCAATCGACTTGGTCATTTATAAATAAGAATTGAGTGAATATCTAGGCTTATTTTTTTTTTTCAGCATCAACTCTTTGTAAAATCATGTTTTTATCATGTTTTTTAACACATGTGATCGATGACAAAATTCTGTTGCTAGATTTTTAGGTATTTGCCAAAGTGTTTCGTTCAAGTCTTGGATGACGGCCGCGTAAAAATTCTAAAATTTTGTCAAATTTTGCTTTATTTCTTTTTGTTGTTGAGTTCAGTCTTGAAAATATTTTGCTTCATATCGGTAGTATCATGAATAAGGAGTATCTGACAGCATATTTAAAACATTTGGTGTTGGCCAACTGAAGCTCAAGAAAGAGTCACTTCTTGTTAATGATGCCCATGTTGGAATGTCAGACGCAAAATTTTGACAGAAGTGAATGTACTTTAGAAGTATTTCTTGCAAAATCTAATATCGTGACACCTTTTTTGTCCTAAGGCTGTCGGTAGTTTCTCTAATGATTTGAAACGAAATTCATTGAAAAAGCATTTAAAGTTGATATGAACTTACAAAGATCACAACAAAATCTTCATCCCTCACTAAACAGAGATGAATCTGGAATGAGCAATGGACCATTTATAGGAATGCACCCAATAACGGTTGGATTCAGAGATAACCAAACAATTTCTTTTTAAGCTCACTGTTACTTAACAGTTAGTATTCACATTATTACAATTTACTGTTTAGATTTTCTTCTTTTTCACTTTTTACCTGTTTGTGTCAATACTTAACCACCTTATTATGGGCACATTTTTGAGATATTTTAAAGTTTTATCCACAGTAAAAGCTTTCAAAATTAAGCTTGGATTTAATTTGTAAACTTTTGTGAAAGAAACTTAAATATATCTTTTAAATTATTATTAAAGGGGCTTTGTCTCCGTCTAGCAATTGTGCAATCATAATGCAACTTTACTAAAAGTAGTAAGTATCTAATATTAATGAAAACACAGTCTGTATTTCAAATTTCACTGATGAGCGGAATTGCTTTGACGTTTTGTCCATGGTTAATTGAAACCTTTCAAAAGTTAACCGAGGTTCAGAAAAAACGTAATTGTGGCAACATCCACACTAACTCGGATAAATTTGAAAACGCAACTTTATTTATTCGGTTAGACTTTCCGTCCACACTAAAATGAATGAATCCAAAACAATTTTATGCTATTGATATGTTTAACAAGCAGTTTTTGTCACGGTTATCCGGCATAGTGTAGCCAGGGTCTGTATCGTACATAACACATTTGATAACACTCCCATTCATTTACGGTTTGTACAGTGATGACTCAATAAGCAGGGCATGTCTTAAACAGATTATCCCAGTATACTTCATTTCCGAATTGATTTTGCCTGAGTTTTACTAGCTTTTGTCAAATCCATAGGGGAATTAACATGTTAATTAATTAATATTAATTAACGCATGCGCAATGTAGTTAAATTGACTATTGACGCCATGCTATTGAGAAACTCATGGTGTTTGCATAGTTATGTCATTTGCAGTTTTGAAAACATTGAATGTTTGCCAGTCATTCGAATTCAATATCGAAACGTGACCGAAAATTATTGGAGAAGTGTTGAAGAGAAAACAAAAGCTCAAATTCAGTAAATTTGCAACTAGATTGGACCAATTCTTTGGAATCTGTAGCTGCCATTAAAAAAACTCAACTGAATAAAAATCGAGAACTACTATAAATAAACCATGCAAAACATTTTTAGGACAACTTTGAAAGCTACTTTGAACACAAACATCCATAACTCACATCAACTAAGGTCTAAACCTTAAGTATAGCATGATCCTAAAATGTTTTAATTTGTTTTGTAGTCCATTTTACAATTATTTTTGTCAACTACATCCTCGAAAGAAAACGATAACTAGCTAGTCAAGTACTAGACAGTGAGCCGGACTGCGTTGTGTTTTAATTAAGTGAAAGTAGTTTGCAATCTTGCACATATACGATAGATGAAACTGACGTTTACTTCCAACATGCTGCGAACTAATCTTCCAGAACTACCTCAAGTCTTATTATTTATTCAAAGTGTGAAGAATTTATGGCAGCTGGCAGTGGAGGCTGGAACTAATGAACACAAAAAAACAAGGACTTTAGTTTGCCAAAAGTGGAAAATCTGTTTAGATACTAGGGCTTTTTAATCAAACCTTTAATTTGGAAAACGACATTTACGACTCAAAGAAACTAATAATTTTACCTTTTTTCGCATATATAAAATATATCAATATACGTACTTTTCTCATCCAAACAGTTTAATGTGATATTTTACTATTTAATCAGCTATATATGAAATAAATATAATATTGCGTGTTTCTTTAGAAGGCTATTCATGGTACAAAATGTTCACTGCATCATTTCTTACCGATAATTAATCAAAGAACAACGACTTATATCGACATAAATTTTATACGGTTACCGGCCGAAATACAAAAAAAAAAACATTAAAATTTTGTTGGAATGTTTTTGGATGACCAAAGTTAAGTCGTTGAATTAATAATGATCTCGATGTAGCTCTAATTGCGAAATTTAATAAAAAGAAAGTACTGCGTATCAATGCTTATTGCATCTTCATTAGTGTAGAATTTAGATCAATGAGTACACATTACGAACGCAACTCGTACAGCTTTATTATAGCTATGACTACTGATACACTTGTAGTTGTTATTACACTTGTAGTTGAACTTATTCTGTTGTCGTTTTCGGATGTTATTGGAATGTTCTTGATTGATGTTGTTGTTTGTTTAAAAACGTGCGCTGTACCAATTCAACCGCGCACACCGACCTAATAATATAAAAAAAAAACATTCTGATAGATCATTTTTAATTTATTTTTTTAAATTATTTTTTCAATAGCGAATATAACTTAAATTAGTGAACACGCAACTGGAAATTAATCCACTCATTAATCATGAAAATTCGATCGATGTCACACTGCCAGCCTCTCGCGCTATCATCTAATTTGCTAAGCACATATCCAATGCGGCTGGGTTTAATGAAAAAGACAACCAAAACGACCTAAAAAACATGTACGATTTTGAAAAAGAAGGGGCCTTGTATAGGAGGTTCAAAAAAGGATAAATTAACTATTTGAAAAGGACATAGAAGAAAAAAGAAGAAGAAGAAGAATCGAAATCTGTTATAAGGTGAGATTACAAACTAAAAAAGCTATTTTACCATAAAAATAAAACGTAAATGTTTCTGTAAAGTCAAATTATAAGTTAGAACATCTCTGAGTTCAAATAGTACACCATTGCGACGTATTATAAGTTGGAATATCTCTGATATCAAATAGTAAATCATTGCGACGTATTATAAGGGCCCGTAATGAAGTGTTAGTCACTTATGAGCTTCTGATTTGCGATTAGAAATTGGTAATTCTTTTAGAATCTTAAAAAAATACTCGATTTCACCTAGGTTATTGAATTCCCAATAGATAAAGGTAGCAACAGAAGTTTGAAAAAGTTTGTCAACAGAACAGTTACAATAAAGCGTTTTTCGTTGAACACAGGAGGGAGGGGGTGAGTCTATTGTATGCAAATGAGCCGCTCTCCAGACTCATCGCTACCACCAACAAATCAACGCTATGCTTGACTGGCTCATGCTAGTAAATTATCGTGTAGTCGCCATCGTCGCTCAGCTTTACCTTTACAAAAAAGCTCAAAAATGAGGTCAAGGAAGCTATTGTGGTTTAGTTTATTGTGAGTGTGTCTTTTTTGTATATTCTAGTTTTAGTAGAGTGCAATTATTTTCCGATACAAACTATTTCTTGTGATGTTTAGTCTGTTTTACTTTCGCGGGACGTTCTCGGGATCAAACGTTTTTGTTCGGGACGCGTAAAATGTCTTCAGAAATACTTTATTTTCTGTAACAAAAACTAAACAGATATACTTCTAAATAGGAGGTTTTATAAAGCATTTCCCAAGCTTTCATTTGATGTATATTTTACCTACTGACATGGTCTCGTACGTCTCATCAATCCTTTTATTTGCGGTTAATTCATTTTCAGCTATTTTAACATGTTTACCTCATTTAACTCATTTCTTTATTGACATTTTCTCCCCATACTAATTTTAGATTTATTCTTATTGACGCTGTTGCATTATTTGCTTTGTATTATTTTTGAGTCAAAGAACTGCAAAAAGTTAACATGCCATATAATGAAAAATTTGATTAAAAAATGTTAACGGTATGTTTATGTATATGATTATGGAGGACCTTTGTATATAGTAAACAAAGTAATGCAAACTGTTAAAACATTCTCCTTTGGATGAGTTTTTACTATATTTATCATTCTTAATACACTAAATACGGAAATGGTCATAATTATGCATGTATGTCTTTCAAATAAGTCAGTTATTGGTCATTATTTACTTTTGTAAGCTTCTATGATGTAGTTTGTCCCACTTGTGTTTGTAAACCGCTATAGTGCTGTAGCTTTGATAACATATTTTTTGTAGACAATTGGACTACAAGTATGAACAAAGAGGTCCATAATTATTTATAGTTGTTTAAACTTCGCAAATTATAGTACATGAACAAATGTCAAGAAATGATTTAAAATAATTCACATTTTAGTGATTAGCCTGTGCAAGCACATCTTTTTGCTGGTATTGACTGCTGAGGTTATATCGTATCTTGTGTTCAAAAAGATTGATGAGACGAACCGAGCGACCAACGCCATCCAAATTTTACAATCAGATAGATAAACATATTAGCTATAAAACCTCCTATTTTGAACGAACAAAACCACTGTGTTCCATAGTAAGGACCATTTGCTTGTGCAAATTTGTGTCGTCAGATCGACGGCCGCCATCAATATTCAGGCACAAGAAATTACTTTTAGCAACGTTTAATGTGTTATCCAAACAAAAAACAATCAATACGCCATTACCAGTAGGTGCTTTAATAGTTTCGAGGCATGTTTCATCAAAAACTGTAAAGAAAGTGTAGTAAATCGCAAAAATGCAACAAAATATGGAAGCCTTCGTTGCCGCCATATGAATATATGGTTGCCATGGGAGACACCACCCACCCCCTCCCCCCCCCCCCCCCTGGATGAACAATTGATTTTGTAAAACGTTTGCATAGCAACTTAATAACAGAGGGAAAATAAATTTAAAAAGAACGTTTCTTTGATAGAAGAACCTTTAGAATTATATCAAAATCGAGCCAGTGATTGTATACGTATTAGAAAATACAGTTTAGAGTAACATCATGTGCTAAAAGTAATAACTGCAGATATCGCAGGATATCTTGAGTTATCAAAGTAAAGCTAGCCTGAGAATCACATTCAAATCCGGGGAGGTCAACAAGGTCAAAATACTAAAATATTCATTATAATTAGAAAAATATTATAAAAACTGATAATGTTACGCAAATATATTATCGACGATTTTATTTGAATAGATATGGTTTTTTTAGGGAAAGTTGAGACATTTTTTAACCAAAAGCTTAAGAAATTCTACTCCTGAGATTCGGAATTCCAGCCTGAGATTTGGGAATCCAGCCTGGTCCGAGATTGAATAAAATCATACTGAATAACTCATTTTTGGCGATCAAATAAGTTTCTTGTACAAATATAGCAATTTTTTTATGAAACACAACATTTTTAACAAAAAACGTCAATAATTCCTGACTCAGCCTGTTATTCGAAAATCCAGCCTAAATTCAATTATACGAATATTCTGGTCCAAGATTGACTAAAATAATGCGGCTAACTCATTTTCGGTCAACAAGTAATTTTCTTGTAAAAAGGAAACAATTATTTTATAGGGGAAAGTTGACAATTTAACCAAAAACTAACCCAACCCAGCCTGAGAGTCGGGGTTCCAGCCTCTGATTCATTTTTCAAGTTTTTAGTTAAAATGTTGTCTTTTACTAAGAAAATGTTAAATTTGTTCAAGAAACTTATTTGCTGTCCGAATATGAGTTGTATGAATTAACTGTTTCTCTTTTACAAGAAAATGAATTGTTGACCGTGTGCTTTTAGTCAATCTTAGACCAAAATATTTGTGATTGAATCCCAAATCTCAGTCTGGAATCCCGAATCTCCGGCTAAGTGGAATTATTGAAGTTTTTAGTTAAAAATGTTGTGTTTCACAAACAACTAAAATTGCTCAGTTTCTACAAGAAACTTATGAGCTGTACGAAAATGAGTTATGCGTATGATTTAATCAATCTCGGGCAAAAATATTCGTGATCGAATCTCAGGCTGGAACCCCGAATCTCAGACTGAGTGGAATTATTGAAGTTTTTAATTTCGTTAAAAATGTTGTGTTTCATAAAAGATTGCTATATTTGTACAAGAAACTTATTTGATTGACGAAAATGAGTTTTGCGCATGATTTTAGTCAATCTCGAACCAAATGCTAGTGATCAGGCTGGATACCCGAATCTCCGGCTGGGATTCCGAATCTTAAAGTTTTTGGTTTAAAAATGTCCCTAAAAAATCATATTTATTCAAAGAAAACCTTTCGTCGATAATATATTTGCGTGGCATTACCAATTTTTATAATTTTTTCTAAGTATAACAAATATTTTAGTATTTTGCCCTTGTTGACCTCCCCGGGATTTGAATATGAATTTCAGGCTGCGAATCTCCGGCTAGCTTCACTTGGGTCTGGGGAGACTTTCTCTCCCTCTCACTACCCCTATATTCATCTTCGCACACGGTTGATTTTTGCGTTGAGGGACGAAAACCAGGTAACCTGGAGAAGAACCCTCGTGGTATAGGAGAGAGAAACACATCTTGTAACAAACTCTACCCACATATAATCCAGCTCCCGAACCAGGGCTCGAACCCGGAACATAGAGGTGAAAGTCGAGAGGTTTAACCACTCAGTCACCCATGCAACCCTAAGTTATATAGGTTATATCTTCACTATCATTCAATTTTCTCAAAGCTGTTCTAAATTACAGTTCACTTCGCTCATTCTTCTCAAATCAAACGAAGTCAGTTCATTATATTTGTTACCAAACAATAATTACTCATTGGATTAACTGTTTTCAGATTTGCAATTAGTCCGAAGATGTTTGAGTATGTGTTTTACTTGTTACCTCTGCTGACATGCATAATTGCAGCTCATGGTCTCGTACAAGGACCTGTAAGAACCGACCGTGTACGTACCGCTATTTTCTCTAAGATATCAAAAGGTATGTCTAAATTTTATAATTTATGTACCCTGTAACGATAATGGCTCACCGCGTATTTATCCCACAATTTCAAATTGCGACTTGTTTATTTGAACAAATGGAAGAGAGTCAAAACCTTCAAGATCACAACTTTGGAGCAGAAAAAATTAGAAGTTTATAGTTCACAGTCAACTAATGTCGATCTCTATTTGCTTTGTAGATCGCAAGCTATTACGCAACGTAATACAAACTCTTGACGTCACTAGCGCTCTCGAATGTACTGAAGCCTGTTTGGGTGTCAGCGGTTGTAAGTCGTACAATTACCAAGAAGACGGCTCTCCTATTAACGTTTGTCAACTAAATAACCAATCAAAAGCCTCAGCTCCCTCATCTGATTACGTTATTCAGGCAGGATTTTCCTATTACGACGCCGAACAAAGTGTGAGTAATATCATTAACATGAAAATGTTTATGTATGAGCAGGGAATTTATTTTTCGGTTGGATGATTTATGTAGGGACTTTAAGTACTTTTGAAACGCACATGGTACAAATGATAGATATGCAGCTTTCGTTTTCAATAGCTATACTTGTATCTAAAAGTCAATCTATTTTCAAAGCTTTTTTGAAAGTGCTTTACCTTTCCAAGAGCTCTGATATGAGCTCTTACTTGTGCGTAATTCTATAATATTTCTTCAAATGACAGTTATTAAACTGTCGGAGGATCAAACGGGGGGTACATAACGTGATTAAATAAACATATACATCATCCTATATACAAACATTAACATTTCAAAGAATTGCTATAGGGAAATTGCTGTTTGATCGGCCATTTTGTTTAACAATATTTGGTAAATTTTACCTTATTTGTAAGTACGCTTGAGCTCTTTTTTGCCGTTTTTCTTAGCGTTAAAGGCTTAAAGGTAGGAGAAAACTGCCAGATATTGAAGAGAATCCAAAAACTCAAAACGTCCGTCACATTTGATCAACTTTGCAGCCTCGGTTTCGTGAAAAAAGCCCATAATTTAAAAAACACAGGGTTCCTGCGCAAACCGTTACTAGCAATTTGAGTCTTTTGAGCCGCAGTCAGCGGAAGTTTGTTTGGTGATTATATTACCACAACTATTAGTGTTTCTATGCCAAAAAGAATATCTAAACCTCCTGATTTCTCTTGATTTACTTAAGAAAGAGGCGATGCTACGATTCTTAACTTGCGATCTAAGACGTTTTTTTTTTCAAAATTACTCATACTGTCTGAACTCTGGTCTAAACAGCTCATGATTAAAGATTTGTTTTGAATTTTCGCGCGAAAAATGAGAAAAACTAGGAGTCAATATAAGTCAGGCATTACATACATACAGAGTAAGCCTAAAAACTAGTATGTATAAGCCATACAAACAAAATAGCGTACGAGTTAGAGATTTCTCTATGTTTTAGCCTTTCTGCTCAAATTCAGGGCTTCGAAAGTAAACATGGCGGAACCTAAACACAAGCTTTGAAGTAGGCTTTCTTCGTTGGCGAAAAGAACCAGTGTAGATCGGGATTTTTTGCAAATAACTAAGCAAAATTGCTTCATAAAAAGCTCTAGAAGACAATGAGATTGAACCAAACTTCAGCAACTGTACCTACAATAGCAATTTTGCAAGCAGAAAAGGATCAACTTGGAGATTTTCGTGGTACATGATAGCACAAGTAAGCATCATTTAATGATTTTTTGAAATGCTTGAGGGAATCGGTTTCTCGTAAACAAATCCATTTTATTTTTTGTCATATTATAGATGAGACAAAATCTATCGCGATTTTAACGATCCAAACTATACAATCGAAGGTTGGAAAGATTATTTTGGCATTTATTTAAATTTCCCCTACATTTCTTATAGATTTTGACGGCCATTTTGAGCAAAATTATTCGTCAAATGAGCATGCGCGAACTCCATCTTGACTCATATTGCTAGTAACGCTGCATTCAATTGTTTGATATGTGTAGTAATATTAATTTTTAATATTATTAACTAATATTTTGACTGTATTTGTTATGAATCTAGAGCACTACCATTAACAGTAACGTACTGAAACATTTCTTTTCAGAATGAACCGTTGTGTTCTTGTCAAAATGGCGGCACTTGTCGAATAACTGAAGACTCTAGTGATTCTATGTGCCACTGCAGTGAAGAGTTCTTTGGTGAGAAATGCGAGACTTGGATAGGTAGGTAAACTTGGACACATTTGTGCATGTTTTGAAGAAACCAATATATGATGTATTTTACTTCAACTGCTATGACCGTGATTCTAACAATCCCAAACTGAGGATGCTAAAGGTCCGGTAGCAGCAAGTACAAACTTTGTCCTTTACTTTCCTGTAAGCATGCACAAAATACATGTAAAATGTGCACCGTTTTTCAGTATTCGACAAAATATGATGACATTCAGCAAACAAGGAAAATTGAGTTCCTTCTTCTGTAAAAAAAATCGTATTCGACCAGTAAAACCTCCTTCAGTGTCTAATCCTCAATTTCAAAATCCCTCAGGTTCTGATGGCGTCTCCAGTTCTAGTACCGGGCATTCTTGTTTTTACATCAAGAAATATGGAAAAGATAAAGGTGACGGTGACTACTGGATTGACCCTAAACGATCTGGAAGTGCTTTCATTGTTAAATGCGATATGACAACCGATGGAGGTAGGTATTGGTGACACTAAATTAAAACTATTTGACACTATGACGTCACAATCACGTGTTACACCGTCCGATCTCGCCAAAAGGTTCATCAAACAAAACCTAAAAAAATCATTCCATTATAATGAATTTTAGCACAAATGTTATTATCGCAAAAGGTAGAGGATACGCGTAAGGAAGTCAAGTCGTATTAACAAATACCAACAAATTGGAGCTTATCTGGGCACCCTTTATGAACAATACATATGGGACTTGTTGTGTATGCAAATTGAATAATTAATATAAAGAGGACAACTATTCTACGTGTACATACTACGGATAAAGTAAACAAAATTGCTTAACGAAAAAATATTTCATGGCCATTTAAATTTTTGTTACTCGTTTTTTCCCGCCAATTTAGGGAATGCCTCTTTCTGTTTTCATTTTTGAGCTTATCTGAATTACACCTGTATTTGCAGGTGGGTGGACGTTGATAAAAGCCATAACACTGACGTCTGCTAGTTTCCCCGGCAAGCGAATATATGAGGGAGACCAAGACTATACTAAACTAGGCATCCTCGCACCTCCCGATTACATCACCACTGTACCTTTAAATGCTTTCAAAGTCGCCACTGGTTTTCAACAAATTCGCTTCTACTGTCGAAAGGCTTCTGTCAATAGAACTATACATGTCAAAACAGCAACGAACTCGCTGGGTTATGACGCAGTAAGGTGAGAGAATAACACTTAATCAGAAATCATATTTTTTGTCTAGTCTGAATGGACAGGTGTGGTCCTTTTGTTTTTAACATTAGTAAAAGTTCAGTGAAGAGACTTCTTGCACAAATCAATACTTTTATGGTAAAAGTGTTCCTGGTGAGCACATTAGACAATCAACACCAAGCTATCTTTTCTGGATAAAAGACCTCTATATATCGCTCTTTTTAAATATGCAAATCGTCGATTTTAGATTAAAAAAATCTTTTTTAACTTCTATTTATAAATTAAAAAATATGCACAAAAGTGACTCAAAACAAAAGATTTCAAAGATACAAAATATGCAAATAGTCAATAACAGAATTAGTCAATTCGGCTTAGCGGCTTTTCTGATACAATGATAATTTTCTGATCAAATGTTTTGTTTTTGATTTGTATTATCTGAATAAAGAACGTTTATATTAGAGTTTTAATAGTTGCTTTTCTCGTTTTCTCATCAGGTATATGATTGTAGATAGTAGTTCATTTACAACAGCTTGTGGCTCGTTTGAACGGTTTCCTGATGACAATTCTATCCTCCCCGCAAACTGCGCCAAATGGGGTTTACTAAATGGTGGTGTTGGTCAAGTTAATAAGTGGGGACATTATCCTAACACTGGAAGTCATCGAATCTACTATAGAATAATGTTTTGGAAAGATGGGGCACGTTCTTATGGGATTGTCAATGATGGCCCTTGTTGCGATGACATGCAAACCGATAATCTAAATCCTGGAGATACCTGGAAGATTTTTGTGCGATAAAAAGTCATTTTAGACTGATCTTAAGGTGCCGTTCGCATATATCCGGATAATTTTTAAAATAGTCGGAGATATTTTTCCTCATTTGCACAATACATCCACACGTAAACAGATTTTTCCTGATAGTGGAATTTTTTAAAAGTAGTCTTACAGCGTATTCGTGAGGACGGTTGAAAAGCAAAATTTATGGATAGACTGACGTAATTTCTCATATTACTGGAGCCGGTTATACGAACCCCAGATAGAGCTATCCACCGGAAAAATCCTTATCCGCGGACAAATTCTAAAGAAATTCCATGGAGTGGATAATATTATCTAATGGATAACTATATCCTGTCTTCGCACGACCGACCCCTGCAGGAAATAGCAGCATTTTTACTTGTTCGTATGGACGGGTTAAAGCGATATAAAAACACCACGTATGCAAGCACATGTTTTCAAAAACAGAGAAAAATATTTTCTTTGTAAAATTCAGGTATGAGTGGACAGGACCTTGAGTACCAAGAAGAAAACGAGATCGAAGTTTGTGAGAGCTTGCTTAGTTAATGTAGTAAGTGCGCTCGAACATAGATTTTACGCCTGCAGTTGCTCTTTTTGCACCAACTCTACGGAGTCACCTTCCTTCCTATCAAAGTCAAGAATGCACTCTTTGAAATAGTTCATGAAAATGTACCGACATTTTACTCATTATAGATGGTACTGTTTACAATTTTGTTATTTCTTCTTGTTGACGTGTTGGAAGCTGTGATCCACAACTAGATGATATAACGTACTTACCAAGCGTTGTATTGATAATGGCTTCATTTACTGCAAACTTTGCATGGAGATTTCTCAGTTTCAAGCGCATTTAAAGGTCGGTATGCACGAGGAAGTTACACGCTCCCGCAACATGTTCCCGGAACAAGCTCCCTCGTGTGTACCAACGACTTCACGCTAAAAAAATATGTTGCGCAACAAAGCTTTTGTTCACTGGTTTTGCTCCATCATATCAAACTGGTTTAATATGAGGGAGCAAAACCCGGGAGCAAAAGTTTTGTTGCGCAACACATTTTTCCCGTGAAATCGTTAGTACACACGAGAGAGCTTTGCTCGGGAGCATGTTGCGGGAGCAAGCTCCCTCGTGTGTACCGGCCTTAAAAAACTCAAAAACTCAGAAAACGAAAACACTTGAATAGCCATCCACATGTCACAGAAACAATTCAATTAAAAAGGCGTTTAAGTGATTAAAGTTCTTAAAATGCAATTTTCTCAGTGAATTCAAATCATTTTTAGCCGTAGCACTTTCAAATGAGTTATATCTTAAAGGTACTCGAAAAAATGAGAGCAAGTTATTAAACACGAAAGGTAGGAATTTTCTTTCGGGGGAGGGGTAGGGGGATAGGACTGAGCAATATCCACATATCAACTAATTTCTACAGTTTATAACCAAATAATCAAACCGTAAAAAATTGTAAACCGGAAATAAGTAAGCCAAATATTGCTCAACTAGCACGTTGTGTGTTTGAGGTGATGCACCAGGCCTTTCGAGCTGAATAACTTGGTCGCATTTTTTCGAACACTCCTATGATATACCTCATCATTCCAAAGCTGAGGGTGAGTAGACTTCACTCAAAAAAATTCATTCTAAGGGTTAGCAACAAAAACGTTTCTCTTTTATAGCTCATTTTAATCAATCTATATTCACAACCGATAAAAATTCAGTTAATAAATTTAACATTATTCGACAATATATACAAGCTGTTTGTGCAGCCATGAACGTCGTTGATAAGCTTCTTGACAAATCATATTTTCTTTTTTTTTCCTTTCTGTATTCTTTTCTTACTGACTCCTGCCTGCCGTTTTCACCTCAATTTTACCATTTTATGCCCAGTATGGAGATTATGTTTATCTTTCAATTTTTACATTTAATACCGTACAGTTGGATTTCAACCACTAGCTTTGATTTTATGGAATCCCGTCAACTCAAGTGACGTATGGAGGTTTGCAAAGAATGAATGCGTTTCCAAACATTGACCATTTAGCAATGAATCGTTGTTATACCCGTATAACGTAGCACGTACCCGGCGTATTGCAGATGATACGGAGCTTCTATGGTACGGCGACGCGCGCTGTACTACGGCTAAGGCCAAGAGGGACTAGCATGAGTACGAGGTTTTTGCGGTCATCACAAATGGTTAAGGCTTCCACTGCTTGTTTGATTAAGTACTACACAGCACAACTACGGCGGAAAATTTCATGTATGTCTGATAACGTCAACTAAAGTATTTTCCCCTTACACTCGTCTTTAGTAGAGGTTTGCCGTACCATGTCTTAAACTTCGTAATTTATGTCATCCTGACGCATGAAAGTTGACAAGAATGAAAACTATTGAGTTGATCCAAGATTGCTGTTTTGATGTCTACATTATACACTTGTATAAGATAAAACTAGTTTATCAATATTCAGTCGTTTGCAAAAACGTTGTAGTATACATTTATACATGAGATGCAAAAAGCAAAATACTCATTTTTTACAAGAAATTAATTACTTGCTTTATGATCTGTACGATGTAATAGAAAGGGGAAATATAGACATTCATTGAATGAAGCAAACAATCAATAAAGCGAGTTTTCTGTTTTGCATATCATTAAATATACCGAAGAAATTAGATTTTTATATTGAAATGCATACTACAGTGCTCGTGCAAACAAGTGTATACTATATGATATAAAATATATTTGTCACTTTTATATAATAAATTTGTTTATAATATATACATATAGGATGAGATTATCCAGGCTTCGTCTATCCATCCAAGATTTATTGAAGAAAAAGAAAGCGACCGAAAAAATTGAGAAAACGACAGAAAAAGAAAAAGAGGACAAACATTTCAGTCGAAAGCAATGCGAGGCAGCGCCAGTGACCAGATAAACAACCGCTACAAATCATAGTAAATTAGTAATTTATGCATGCGTTCGGTGTGTAGTAATGAAAGAAAAATCATTGTTGCGAATAGTAAAATCCGAGACTCGCAGAGACCCTTGTTTTAAAATCCGAGCCCGAGACTCTTCACTTTTTAGAAATACGAGACGCGAGACTTGAATTAGCCTAAAAAAATTCCGAGATACGAGACTTAAGCCTTAACTTAAATTATTAATTTTGTGCCAGCTCGTTCACACTTCGATTATTGGTTATTTTCTTACTGACAGTTTGAAACGGGCGAATTGAAGAAGCCGAGATTCCGAGACTACCGCGAAAAACTCCTAGACTCTTACGAAACAAATCCGACACGCCGAGACTCCGAGATCCTCTAGATCTAAAAATAATAACATTCGAGACCCTGAGACCCACTTAAAAACGCCCCTGAGATTTCGAGAAAAAAAAACATTAAAATTTTGTGGGAAGGTTTTTAGATGACCAAAGTTATGTCGTTGAGTTAATAATGATCTTGATGTAACTCTAATTGCGAAATTAAATAAAAAGACATTACTACGTATCAATGCTTATTGCATTTTCATTAGGCTCAAGTAAATGTTAATAAATGTCATTGCCAATTGTCAAATTCAAATACAATAAAGAAAAATTCTGATAGATCATTTTTAATTTAATTTTTTTTAATTTTAATTTTTCAAAAGCGAATATAAATTAAAATAGTGAAAACGCAGCTGATTATTTTAATCATTATTCATGAAAATTCAATCGATGTGACACTGCCAGCCTCTCACGCTATCACCTAGATCTAATGGGGTAAATGAAACAGACAACCAAAACGACCTAAAAACATATGTAAGTTTTTGAGAAAGGAGGGACCTTGTAATAGGAGGTTCACAAAGGGATAAATTAACTATTTGACAAGGACATAGAAGAAAAAGGAAGAAGAAGAAGAAAAAAGAAGAAGAAGAAGAATCGAAGAAGAAGAAGAAGAATCGAGATCTGCCATAAGGTGACATTACAAACTAAAAACGCTATTTTACCATAAAATAAAACGTAAATGTTTCTTTAAAGTCAAATAATCAGTTAGAATATCTCTGAGTTCAAATAGAATTACACCATTGCGACGTATTATATGTTGGAATATCTCTGAGTTCAAATAGTAAATCTTTGCGAGGTATTATAAGGGCCCGTAATGAAGTGTTAGTCACTTATGAGCTTCTGATTTGCGATTAGAAATTGGTAATTCTTTTAGATCTGTCATAAGGTGACATTACAAACTAAAAACATTCCAATAAATGCGTTCAGTCTTGTTCAAGCACACGTATTTCGATGATCATTGATACCAATTTCACGGAACAGTAAAGTAGAAAGAAAGAAGACAGTAATGTTCAACGAATAAAAAAGTTCCACATTTTGACTTGAGCAAGCGGTTTACCGGAAGTTTACACAGGAATGTGATCGAAAAAGCAGTGTGACAAATTTAGCTAAGTACTTCATGTCGTAAGTGATTATAATGTCCCCATATATATGTTATATTGTTATTCGAAGTTGTTGCTAAGAAGTCATTCATTTTATAAACTTTACTTATTTACTTTATTTGTGCATGATATTATTCGATACATGATATTTCTAATATTTCAGTTTGTACAGTTATTTCTATGCATATTTTTTGTGATAGGCATACATGAAGTACTTACTTTGCTTCGCAAATTTCCACGAGTTAAAAATGCGGTCAAGGAAGCTATTGTGGTTTAATTTATTGTGAGTGTGTCTTTTTTTTTTTGATATTCTAGTGTTAGTAGAGTGCAATGTTTTTTTCCTATTCAAACTATTTCTTGTGATTTTTTGTCTGTTTTACATTCGCGGGACGTTCTCGTGATCAAAAAATTTTGTACGGGACGCGCAAAATGTCTTCTGAAATATTTTATTTTCTCTGTCAAAACCTACTGACATGGTCTCGTACTTCTCATCAATCCTTTTATTTGCAATTAGTTCATTTTCAGTTCATTTAACATGTTTACCTCACTATATTTCTTTATCGACATTTCCACCCTACGATAATTATAGATTTTTTCTTATTGATGCTGTTGGATTATTTGCTTTGTATTAATTTTGAGTCAAAGAACTGGAAAAAGTTAATATGCAATATAATGAAAAAATTGAGGGAAAATGTTCACGGTATGTTTATGTATGATTATGGAGGACCTTTGTATTTAGTCAACAAAGTAATGCAAACTGTTAAAACATTCTCCCTTTGGATTTATCATTCCTAATACACTAAATACGGAAAGGGTCATAATTATGCATTTATGTTTTTTTAAATAAGTCAGTTATTGGTCATTATGTACATTTGTAAGCTTATATGATGCAGTTTGTCCCACTTTTGTTTGTAAATCGCTATAGTGCTGTAGCTTTGACAACATTTTTTATAGATCTTTTGACTACAAGTATGAACAAAGAGGTTCATAATTATTTATTGTACTGTTTCATCTTCGCAATTTATCGTACATGAATGACTGATGTCAAAAAATGATTTAATATAAAAATTAGGTAAACCTAATGGCGGACCTCCGATTAAAAGCCTTGTTTAGACAATGAATTAATCATTCATTCAGTCATCCATCCATCTATTCATTCATTCATTCTCAATTATTTAATCATTGGTCGACCAATTAATCAAAAATAATTATAGCTAAAATGCAAACAAACAAATGAATGAATGAATAAACAAATACGTATGAGTAACCATCAACATAAAATAACATAGCAAACAAATGAGCAATTCAATTGATTAAATGAATGAGTAAAAGATTTGAAAGACCACCCTTTTCAAATATTCAAATCTTTGTGCATGCGAAATTTTATTTACATGTACTTCTGAACTTTTATTTCAATAAGAACTTTTGAAATTTCAACTTGAACGAGTTTACTGACGAATACCGAGTCTACAAGCGTTTTATTACAACGTGAATAAAAAAAAACATTTACAAGAATCAAATTAAACAAAATTGTTATGAAATATAAGTCGATGGAGAAAAACATAACAACCTAGAAAATAAATTTGTAGGAATAACTGCTTTCATGTGAATGGTAGTAGCTAAGACAACAAAGAAATTAAAGGAAGATCTGTAAAAATAATGTAAACATACCTTAGGTATAGGTTGAGCAGGATAATTAAGTGATTTTCATTGCTTAGCAATCTTCACATGTCAACAACCAACTAGATCAGTCGATGAATCAACGTCGCGATTCTCTTCTATACTGTCTCTTTTCCGTTGAAATTTTGGTCCTCAGTTCATATGAAGATAATTTAAAGTGAAAAAGTTTTTTTTTCTAACACTAAAAAGCTCACAAAGTCCAACCGAATGGCGTAACGTTGCTCGTGTTGCTCGATAGTACATTGTGCTAAATTTGCATTTCATGGCTCTCGAACCGGCAGTACTTTGTTGACAAACATCTTGTATGAAAAGTTATAGTTTTTGTTATGCATAGTTGATAAGTCTGCAATAATCCTATAGGTCCTTGTGTTATCATTTATCTTGAATTTCCACACAATGAATTGATGAATGAACATACAGAGTGCATGGATATTTTCATCGGTGATCGTGTGTGTTCATTTTGCTCACCTCTTATCGACTGCAAATGTCTGATTTTCGCGGTTTTGTTTTCATGTACTTTTGTTCACCGTCGATCCTTTTACTTTTAACAGTAGATTAGTCGGCCCCGTTAAGCAATAATTGAAAACACCAGGAAGAATCCATGAGAAATCCAGCCTTGATCTTTTAGCAACTCGCAAACTTAAAAGTAAACTCCTTTAGCTGTTGCTTTAGTTGTAATATCTTCATTTTTGTTGTAAAATAATTTTTTCGAAAAAAAAAAGCACTGGATACTCTACGAGTTTTTTTGTTCAGTAAAACTCTAACAACTTCTGCCAATCATAAAGTTATTCTGCGTCCGCACGCGTCGAATTTTTTTCATTTTACGCGCCAAAATGCAATCTCGATGGGCACGGACGGATTACGGACGCGCGGAGTGGCCTGGGCAGAACCATCAAAAATCAACTCGATGGCTATATTTTCTACAGTATGGTGCCTTTGGCCCGCGCGGAGCTCCGCTATAATAATTCACATTTTAGTGATTTTCTCGGTACAAGCATATTTTTTTGCTGGTATTGAATGCTGAGTTATATCTATTCTTGTGTTATTGATATGTTTAACAAGCAGTTTTTGTCACGGTATAGGAAATGAAAATTTGCATTTTTAAATTTATCCGGCATAGTGTAGCAAGGGTCTGTATCGTGCATAACACATTTGATAACACTCCCATTCATTTACGGTTTGTACAGTGATGACTCAATAAGCAGGATATCTCTTAAACAGATTATCCCAGGATACTTCATTTCCGAATTGATTTTGTCTGAGTTTTACTAGCTTTTGTCAGATCCATAGGGGAATTAACATGTTAATTAATTAATATTAATTGACGCATGCGCAATGTCGTTAAATTGACTATTTACGCCATGCTTTTGAGAAACCCATGGTGTTTGCATAGTTATGCCCTTTGCAGTTTTGAAAACATTGTATGTTTGCCAGTCATTCGAATTCAATATCGAAACGTGACCGAAAATTGGAGAAGTGTTGAAGAGAAAACAAAAGCTCAAATTCAGTAAATTTGCAACTAGATTGGACCAATTCTTTGGAATCTGCAGCTGCTATTAAAAAAACCCAACTGATTAAAAATCGAGAACTACTATAAATAAACCATGCAAACATTTTTAGGACTACTTTGAAAGCTACTTTGAACCCAAACAGCAGAAATCCATAACTCACATGAACTAAGGTCTAAACCGTAAATATAGCATGATCCTTTTAAAATATTTTAAATTGTTTTGTAGTCCATTTTACAATTATTTTTGTCAACTACAGCCTCGATAGCAAACGATAACTAGCTAATCAAGTACTAGACAATGAGCCGGACTGCGTCGTCCATTTACCGTACGTATATCAACGGTGTACAAAATTACAAACTACTTTCACTTGTTACAATTTCGAACTACTCTCCCAGAATTACCTCAAGTCTTATTATTTATTCAAAGTGTGAAGGATTTATGGCTGCAGCTGGCAGTGGAAGCTGTAGGTGATGCAAAAAAAAAAAAAAAAAAAAAAAAAATGTAAAAAAGACTATTATGACACCTAGGACTTTAGTTTGCCAAAAGTGGAAAATCTGTTTACATACTAGGGCTTTTTAATCAAACCTTTAATTTGGAAAACGACATTACAAGTCAAAGAATCTCATCATCTACCTTTTTTCGATTATATAAAATATATCAATATACGCACTTTTCTCATCCAAACACGTTTAATGTGATATTTTACTATTTCATCAGCTATATATGAAATAAATATAATATTGCGTGTTTCTTTAGAAGGCTATTCATGGTACAAAACGCTCACTGCATCATTTCTTACCGATAATTAATCAAAGAACGACTCATTTCGGCATGAATTTTTATAGGGTTACCGGCCAAAATACAAAAATAAAATAAAATAAAATAAAATTTTGTGGTAAGGTTTTTAGATGACCAAAGTTATGTCGTTGAGTTACTACGTATCAATGCTTATTGCATTTTCATTAGGCTCAAGTAAATGTTAATAAATGTCATTGCCAATTGTCAAATTCAAAATACAATAAAGAAGAATTCTGATAGATCATTTTTAATTTATTATTTTTTTAATTTTTTCAAAAGCGAATATAAATTAAATTAGTGAAAACGCAGCTGAAAATTATTTTAATCATTATTCATGAAAATTCAATCGATGTGACACTGCCAGCCTCTCACGCTATCATCTAGATCTAATGGGGTAAATGAAACAGACAACCAAAAACGACCTTAAAACATATATAAGTTTTTGAAAAAGGAGGGACCTTGTAATAGGAGGTTCACAAAGGGATAAATTAACTATTTGAAAAGGACATAGAAGAAAAAGGAAGAAGAAGAAGAAAAAAGAAGAAGAAGAAGAATCGAAGAAGAATCGAAGAAGAAGAAGAAGAATCGAGATCTGTCATAAGGTGACATTACAAACTAAAAACGCTATTTTACCATAAAAATTAAACGTAAATGTTTCTTTAAAGTCAAATTATAAGTTGGAATATCTCTGAGTTCAAATAGTACACCATTGCGACGTATTATAAGTTGGAATATCTCTGAGTTCAAATAGTACACCATTGGGACGTATTATAAGTTGGAATATCTCTGAGTTCAAATAGTAAATCATTGCATAGTTAGTAGATGGGAATGGTTATGAAGCCCGGCAAACTTCAAAGGGGGAAACAAAAGGCATTCATCTGAGGTTGAACAGGGACGTCACGTGATCACGAGGGTGCACACTCTCGATCATAACAACAAACATGGCGGACGGTTTAGAGAATTTGTCCTTGATTGGCGATGATTTTGAGGCTGTTTTTAGACTTACTAGAACAAGATGAAGAAATGGATCGGAAGAGGATTTTACGGCTTCAGTTGAAGATGTCAGCATAATTTTGTTAGAAGTTTTGTTTGAGCACGGTGTATGAAGAAAGTTTTCACCGCCAGAAGACTAGTTGATCGGACATCTGACACTAAATTTTGCCTTTCGTTGTCCTTGTGTTGACGTCAAAACCTTTCTCCCACCACAAAACATTAATAATTTGTATTGATGTTGAACGCATAATCACCTTATAGTTATTTTTGGTGAGAGTTTGAAGGGACAATAGACAAAGAACTCGAATGACTTTCATGAGAAAGCTGAGTTTCGTGTCAAAATCATCTGAACTCGCATAATCTTTGTCCCAGAAAAGCAAAATATTTATATTTTACTACTATATCAAGCATCTGATGGTGCTTTTTCTTGTAGGCTCAACCTGGAATTTATAAATTGTAATGATTTTCAGAAATTCTGCACGCTGTTCTGTCAGGAATTTGAATAGCCGGACGGCAGCATTTTGGTGGTTATGTTGTAAAAAAAATTCTGAAAAACATCAAAGTAAAAATTCAAGTAAAGTTAATTTCAAATCTGGTGAGTTGGCTTAACACAGAATTAATTAAGGCTCGATCGTGACACGAGTGATAAAAGCAAGGTATATGGCATTTTTCAAAATATACAAAGAAAATCTTTGATACCAAACAATTTCGACAATAAATATCTAAAACTAATATCCATGCTGTAGATATTACGGGTATAACTAAAAACGTTTGAAAGTCCTTATTATTCCATCAAGAGCAACAAAAATTATATTTATTGTTATTATTGAATAACTAACAAGAATATTAAAGTTTCTGTTCGAATCATTAATTTTGCATTATTTTGTTGGAATTTGGACTTCAAAAGAAGGTATGTGCGTTCAGCAACTACTGAAAAAGATAATATGAATGTGTTTTCTAGTGGAAAATATCTTGTAAAAGCGGTAGTTGTTGGAGTGGAGTAGTGTTGGAGACTCAACAGTCGTTCTGTTATAAATTCGTTTCACGTAATTCAACAGTTTTTTTTTTGCAAGTCAATAAAATTTCCAATTTACAGAAACAAAGTTCGAGTACTTTACCTTACTTTACTTTACCAAATCGTTGCTTAATGCAGTCCGCCAAATGCTTCATGCAACAATATTTTGCAATTGGATGTGCGCGCAAATCATTGTGATTATCCATCTTCAAAAACTTTTGAAATTTCAATTCTGAGTAAGATCTTTTCTTCAATATTATACCAATATAATGACTTGTGGTATTTTGTCAAAATAATTATTCGTTGATATTTTTTGATATATTCTATAAAGTCCATTTTTATTGCAAGCGATTGTCATTAGTGTATCTTGCTTTAAATATTTCCCTTTAAAAAATAAGTAATATGGTGTACCCCTCTATTTGGAATGCTATTTAGAACAAAACCGTAGAGTTATTTAATATTTTTATTGCAAAAATTCGTTTAAAATTGATGGAGCAAAGCGGCAAGATTGTGACAGCTCAACGACCTCGAGGAAATTCACACGGCGTGGGCCAATCACGGGCAAGCCCAAGGGAAGAGCCTCGTTTTCGTTTTGTACAAAAAAATCTTCGTTTGGGCATAAGTCGCTAGTTGAGCAAAAAGAGCAAAGAGCAAAAACTAAGACTTTTGAAATTAGTCTACCTTGAATTCAGATAGCCTGAGGCTCATGTTGAAATCCGGGGGAGATCAACAAGGTCAAAATACTAAAATATTCATTATACTAAGAAAAAATTATGAAAATTGATAATGTTACGCAAAATATATTATCGAAGAAATATTTTTTTTGAATAAAAATAATTTTTTAGGGAAAGTTTACATTTTTTCAACCAAAAGCTTTAAGAAATTCTACTCAGCCTGAGATTGTAAAAAGGAAACAATTATTTTATTGAAGAAAGTTGACAATTTAACCAAAAACTTCAATAACCTAACTCAGCCTGAGATTCGAGTTTCCAGCATGTGATTAATATTTCAAGTTTTTAGTTATAGCGGAGCTCTGCGCAAGTGGAGCACCATAATTAAGAAAATATAACCATCAAGTTGATTTTTGATGGTTCGGCCCAGGCCACTCCGCGCGTCCGTAATGCGTCCGTGCCCATCGAGATTGCATTTTGGCGCGTAAAATGAAAAAAATCTCGACGCGTGCGGACACAGAATAACTTTATCATTATTAGAAGTTGTTTGAGTTTTACTGAAAAAAAAACTCGCAAAAAGTCTTTTTCTGATTCTTGATTCATCGACTGATCAATTTGGTTGGTTGTTGACATGTGGAAATTTTTGGCGAATAACGATGAACAGTTCAATTAAAATCACTTAGTTATCCTGCTCAACCTATACCTAAGGTTTACACTATTTTTCCTTTAATTTCTTTTTATGTCTTTAGCTTCTACCATTCGCATGAAAACAGTTATTCCTACAAATTTATTTACTTTTCTAGGTTGTTATGTTTTTCTCCATCAACTTATATTCCATAACTATTTTCTTTAATTAATTTGATCCTTGTAATTATTTTTTATTCAAATACTAATAAAACACTTGTAGACTGGGTATTCGTCAGTATACTCGTTGAAGTTGAAATTTCAAAAGTTCTTATTGAAATAGAAGTTCAGAAGTAAATAAAATGTCGAATGCACAAAGTTTTGAATATTTCAATAGGGTGGTCTTTTGAATTTTTTTGGTCATTCATTATTTGTTTGTTATGTTATTTTCTGTTGATGGAGTACTTATTGGTTTATTCATTCATTCATTTGTTTATTTGCATTTTTATCTATAATTAGTTTTGATTAATTGGTCGACCAATGATTTAATAATTAATAGTGAATGAATAAATAGATGGATGGATGGATAGATGGATGAATGATTGATTCATTGTCTTAAACAAGGCTCTAAATCGGAGGTCCGCCATTAGGTTTATCTAATTTTTATATTAATGTTGTCTTTTACAAAAGAAAATGTTAAATTTGTTCAAAAAATATACCTGCTGTCCGAAAATAAGTTGGACGTATTAAGGTAATTCCGTAGTTTTGCACTGCGCATAGTTCTGCGCATGTTTCAAGTTTTTTGGTTTCAAGACTTTTATCATGTAATTTAGTCAAATTATGTTTGGAAATTACTTTGAATAAAAAAAATCGAAGAATTGCGACATTTTTGAGCGAGAAAACGCGATAACTTTGAAACTCGACCCAGTCCTCTCTCAGAAAACCTGTTTTTTTACAATAAAATGACGATATTTTTTGCAATATTCCGCAAACTAGCACGGTGACCTATGTTTGTTATTTGATAAAATTATCTTTTATAACATAACATCAAATATATCTAAAATTGAGCATAGGTCATCGGGCTAGCTTTTGAGAAATTTCCAAAATACTTTCCACTTAGGATTTTTTCGAATGAATTAGCAGCTCGTGCCCACGTTGCTATTTCGTCAATTTCTTCAAGATCACATATTTTTTATACATCTGTTCATATTTTTTTAATAAAATAAAGTGCAGACATTTGAACAAAACACGAATTTTGCTCTTAAAAAAACAAATTACTGTGTTTTTGTTCCGTTTCTCTTCGACTTTTGAGCTTTTTTCTTTAAGTTCTCAAGTCACTAAAATATGCATGAACTTTGACGTCATATTGCACAAACAAAGAAGTCGGTGACCCCCCTTTTTTATTGTATTTTCTGAAAGCGTTTCTCAAAATACTTTGTCTGAACGAGTATAAAAAAATTCATCGGGCAGTTTTATTTCCCACGGAATTACCTTAAATGTTTCTCTTTTACAATAAAATGAATTGTTGACCGTGTGCTTTTAGTCAATCTTAGACCAAAATATTTGTGATTGAATCTCATGCAGGCTGGAATTTTGAATCTCAGGTTGAGTTGAGTTATTGAAGTAAGTATTGTGTTTCATAAAAGATTGCTATATTTGTACAATAAACTTATTTGATCGCCGAAAATGGGTTTTGCGTATGATTTTAGTCAATCTCTGATTTGAATATGAATCTCAGGCTGCGAATCTCCGGCTAGCTTCACTTTGGTCTGGGAAGACTTTCTCTCCCACTCACTACCCCTATATTCACTATTTTGCACACATCTTCGCACACGGTTGATTTTTGCGCTGAGGGAGGAAAACCAGATAACCTGGAGAAGAACCCTCGTGGCATAGGAGAGAGAAACACCTCTTGTAACAAACTCTACACACATATAAGACATATAATCCAGGTCCCGAACCAGGGCTCGAAGTCGGACCAAAGAGGTGAGAGGCGAGAGGTTTAACCACTCAGTCACCCATACCACCCTAAGTTATATAGGTTATATCTTCACTATCATTCAATATTCCCAAAGCTGTTCTAAATTACACTTCACTTCGCTCATTCTTCTCGAATCAAACGAAGTCAGTTTATTATATTTGTTACCAAACAATAATTACTCATTGCATTAACTATTTTCAGATTTGCAATTAGTCCGAAGATGTTTGAGTATGTGTTTTACTTGTTACCTCTGCTGACATGCATAATTGCAGCTCATGGGCTTGTACAAGGACCTGTAAGAACCGATCGTGTACGTACCGCTTTTTTCTCTAAAGTATCAAAAGGTATGTCTAAATTTTATAATTTATGTACCCTGTAACGATAATGGCTCACCGCGTATTTATCCCACAATTTCAAATTGCGACTTGTTTATTTGAACAAATGGAAGTGAGACAAAACTTTCAAGATCATAATATTAGAGCAGAAAAAATTAAAAGTTTATAGTTTACAGTCAACTAATGTCGATCTCTATTTGCTTTGTAGATCACAACCTATTACACAACGTAATACAAACTCTTCACGTCACTAGCGCTCTCGAATGTACTGAAGCCTGTTTGGCTGTCAGCGGTTGTAAGTCGTACAATTTCCAAGAAGACGGCTCTCCTATTCACGTTTGTCAACTAAACAACCAATCAAAAGCCTCAGCTCCCTCATCTGATTACGTTATTCATGCAGGATTTTCCTATTACGACGCCGAACAAAGTGTGAGTAATATCATTAACATGAAAATGTTTATGTATGAGCAGCAAATTTATTTTTCGGTGTTGGATGATGTATGTAGGGACTATATGTTGAGTACTTTTGAAAAGTAAATGGTATAAATGATAGATATGCAGCTTTCGTTTTCAATAGCTAAACTTGTATCTAAAAGTCAATCTATTTTCAAAGCTTTTTTGAAAGTGCTTTACCTTTCCAAGAGCTATGATATGAGCTCTTACTTGTGCGTAATTCTATAATATTTCTTCAAATGACAGTTGTTAAAATGTCGACGTCGGAGGAGCAAACGATCTTTTTTCAAAGCTTTTTGTGAAATTGCTTTACCGTACCAAGAGCTGTGATATGAGCTCCTACTTGTGCATAGTTCCTGTAATATTTCTTCAAATGACCGTTATTAAAATGTCGACGTCGGAGTAGCAAACGGGGGGTACGTAACGTAATTAAATATAGATATACATCATCCTATATACAAACATTTACATATCAAAGAATTGCTATAGGGAAATTGCTGTTTGATCGGCCATCTTGTTTAACCATATTTGGTAATTTTTGCCTTATTTGTAAGTACGCTTGAACTCTTTTTTACCGTTTTTCTTAGCGTTAAAGGCTTAAAGTTAGGAGAAAACTGCCAGATATTGTAGAGAATCCCAAAACTCAAAATGTCCGTCACATTTGATCAACTTTGCAGCCTCGGTTTCGTGAAAAAAGCACACAATTTAAAAAACACAGGGTTCCTGCGCGAAAAGCATTCAATTATTTGGCATGTGTAATGACATTAATTTTTAATATTATTAACTAATATTCTAACTGTATTTGTTATGAATCTAGAGCACTACAATTTATATGCAGTGACGTACTGAAACATCTCTTTTCAGAATGAACCGTTGTGTTCTTGTCAAAATGGCGGCACTTGTCGAATAACTGAAGACTCTAGTGATTCTGTGTGCTACTGCAATGAAGAGTTCTTTGGTGAGAAATGCGAGACTTGGATAGGTAGGTAAACTTGGACACATTTGTGCATGTTTTTAAGAAACCAATATATGAGGTATTTTATTTCAACTGCTATTACCGTGATTCTAACAATCCCAAAACGAGGATGCTAAAGGTCCGGTAGCAGCGAGTACAAATTTTGTCATTTACTTTCCTGTAAACATGACATACAAGAATAATGTGCACCGTTTTTCAGCATTCGACAAAATATGATGACATTCAGCAAACAACGAAAATTGAGTTCATCCTTCTGTAAATAAAAATTCTATTCAACTAATGAAACCTCTTTCAGCGTCTAATCCTCGATTTCAAAATCCCTCAGGTTCTGATGGCGTCTCCAGTTCTAGACCCGGGTATTCTTGTTTTTACATCAATAAATATGGGAAAGATAAAGGTGACGGTGACTACTGGATTGACCCTAAACGATCTGGAAGTGCTTTCATTGTTAGATGCGATATGACAACCGATGGAGGTAGGTATTGGCGACAATAAATTAAAACTATTCAAAACTATGACGTCACAATCACGTGTTACACCGTCCGATCTCGCCAAAAGGTTCATCAAACAAAACCTAAAAAAATCATTCCATTATAATGAATTTTAGCACAAATGTTATTAACGCGAAAGGTAGAGGATACGCGTAAGGAAGTCAAGTCGTATTAACAAATACCAACAAATTGGAGCTTATCTGGGCACCCCATATGAACAATACATGTGGGACTCGTTGTGTATGCAAAATAATAAATATAGAGGGGACAACTATTCTACGTGTACATACTACGGATAAAGTAAACAAAAGTGTTTAACGAAAAAATATTTCATGGCCATTTAAATTTTTGTTACTCGTTTTTTTTTTTTTTTTTGCCAATTTTCGGAATACCTGTTTTCATTTTTGAGCTTATCTGAAATACATCTGTATTTGCAGGTGGGTGGACGTTGATAAAAGCCATAACACTGACGTCTGCTAGTTTCCCCGGCAAGCGAATATATGAGGGAGCCCAAGACTATACTAAACTAGGCACCCTCGCACCTCCCGATTACATATCCACTGTACCTTTAAATGCTTTCAAAGTCGCAACTGGTTTTCAACAAATTCGCTTCTACTGTCGAAAGGCTTCTGTCAATAGAACTATACATATCAAAACAGCAACGAACTCGCTGGGTTATGACGCAGTAAGGTAAGAGAAAAACACATAATCAGAAATCATATTTTTTAGTCTAGTCTGAATGGACAGGTGTGGTCCTTTTGTTTTTAACATTAGTAAAAGTTCAGTGAAGAGAAAGTCATTTTCAACTTTCCAATTTCTTGGACTCAACAACTTCTTGCACAAATCAATACTTTTATGGTAAAAGTGTTCCTGGTGGGCACATTAGACAATCAACACCAAGTTATCTTTTCTGGATAAAAGACATCTATATATCGGTCTTTTTAAATATGCAAATAGTCGATTTTAGATAAAAAAAATCTTTTTTAACTTCAATTTATAAAATAAAAAATATGCACAAAAGTGACTCAAAACAAAAGATTTCAAAGATACAAAATATGCAAATAGTCAATAACAGAATTAGTCAATTCGGCTTAGCGGCTTTTCTGATACAATGATAATTTTCTGATCAAATGTTTTGTTTTTGATTTGTATTATCTGAATAAAGAACGTTTATATTAGAGTTTTAATAGTTGCTTTTCTCGTTTTCTCATCAGGTATATGATTGTAGATAGTAGTTCATTTACAACAGCTTGTGGCTCGTTTGAACGGTTTCCTGATGACAATTCTATCCTCACCGCAACCTGCGCCAAATGGGGTTTACTAAATGGTGGTGTTGGTCAAGTTAATAAGTGGGGACATTATCCTAACACTGGAAGTCATCGAATCTACTATAGAATAATGTTTTGGAAAGATGGGGCACGTTCTTATGGGATTGTCAATGATGGCCCTTGTTGCGATGACATGCAAACCGATAATCTAAATCCTGGAGATACCTGGAAAATCTTTGTGCGATAAAAAGTCATTTTAGACTGATCTTAAGGTGCCGTTCGCATATATCCGGATAATTTTGAAAACAGCCGCAGATATTTTTCCTCATTTGCACAATACATCCACACGTAAACAGATTTTTCCTGATAGTGGAATTTTTTAAAAGTAGTCTTACAGCGTATTCGTGAGGACGGTTGAAAAGCAAAATTTATGGATAGACTGACGTAATTTCTCATCTTACTGGAGCCGGTTATACGAACCCTAGATAGAGCTATCCTTATTCGCGGACAAATTCTAAAGAAATTCCATGGAATGGATAATATGATCAAATGGATAACTATATCCTGGCCTCGCACGACCGACCCCTGCACGAAATAGCAGCATTTTTACTTGTTCGTATGGACGGGTTAAAACGATATAAAAACGTCACGTATGTTTTCAAAAACGTAGAAAAATATTTTCTTTATCAAAATTCAGGTATAAGTAGACAGGGTCTTGAGTACGAAGAAGAAAACGAGATCAAAGTTTGTGAGAGCTTGATTAGTTGATGTCGTAAGCGCGCTCGAAAATAGATATTACGCCCGCAGTTGCTCTTTCTGCACCAACTCTACGGAGTCACCTTCCTTCCTATCAAAGGCAAGAACGCACACTCTTTGAAATAGTTCATGAAAATATACCGACATTTTATTCATTATAGATTGTACTGTTTACAATATTGTTATTTGTTCTTGTTGACATGTTGGAAACTGTGATACACAACTAGATGATATAACGTACTTACGGCCAAGTGTTGTATTGATAATGGCTTCATTTACTGCAAACTTTGCGATTTCTCAGTTTCAAGCGCATTTCAAGGTCAGTACACACGAGGGAGTTACACACATCCGCAACATGTTCCCGGAGCAAGCTCCCTCGTGTGTACCAACGACTTCACGCGAAAAAAATATGTGGCGCAGCAAAACTTTTGCTCCTGGTTTTGCTCCCTCATATCAAACTGGTTTAATATGAGGGATCAGCAAAACCCGAGAGCAAAATCGCGTGAAATCGTTGGTACACACGAGAGAGCTTTGCTCGGGAGCATGTTGCGGGATCGTATTGAGGGAGCAAGCTCCATCGTGTGTACAGGCCTTAAAAAACGCAAGAACTCAGAAAACGAAAACACTTGAATAGCCATCAACATGTCACAGAAACAATTCAATTAAAAAGGTGTTTAAGTGGTTAAGTCCATAAAATGCAATTTTCTGAGTGAATTCAAATCATTTTGAGCTAGCACTTTCGAATGAGATATATCTTAAAGGTACTCGAAAAAATGAGGCCAAGTTATTCAACACGAAAGGTAGGAATTTTAGCGTTTTGAAGGGGAGTGTCCAATTTTTTTTCGGGGGAGGGGTGGGGGGATAGGGTTGAGCAATATCCACATATCAATTAATTTTTACAGTTTATAACCAAATAACTAAACCATAAAAAAAATTGTAAGCCGGAAATATGTAAGCCAAATATTGCTCAATGAGCACGTTGTGTGTTTGAGGTGATGCACCAGGCCTTTCGAGCTGAATAACTTACACTCCTAAGATATACCTCATCATTCCAAAGCTGAGGGTGAGTAGACTTCACTCCCAAAATTTCATTCTAAGGGTTACCAACAAAAACTTTTCTCTTTTATAGCTCATTTTAATCAATCTATATTCACAGCCGTTAAAAATTCAGTTAATAAAGTTAACATTATTCGACAATATATACAAGCTGTTTGTGCAGCCATGAACGTCGTTGATAAGCCTCTTGACAAATCATATTTTCTTTTTTTTTCTTCTTTTTTTCCTTTCTGTATTCTTTTCTTATACTTCCTGCCTGCCGTTTTCACCTCAATTTTACCATTTTATGCCCAGTATGGCGATTATGTTCACCTTTCAATTTTTACATTTAATACCGTACAGTTGGATTTCAACCTTTAGCTTTGATTTAATGGAATTCCGTCAACTCACGTGACGTATGGAGCTTTGCAAAGAATGAATGCGTTTCCAAACCTTGACCATCTAGCAATGAATCGTTGTTATACCCGTATAACGTAGCACGTACCCGGCGATGATACGGAGCTTAAGATATGGTACGGAGACGCGCGCTCTACTACGGCTAAGGCCAAGAGGGACTAGCATGAGTACGAGGTTTTTGCGGTCATCACAAATGGTTAAGGCTTTCACTGCTTGTTTGATTAAGTACTACACAGCACAACTACGGCGGAAAATTTCATGTATGTCTGATAACGTCAACTAAACTATTTTCCCCTTACACTCGCCTTTAGTAGAGCTTTGCCGTACCATGTCTTTCGCAATTTATGTCATCCTGACGCATGAAAGTTTACAAGAATGAAAAGATGTCGTTGGTCATCTAGCCAGCAATGATTCGTTGCTATTGCGTACCGTTCAACGTAATAAATAGGCGAGGTGGTGAAGATAATATACGTTCTGTATTAAGTAGTGTTTCGGTTGACCTGACGCGTTGAACGTTACAAAGAATGAATAGTTGTCCAAATCTGGATCATCCGGCAAAGATTCATGATTTTCACAGAATAGCTTTTGCAGGTGTTTTCTTTATATAAGAATAGTACAATGTCAATTACAATTTAGGTAGAGCAAATATCCAAGATGTAAGAACGAGAAGGGTGCACGGTAGCACTTGTGTCGAGGAATTAGACATGTACCCTTGTACATCCACATCGGGTTTAGCAGCTTCAGTAGAACGGGGCTGGTCAGCGGTACCCGCTGTAAGAGGTTGATCAACATGCAATAGTCATGTTCATCGCAACAGATGCCTTTGCATTGCAGATTGACTAAATTCTTATATGTGTCATTGAAATCTCCACACCTCATATCTGTCATCAGCTGACAGCCGGCTTTAACTCCACAATACTTAAATCTATGAGTATAAACAGTACCATTTTTGCAAAATTCTCGCTGATATAGCACGAGTCGAAGGCATGTCCAAGATCTGGGTCGTCTTCACAGTCAATACCAACGTCTTTGCAATCTCCTTCGTCATCAGGGTCACATATGAGGCATTTGATTGTATACACTGCAACGAGAAATGGGACATGCATGATTAAATAAGCCTAAATATTGGGCATAAATGCTGAGACTCCTACCACACTTTTACAATTTTTGGGTATGTTTGCTGCAATACATCACCTTGACAGTGTTTCAATGAACCCCCTCACCCAACGCAATGTTGTGTTCCATGAAGTTGTTTCTCTCTCATGAATAACAACCTCGATGGAGGGTGGGGGAAGCCCAGGGTGGCTACTACCCTATATTGACTATACGGGGATGCTCCGCTGAACAGGGTATGGTTTTTCGACCTTGGTGTCATGAACAGGGTATCCAATTCTACTCTATTTCCGATTTAATCAATTCAATTCAATTCAATTTCAATTTTATTTACACTATTTACATTATTTTACAACATTTATGATTATATATAATACATTCAGATAAAAATTTTGTGATATTGACAGTGATATTGAATTACATAGTGTACGGCAGCCAAAGGAGCAATGCTTTCGAGTTGGCTGCCGTAATTTTCATTTAATGGTCAAACGGAAAAACTAAACAAAGAAAAGAAAAGAAAAAAAAAAACAACAACAACAATAATAATAATTTTGTAAGATAACAATAATAACAAAAATATAATGTATCTATTTGTAGTATATTTTATTACTGTTCATTGTTTATCAAATATTCCTTATACATCCGCTTCAAGGATGCACAAGGAAGGCGTTTGAATGAGCTGGGTAGTGTAATCCAAACTTCCTGTCATACTCAGGGCCCAAAAAATGAGAGAAATATTTTTGCATTCAGGAAATCGGCAGGAATAAGATCGTTGACTTTAAAAAAAGATAAGAGCAGCACGTGTGTCTGAATTTATATATTTATACAAATCATATAATGCTCGTAAACAATTGTAATTTGTCATAAACAGGGTATGGAAGTTATGTATTTTTTGTCATAAACAGGGTAACACCTACAAGATCCCAGCGGAACACCCCTACCCAGATCTGAAGGGAGTACCCCTCCCCCCCCGGTAGAGTTAAATATTGCTGTGTACAGTCATGAAACTCTACAAATGTCGAACAGTCGCAACTATTGAACGCTTGTATTCGTCATTGTACTCATCTACAAGTTGACAGAAATGTCAAAAGCTCACACGTACTTGCTATTTTTTTAAACGAGTTACGCAGTATTCGCATTTGATATATAAAAATACACAGCCATATTAGATAGCTCGATTACCAATAAGTTCTTCATTACACATTTCACCAGAAAAGTGAAGATTTGTCGATTTTTATAACATTTTTTTTTCAAATCTAAACGAGGAAAAAGTGTGATAAAGCGAAAAGCGCGCGGAGATTTGTTTACAACTCAAAGAAGCCATGCTAGTGCTTTTCTAACTTCTCATTGGACAATCAATTTTAATTGACAAGTGCGATTTTTGCCATGATATCTGCAAGACAGTTGATACTGTTACTTACAAAATACGATCGGACATTTTTCGCATTTTTGTGCATATTTTTTGCGTTAAAAAAAAAATGTCGCATGCATAAAGATTTGAATATTTCTATGCATTATTTGATTATTTGATCATGAAAAGAAAATAGCATTTTTTGGTGATGTTATTTTCTTTCCATGATTATTTAAATGACTTTATTCATTTGTTAATTCATTAATTTGTTTGCTTTTCTTACTTATAGTCATTTTTGATTGATTGATTGATTGATTGATCAACAATTTTGATAACTTGTAGTGAATGAATAAATAAGGGAATGAATGATTGATTGAATAATTCATTTCATTCCGAATCGGAGCTCCGCTATTAGATTTACCTAATTTTTATATTATATAAATATAGGATGAGATTATTTAGGCTTCGTCTACACCCAAACCAAGCCCCCCTTTATCTCTTCGGTTTTTCTATCCATCCAAGATTTATTGAAGAAAAGGAAAGCGACCAAAAAAATATAGAAAACGACAGAAAAAGAAAAAGAGGACAGACATTTCAGTCGAAAGCAATGCGAGGCAGCGCCAGTGTCCAGATAAACAACCGCTACAAATCATAGTAAATTAGTAATTTATGCATGCGTTCGGTGTGTAGTAATGAAAGAAAAAATCATAGGTGCGAATGGTAAAATACGAGACTCGCCGAGACCCTTGTTTTTAAATCCGAGACAGAGACTCTTCACGTTTTAGAAATACGAGCCGCGAGACTTAAGCCTCAACTTAAATTATTAATTTTGTGCCAGCTCGTTGTTACGCCACAAAATGTAATAACTCACACAAAATGTAATAACAACGCAAAATGTAATAACTTTTGCCGCAAAATGTAACATTAACGCAAAATGTAATAACTTTTGCCACAAAATGAAATAACTGCTCTAACGCAAAATGTAATAACTTTTGACGCAAAACGTAATAACTCTGTTTAACGCAAAATGTAATAACTTTTGACGCAAAATGTAATAACATCAAGATAAATGATAGGTTCATTATTTTCCAACGGATACTGGCAAATATTAAGCAAGAGCACACTCGTGGCCAATAAAATCAATTTCTTATGACTTCGTCACTACACAAAATAATTATATTAAAAAATTAGTAGACGCGAACAGCCCGGACAATAGTTTTATTTGTTTACATAATTGTTTGTTTAATTTGTTTGTCTGTCCGTCCGTCCGTCTGTCGCTCATTCGGTCCGTCCATCCAGTCAAAACGTGCTTTCAATTTCGAAAACATATAGAAGTAAATAAAATAATTTACATTTTTATCTTCCAAAACAAGATGTACTGTTTTTATAACAAGTTTTGATCATTAATGTAGGGTGCGGCGAATTCGGCGATATAGTGTCGTTGATGGAGCACCCAAAAAGACGTCGGTAGTAACATATCATTAACCAAAAAAAATCATCCAAGAAGACTTTACCACCCGCTTTCCTATGCCATCCATTCACATCTAATCCAATCTCATCCCATGTCATCCATTCACATCCAATCAAATCTCATCCCATCTCATTCATTTACATCCAATCCAATCTCATCTCATCCTATCCCATTCATTTACATCCTATCAAGTCTCATTTCATTATTCTCTTCTAGTCCGTCTTTGTCTATTACGGTTACAGGAGGGGTTCACGGCATGTCACGAGGTCTCTTTGTAAAAAAAATCGCCAGCGCGTCGGATCTTTTGCTATTCAGATAAATTATATATCATTTTAAAGCTAAATAACTGACAAAAAATGACCATGTTGTTTTTATTTTCAAAGCGAAGAAAGGTCGCGAGTTTTAACGCTCCAAATAAAGAGGGAGAGTTTTTGTTTGAAAAGGTAATCCAAGAATACGTTTGATCAGATTACTTAAATTTTTGTACGTCAATCACCACATTCGTGGCTACAAAATCGTGTGAGCGATTCTTGATATTTTTTAAACTTTTTATTTTATGGTGAAAAATATCAGATTTCACTAAAAAAAATTGGATGAAAAAATTCAAAGCCAGTTCATTTTTATATCAAATGAAATATCAAAAATCGCTCACACCATTTTGGGGCCAATTATTTGATGATTGACGCTGTGCAAACATGTAAGCAATCCGACTAAACGTATTCTTGGGTTACTTTTTCAAACAAAAGCTCTCACTTTTCATTTGGAGCGCTACAAATCGTGATCTTTTTCCATTTTGAACAAAAAATAGCATAGTCATATTTTTCAGTTATTCAGCTTTAAAATGATATATAATTTGTCCAAATTGCACACGATCCGACGCGAAGACGATTTTTTTACGAAAAGACCCCGTGGACCCTTCCTGTAACCTTAATTCTACTGGATAACAAGCCTCATGGGTTTTGTGACATGTGCAGTCTGTTTGATGCCATTCTGTCATTGTGCTTTTTTATTTTAGCTGCCCAGCTTGTATATCGTCGTTTCTCTTATTTTTGCCTCATTTCAAAAACATTTTGTTTACTTTTCTGATGTTATTACATTTTGCGTCAAAAGTTATTACATTTTGCGTTAAACAGAGTTATTACGTTTTGCGTCAAAAGTTATTACATTTTGCGTTAGAGCAGTTATTACATTTTGTGGCAACAGTTATTACATTTTGCGTTAATATTACATTTTGCGGCAAAAGTTATTACATTTTGCGTTGTTATTACATTTTGTGTGAGTTATTACATTTTGTGGCGTAACACTCGTTCACACTTCGATTATTGGTTATTTTCTTACTGATAGTTTGAAACCGGCGAATTGAAAAAGCCGAGATTCCGAGACTACCGCGAAAAAATCCTAGACTCTTACGAACAAATCCGAGACTCCGAGATCCTCTAAAAATAATAACATTCGAGACTCCGAGACCCACTAAAAAACACCCATGAGATTTCGAGAAAAAAAATGAAAATTTTGTGGGAAGGTTTTTGGATGACCAAAGTTATGTCGTTGAATTAATAATGATCTAGATGTAGCTCTAATTGCGAAATTTAATAAAAAGAAATTACTACCTATCAATGCTTTTTGCATCTTCATTAAGCTCACATAAATTTTAATAAATGCTATTGTCAATCGTCAAATTCAAAATACAATAAAGAAAAATTCTGATAGATCAATTTTAATTTATTTTTTTTTTTAATTTAAGAAAGAAGCGAATATAAATTAAATTAGTGAAAACGCAGCTGAAAAATATTTCAATCATTATTCATGAAAATTCCATAGATGTCACACTGCCAGCCTCTCGCGCTATCGTCTAATTTGCTAAGCATATATCAAATGCAGTGGGGTGAATGAAACAGATAACCAAAATGATCTAAATAACATATAAAATTTTGAAAAAGAACGGGCCTTGTATAGAAGGTTCACAAAGGGATAAATTAACTATTTGAAGAGGACATAGAAGAAAAAAGAAGAAGAAGAAAAAAAAAGAAGAAGAAGAAGAAGAATCGAGATCTGTCAAAGGTGCGATTACAAACTAAAAACGCTATTTTACCATAAAAATAAAACGTAAATGTTTCTGTAAAGTCAAATTATAAGTTGGAATATCTCTGAGTTCAAATAGTAAATCATGGCGACGTATTATAAGGGCCCGTAATGAAGTGTTAGTGTGCTTCTGAATTGCGATTAGAAATTGGTAACTCTTTTAGAATGTTAAAAAAATACTCGATTTCACCTAGGTTATTGAATTCCGAATAGATAAAGGTAGCAACAGAAGTTTGAAAAAGTTTGTCAACAGAACAGTTACAATAAAGCGTTTTTCGTTGAATAATTGATTTTGTAAAACGTTTGCATAGCAACTTAATAACAGAGGGGAAATAAATTTATAAAGAGCGTTTCTTTGATAGAAGAACCTTTAGAATTATATCAAAATCGAGCCTGTGATTGTATACGTATTAGAAAACACAATTTAGACTAACATTATGTGCTAAAAGTAATAACTGCAGATATCACAGGATATCTTGAGTTATCAAAGTAAAGCTAGCCGAGATTCGCATAAAATGTTTCTCATTTACAAGAAAATGAATTGTTGTGTGCTTTTAGTCAATCTTAGACCAAAATATTCGTGATTGAATCTCATGTTGGAATTTTGAATCTCAGGTTGAGTTGAGTTATTGGAGTTTTTGGTTAAAGTGGTCAACTTTCCTCTGCAAAATAAATTGTTTCCCTTTTACAAGAAAATTAATTGTTGACCGAGCATGAGTTAGCAGTATGATTTTAGTCAATCTTAGACCAAAATATTCGTGATTGAATCCCGAATCTCAGTCTGGAATCCCGAATCTCCGGCTAAGTGGAATTATTGAGGTTTTTAGTTGTGTTTTTTAATGTTGTGTTTCACTAATAACTAAAAGTGCTCAGTTTCTACAAGAAATTATGAGCTGTCCGAAAATGAGTTATGCGTATCATTTAATCAATCTCGGGCAAAAATATTCGTGATCGAATCTCAGGCTGGAACCCCGAATCTCAGGCTGAATTATTTAAGTTTTTAGTTAAAAATGTTGTGTTTCATAAAAGATTGCTATATTTGTACAAGAAACTTATTTGATCGCCGAAACTGAGTTTGGCGTATGATTTTAGTCAATTTCGAACCAAATGTTAGTGATCGAGTCTCAGGCTGGATACCCGAATCTCCGGCTGGGATTCCGAATCTAAAAGTTTTTGGTTTAAAAATGTCCCTAAAAAATCCTATTTATTCAAAGAAAACCTTTCGTCGATAATATATTTGCGTGACATTATCAATTTTTATAATTTGTTCTAAGTATAATGAATATTTTAGTATTTTGCCCTTGTTGAACTTCCCCGGATTTGAATATGAAGCTCAGGCTGCGAATCTCCTGCTAGCTTCACTTTGTTCTGGGAGACTTTCTCTCACACTCACTACCCCTATATTCCCTATGTTGCACACGGTTGATTTTTGCGTTGAGGGAAGAAAACCAGATAAACCTGTATCCTCCAGATAACCTAGAGAAGAACCCTCGTGGCATAGCAGAGAGAAACACATCTTGTAACAAACTCTATTCACATATAATCCAGCTCCCGAACCAGGGCTCGAACCCGGAACATAGAGTTGACAGTCGAGAGGTTTAACCACTCAGTCACCCATGCAACCCTGAGTTATATAGGTTATATCTTCACTATCATTCAATTTTCCCAAAGCTGTTCTAAATTTCACTTCGCTCATTCTTCTCGAATCAAACGAAGTCAGTTCATTATATTTGTTACCAAACAATGATTACTCATTGCATTAACTTTTTTCAGATTTGTAATTAGTCCGAAGATGTTTGAGTATGTGTTTTACTTGTTACCTCTGCTGACATGGATAATTGGAGCTCATGGGCTCGTACAAGGACCTGTAAGAACCGATCGTGTACGTACCGGTATTTTCTCTAAGGTATCAAAAGGTATGTCTAAATTTTATAATTTATGTCCACTGTAACGATAATGGCTCACCGCGTATTTATCCCACAATTTCAAATTGCGACTTGTTTGTTTGAAGAAATGGAAGTGAGTCAAAACTTTCAAGATCTCAACTTTAGAGCAGAAAAAAATAGAAGTTTATAGTTCACAGTCAACTAATGTCGATCTTCATTTGCTTTCTAGATCGCAAGCTATTACGTAACGTAATACAAACTCTTGACGTCAGTTCCGCTCTCGAATGTACTGAAGCCTGTTTGGGTGTCAGCGGTTGTAAGTCGTACAATTACCAAGAAGACGGCTCTCCTATTCACGTTTGTCAACTAAATAACCAATCAAAAGCCTCAGCTCCCTCATCTGATTACGTTATTCAGGCAGGATTTTCCTATTACGACGCCGAACAAAGTGTGAGTATTATAATTAACATGAAAATATTTATGTATGAGCAGCAAATTTATTTTTCGGTTGGATGATTTATGTAGGGAATTTATGAGTGCTTTTGAAAACGTACACGGTACAAATGATAGATATGCATGCTTTCGTTTTCAAAACCTAAACTCATATCAAAGAATTACTGTCGTTCGTTGGGGTTCCTGTGTAATTTTCATTTTTGGGGTTTCCTGTCTTTCTAAACCAAATTCAAAATGGCTGCCAGTTTGATAAAGTTGTTCACTACAACCTCTGTAAGTTTTCATCAAATTTTTCCATGAATTTTGGCCGTAAATAGTAGAAAATCACCAAAATAGAATCACTACTCACTTCCAAATAAGGTAAGTATGATATTCAATGCTTACTCCACTGCAGGACTGGTACCATCAGACTTTAAAATTGCAAATGTAATTCCAGTGTATAAGAAAGACTCTCAATTATCATTATCAAATTACCGACCAATTTCATTATTGTCGGTATTTAACAAGCTATTAGAAAAACTAATGGCAGCCCGTTTGTGGAAGTTTTTAGATAAAAACAATATTATATTTGATAAGCAATTTGGGTTTCGCAACAATCACTCTACAGATTTTGCACTTTTGTCAATTGTAGATAAAATTCAAAATGCTATAGATGAAAAGAACTATTCTTGCGGTATTTTTTTAGACTTCAGCAAAGCTTTCGATACTGTAAATCATGACATTTTACTAAAAAAACTTGAATACTATGGTATTCGGGGTCTGTCTAAATCATGGTTTAAGTCATACCTCGATGACCGTAAACAATCAGTAATTAATATAAAAATTAGGTAAACCTAATAATCATATCATCAATTGAAATACACAAATCTTTATGCATGCGACAACATTTTATCATACGCAAAAATGCGAAAAATATGTTGTTATGCATGGTAAAAATAGCACTTGTCAATTAAAATTGATTGTCCAATGAGAAGTTAGAAAAGCACTAGCATGGCTTCTTTGAGTTGTAAACAAATCCCCGCGCGCTGCTCGCTTTACGCTCTTTCACGTTTGAAAAAATGTTATAACAATATCGACAAAAAAATCACTTTTCTGGTGAAATGTGTAATAAATTACTTATTGGTAATCTAGCTATCTAAAACGGTTGTGAATTTTTAATTATCAAATGTGAATACTACGTAACTCATTAAAAAATAGCTAGTATGAAGTTTTGAAATTTTAACTTGCAGATGAGTACACTGACGAATTCACACAAGCGTTTTATTTTCAATAACAAATCAAAGAATTACAAGAATCAAATAAAAAAAACCCACACACATAAAGATATCAACGATGGATAAATATCTTACAAAAACAAATAAATAATATAAAAATTAGGTAAACCTAATAGCGGAGCTCCGATTTAATGAAATGAACTTTTTATTCAATCATTCATTATTTCATTTGTTCATTCACTATTAATTATCAAATTGTTGATCTTTTTTTTTTTTTTTTTTTTTTTGCTGTTATTTTCTTTTCATGATCAAATATTCATAATATAAAAATTAGGTAAACCTAATAGCGGAGCTCCAACAATATGGCTAAAATCAATATAATTATTCGGATAATTTTAATTGGTGCGAGCACAATGTTATATAATTTAATGTTTTTGTGGCAAAACAAAAATGCGTCCTTTGCAGCAACGTTAATGTTAAGTGTTTTACAGAAATATGACCTGAACACCTACCCCTATTTCAGCTATTAACCCCCCTCCCCCTTCCTTTCTGCACAATAATGAATTAATGCACCCTGCCACTTTGATAGCCTTTGCTTATCAGAACACCAGCAAATATGGATGACATTTGTAGTCTTTATTGTCTACAACAATTAATACAGCTACAACAAATCAGTAAAGTAAAAATTATAATTAAATCTATAATTATAATTTAAAATATTTACAAGTGCCTGCCTGATATGAACAACCGGTCGATATAAATAGCCTGGAAAAACAACAACTATGTTGAAACATAGTGCCCATCCATTGCAAACACATTTTACTCTGGGGTTGAGAGCGGTAAAAACACGTAACAACAAAACTCAAATTAGGTTGATTATATTATTATAGATATAGCTGTTCTTGATATGGTTGTCTTGTTGAAATACTGATTTAGTAAATAGCAAAGTCATTTGCATATTTCATGATTTTGATTTTTTAAGAAATGATGAGTCAAAATTTACAAAATAACTTCTTCACATCATTATAATAACTATGTAATTATATAATATGTGCTGCTTTGCATTAAAAACAAGAAAATTAAAAAAAATATGCAAATGATATTGTTATTTACTAAATCAGTATTTCAATCAGTATATACAGCTGTATGTTGTTGTTCAATAATATTTTAAATTCAGTTAAAATTGTACATTGTTTTGAAACCTGTTGTGAGAGATCATTATTTCTTATATCTTAAGTTTATAATACAATTGTATTATAAATATATAAGAGATAAAAATATCAATTTGTATGTTTGTGGTCTTTAATAGTGAACAAATGCCAAGTGTGTCTTCAGGAAAATTGCCATTTCTACCTGTGAACAATCAAACAAACAAAATGACTTAGCACACATTATTGACTTTGTGAAATGCAATGAAAATTGGAAGACCTCTAAATTCACTTTGTGTCAGAATGCAAAAATTATATATGAAATTCCACCATTTAAGAAGAATTAATGAAACTACCATGTACATATTTGACCATTTGGGGTTATTTCCTCTGCATCTCTTATCAAATACAAGCAGCATTTTTTCATTTATTCTTCAATATCAAATATAGCTGTTACAGTCTCTGATAAAAAAATACACATAAACTGCAAAACACTGATAAAAAGATTACAGCTAACAAATAAACAAACAAAAATCTAACTTAACATAAAAAAACTGAGCAAATAAAAAAAATGAGAAAATAATTCAATGTCAAAAAGAGAAATGATTTTAAAACAATGCAGTAGTCAAGTGGAATTTGAGCCAAATTAGCCTCCACTGTCTAAAAACATTGGTTTTAAGCTAATATAAAATTGACATATTTTAACAATATGGCAATATTAGCTTAAAACCAATGTTAATGTATATTTATTTTGTTAATATGCAAATCTCAAAGCTCAAAAAATTGCAAAATCTTAACTCGTAAGACTTGTAACTTGTAAAATATCTGCTCATACAATGGGAAAATCACATACCAAACATAGCTAGTAATTTTAGTTAAGATAAACATTGTTGCTGTAGAGGTAGGTTATGTCCATGAAATATTTTTTTTTCATTCATTTGTTAAATTGGAATTGATGGAAATTATATTTATGTACTAAAGTTTAATTTTAGTTAAAAATATGTTTATGTAAAAACAATAACTCTGTCAAAGATTAGCAATGCTAAATAGTACAATTTTATGCTAAGTGCATTGTTTTCCATTGTTATATCAGAACTATATTGTTCTAAATAGTAAATAGTATCTATCAATGTCACTTATCAATAAATGTAATTTGTTTACCCTCATACACATTATTACAGATGTAGTGAGAACGAAAATCAATGGTTTCAGTTGTACAGTCATATACTTTGCAATAACAGCTCATCACTCTAAACTCATGAGTTTCTCAAAATGAATTAAATGATGCTTTAAGTTATTTTCTAAAATAAAAATGTTAAAACTTAAGTAGTGGCTTTTTTAACAAATTGCATAATATTTTTTTGGCGATATATATTTCAAGGCAATGCTTAAACATAATTTCTCAACTACAGAAAAACTAGAAGCGTGAGTGTTGAGTAATTTTGTTTTCAAAACTAATGAGGACTTTTTGAGCATTTTAAATTGAACATTTCGTACGTAATCAGCCGTCAAATAAATTTACATGATTTAAAAGACAGACATTTTACTCTACAAGGTATTGAGGATTATATAATAAGGTAAGTTTATAAACAAAACTTGGCTAAAGAAACAAGACTTCACGAAGAGAATTTCAGAAATAAAAGTGTATTGTTGGAGAGAAACCACTAACCTGCACTTCTCCAGTGATAATGCAAATTTACAAAGGACAAAAGGTCATTGAAATAATTGTGCAAATCCATTAAGGATTGCTTTTACAGCCAACTTTAACGACAGCCGACACTCCACACGAGTAGTCCGCCATTTTCTTTTACGACAGATTTGCGGTTGCTATGTCAACGAACCGACCACTGTCCTTGCTTGAGAAATAAAATCGATTTAGTTTTTTAATTTTTTCTTTCTTTCTTAGTGATTAAATTAAAGCAAAAATAATACTACGTTTTCGCTTCTTACCAGAGACAGATGACTCCTGATCTCTTGCTTTTTTCTTCTTCCAAAGCCATTTGACTCAGTTGAATGAATCCTGGAGCGCCTTCAGTCTTTTCGTATCTTGTCCTTTTTCTTTCGCTTTTTTTTCTGAGGATTCCTCCTTCTCTAAAATTGTCTTTTTATGATTCGCTAAAGTTTTGTATGATTGTCTTTGTTGACCAATTACTGTCTGCTTAGGTAAAATATCTTCTACACTTGTCAGTTGACGCTTTCTTTCTCGCTCAGTTCGCATTGCTTTTCTTCGTTGAAAGTCCTTCGTGTTTCTTTTCCTAGTCTTTGTTGTTGTTTTTTTACTCGGTCAAAACACTTTTAACCAGCGGCTTAGCTTTACCAGTTTCTTTCTTCTTGTCCATTGTAGAAATATTTTTTTTTAGTTTTAAACAGTGAAAAACAGTCTTTTTAAGGTTTTAGTAAACTTAAATTAATTTGCTAAAGACTTTTATTGTGTGCGTAGTTTGTCGAGGACAGCAAATTTCCTATGTCACGAGTCTAAAATTTGTCAAAGTTTTAGCGCGAAAACTTCGGCTCACTAAAACTGGTCAGCAAGTTTGCGCGTGAGTGTACACGGACGGACGTATGTATGTATGTATGTATGTATGTATGTACGGACGGACGTTGTACGTATTTTCGAATTACGGGCTTCCTGTGGTCGATTTCAAATGAGCTCGATGGTTTACCATATTTTCTTAATTATGGTGCTCCGCTTGCGCGGGCCTTCGGCCCGCGCGGAGCTCCGCTATAATCAATTGAAATACACAAAGCTTTATGCATGCGACAACATTTTATTATACGCAAAAATGCGAAAAATATGTTGTTATGCATGGTAAAAATAGCACTTGTCAATTAAAATTGATTGTCCACTGAGAAGTTAGAAAAGCATTAACATGGCTTCTTTGAGTTGTAAGCAAATCCCCGCGCGCTTCTCGCTTTACGCTCTTTCACGTTTGAAAAAAAATGTTATAACAATATCGACAAAAAATTCTCTTTTCTGGTGAAATTTGAAATGAATTACTTATTGGTAATCTAGCTATCTAAAACGGTTGTGAATTTTTAATTATCAAATGTAAATACTGCGTAATTAAAAAATAGCTAGTATGAAGTTTTGAAATTTTAACTTGCAGATGAGTACACTGACAAATTCATACAAACGTTTTATTTTCAATAACAAAATCAAAATTACAAGAATCAAATTAAAACACACATAAAGATATCAACGATGGATAAATATCTTACAAAAACAAGTGAATATAATTATTGCAAACTGCTTTCATGTGGATGGTAAAAAAAAATTCATTAAAGGTCGTCAAAAAATGTAAACATACCGGCGCCACGTTTCTTGTCCTGTACTGTCACTTTTCCACTGAACTCAGTTCTGATTACAATAAGCTTGTTCATGTTTTTAGAATTTTAAAAGTAGCAAAAACCACTTTCACCGCCTCTAAAAAGTTTGCACAGTTCAACTGAACGGCGATGGCAAGCTCGTGTTGCTCGATCACACATTGTACTAAATTTGCATTTCCATCCACTCCATGAATTGGCAGTCCTACTTTGTTGACAAACATCTTGTGTGAAAAGTTTTTTTTGTCGTGAATAGTTGATAAATCTGCATTGATCCTACAGCTCTCCGTGGTATGAATATTCCGTAAAAATTGATGAATGAACAGAGTGAAATTATCTTCGTGAGTCGTGTTCGTCTTGCTGTTCACCTCTTTTGAATTGCTGCAAATGCATCCCGTATTTGTTTCGTTTTTGTTTTTATAAAAGTTTTATCACAGTCGATTTTACTTTTAAAAGTAGATTAGTCGATAAGTAATGACTGAAAAACGTCACGACGAATCCATGAAGAATACCGCCTTTTTTACCATCTGACAAACTTGTCAAAGTTAACTCTTCCAGAAAATACAACTTGTAAAATCTCCATCTTTGAATGACTATTAAAGGAATTATGACAGCTCTGCATGACTGCACATTTGGATGGTTAGAAAAACGCCATGAGCGACTTTTAACCATTTTGTCAGTGAAAATATTTTGAAGTAGCTTTTCATCGTTGAATCGTAGTTATTTTTCTTTTTCGCGCCGCGGTCTTTGTTTCTCTTTCTCAGTCAAATCTCTTCAAGCCGTCAGGTTAGCTGTACCAGTTTCGTGCTCTTTGTCCAGTGTAGAAATACATTTTGTAGAAACATTTCAGTAAACTGCATCAAACTCCATCATACTGCAAAAATAATGATTGTTTTTGCGCCCACTATAACTGGTCAGCAAATTTTGCGTGAATGTACACGGACGGACGTACGTATTCCTGAAATCCGGGCTTCCTGTGGTCGATTTCAAATGAGCTCGATGGTTTACCATATTTTCTTAATTATGGTGCTCCGCTTGCGCGGGCCTTCGGCCCGCGCGGAGCTCCGCTATAATTATTGCAAACTGTTTTCATGTGGATGGTAAAAAAGAAATTCATTAAAGATCATCAAAAAATGTAAACATACCGGCGCCACGTTTCATTTCCTGTACTGTCACTTTTCCACTGAGCTTTTTGTCCTCAGTTCTGATTACAATAAGCTTGTTAATGTTTTTAGAATTTTAAAAGTGGCAAAACCATTTTCACCGCCTCTAAAAAGTTTACACAGTTCAACTGAACGGCGATGGCAAGCTCGTGTTGCTCGATCACACATTGTACTAAATTTGCATTTCCATCCACTCCATGAATTGGCAGTCCTACTTTGTTGACAAATATCTTGTGTGAAAAGTTTTTTGTCGTGAATAGTTGATAAATCTGCATTGATCCTACAGCTCTCCGTGGTATGAATATTCCGTAAAAATTGATGAATGAACAGAGTGAAATTATCTTCGTGAGTCGTGTTCGTTTTGCTGTTCACCTCTTTTGAATTGCTGCAAATGCAGCGCGTATTTGTTTTGTTTTTGTTTTTATAAAAGTTTTATCACCGTCGATTTTACTTTTAAAAGTAGATTAGTCGATAAATAATGACTGAAAAACGCCACGAAGAATCCATGAAGAATGCGGCCTTTTTTCCCATCTGACAAATATACTCTTCCAGAAAATACAACTTGTAAAATCGCCAGCTTTGAATGACTATCGATGAATTATGACAGCTCTGCATGACTGCACATTTGGACGGTTAAAAACAGCGCCATGAGCGATTTTTACCCATTTTGTCAATGAAAACATTTTGAAGGACATTTTGAAGTAGCTTTTCATCGTTGAATCGTAGTTATTTTTCTTTTTCACGCCGCGTCTTTGTTTCTCTGTCTTAGTCAAATCTCTTCAAGCCTTCAGCTTAGCTTTACCATTTTCATGCTCTTTTTAATTGTCCAGTGTAGAAATGCATTTTGTAGAAAAATTTCAGTGAACTGCATCAAACTGCAAAAATAATGATTGTTTTGGTGCCCACTAAAACTGGTCAGCAAGTTTGCGCGTGAGTGTACACGGACGGACGTATGTATGTATGGACGGACGTTGTACGTATTTTCGAATTCCGGGCTTCCTGTGGTCGATTTCAAATGAGCTCGATGGTTTACCATATTTTCTTAATTATGGTGCTCCGCTTGCGCGGGCCTACGGCCCGCGCGGAGCTCCGCTATCAACAATGTTTATTCAAACCTAATCCCAATTACATGCGGTATTCCCCAGGGATCCGTCCTGGGACCAATATTATTTCTGCTATACATCAATGACTTTCATTTATGCTCTTCATTATTCGACTTCCATTTATTTGCTGATGATGCTAGTCTCTTTTATAAGAACAACAATATTAATGATCTAAAGGAAAAAATAAATTCGGAACTTATAAAGATTCATACATGGTTATCCACAAATAAACTTTCACTAAACATTGATAAATCTAATTTTGTAATATTTCATCCTCGTCAAAGAAAAATTGCAGTTAACATTAACTTCGAAATAAATAATAAACAGTTAAAACAGACCACAACGATAAAATATCTTGGAGTTCATATAGATGCTAATCTCAATTGGAATTGTCATGTCAATTATGTAACCAAATAAATTAAAAGAAATGTCGGTGTCCTGTCTAAACTACGCTACTATGTCAGTTTAGATACTCTAATTAGTTTATATTACTCTTTATTATATCCGTTTATAATTTATGGCATATTGACGTGGGGTAATACTTACCCTACTACATTGGATCCAATTTTCATGGTACAAAAAAAGGCTGTCCGTATAATCACCTTTTCTAGTTATGATGCGCCTTCAAGTCAAATATTTAAAGATCTCAAAATACTTAAGATTCATGATTTAGTACAGTATAATGTAGCAGTTTTTATGTTTAAATTTAATAATAAGACTTTACCGCCAGTTTTCAATCATTTTTTCAAGCCTTTAAGCGACATTCATAAATACAATACTAGGTCTGCTTCTAAAAATACTTTTTATCCACCAAAAGCAAGAACGAATTTTGGAATATTTAATATACGATACCAAGGTACAAAAATATGGAACTCGCTTGAGGAGAAAATAAAAAATTATAATCTTTCAGGTTTTAAGGTTAACATTAAGAACAACTTCATTAATACTTATTAAATTTACTATTATTATTATTATTAATATTATTTTTTCTATAACTTTTCCTTTTTCTTGCCTTTTTTTTTTTTTTTTAGTTTTGTATTGTAGATTTGTGTATTTATATTACCGTATTGTAAAATGTTAATTTGTACCGGCATCCATACTATTTTAACCTGCAACAGGCTCTAACGTTCTTTTAACTATTGTAAGTTATTAGTTAGGGCCAGTTCCTTACTCAATATATAATATAAAAATATGTAAATTATGTAATATGTAGTATTCATAGGTACAAATAAACATTGTTGTTGTTGTTGTTGTTGTAAGATTACCAAATATGGTTATTGCTGCGCACGACATGCAGTTTTCTTAAGATGGTTGTTTGATATGTGTATCTAAAAGCCGATCTAATTTCAAAGCTTTTTTTTGAAAGTGCTTTACCTTTCCAAGAGATCTGATATGAGCTCTTACTTGTGCATAGTTCCTGTAATATTTCTTCAAATGACATTATTAAAATGTCGACGTCGGAGGAGCATTAACGGGGGGTACATAACGTGATTAAATATAGACATACATCATCCTATATACAAACATTTATGTATTAATATTAACTTGTATTTGCTATATGAATCTCTTTTCAGAATGAACCGTTGTGTTCTTGCCAAAATGGGGGTACGTGTCAAATAACTGAAGACTCTAGTGATTGTGTGTGCCGCTGCAGTGAACTATTCTTTGGCGAGAAATGCGAGACATGGATAGGTAGGTAAACTACAATATATGAGGAATTTTACTTCAACTGCTATGACCGTGATTCTAACAATCCCAAACTGAGTATGCTAAAGGTCCGGTAGCAGCGAGTACAAATTTTGTCATTTACTTTCCTGTAAACATGTACAAAATACAAGAACAATGTGCACCGTTTTTCAGCATTCGACAAAATATGATGACATTCAGCAAACAACGAAAATTGAGTTCATCCTTCTGTAAATAAAAATCTTATTCAACTAATGAAACCTCCTACAGCGTCTAATCCTTGATTTCAAAATCCCCAGGTTCTGATGGCATATCCAGTTCTAGACCCGGGCATTCTTGTTTTTTCATCAAGAAATATGGAAAAGATAAAGGTGACGGAGACTACTGGATTGACCCTAAACGATCTGGAAGTGCTTTTATTGTTAAATGCGATATGACAACCGATGGAGGTAGGTATTGGCGACACTAAATTAAAACTATTCGACACTATGACGTCACAACCACGTGTTACACCGTCCGATCTCGCCAAAATATTCATCGAACAAAACTTCAAAAAAAATTATTCCATTATAATGCATTTTAGCACAAATGTTATAAACGGGAAAGGTAGAGGATACGCGTAAGGAAGTCAAGTCGTATTAACAAATACCAACAAATTGGAGCTTATCTGGGCACCCTATATGAACAATGCATGTGGGACTCGTTGTGTATGCAAATTAAATAATAAATATAGAGGGGACAACTATTCTACGTGTACATACTACGGATAAAGTAAACAAAAGTGTTTAACGAAAAAATATTTCATGGCCATTTAAATTTTTGTTACTCGTTTTTTTTTTGTTTTTTTTTTGCCAATTTTCGGAATACCTGTTTTCATTTTTGAGCTTATCTGAATTACATCTGTATTTGCAGGTGGGTGGACGTTGATAAAAGCCATAACACTGACGTCTGCTAGTTTCCCCGACAAGCGAATATATGAGGGAGCCCAAGACTATACTAAACTAGGCACCCTCGCACCTCCCGATTACATAACCACTGTACCTTTAAATGCTTTCAAAGTCGCAACTGGTTTTCAACAAATTCGCTTCTACTGTCGAAAGGCTTCTGTCAATAGAACTATACATATCAAAACAGCAACGAACTCGCTGGGTTATGACGCAGTAAGGTAAGAGAAAAACACTTAATCAGAAACAATATTTTTGGTCTAGTCTGAATGGTGTGGTTTTTGTTTTTAACATTAGTAAAAGTTCAGTGAAGAGAAAGTCATTTTCAACTTTCCAATTTCTTGGACTCATCTTCTTGCACAAATCAATACTTTTTTGGTAAAAGTGTTCCTGGAGGGCACATTACACAATCAACACCAAGCTATCTTTTCTGGATAAAAGACATCTATATATCGGTCTTTTTAAATATGCAAATAGTCGATTTTAGATAAAAAAAATCTTTTTTTAACTTCAATTGATAAAATAAAAAATATGCACAAAAGTGACTCAAAACAAAAGATTTCAAAGATACAAAATATGCAAATAGTCAATTACTAACAGAATTAGTCAATTCGGCTTAGCGGCTTTTCTGATACAATGATAATTTTCTGATCAAATATTTTTTGATTTGTATTATCTGAATAAAGAACGTTTATATTAGAGTTTTAATAGTTGCTTTTCTCGTTTTCTCATCAGGTATATGATTGTAGATAGTAGTTCATTTACAACAGCTTGTGGCTCGTTTGAACGGTTTCTTGATGACAATTCTATCCTCACCGCAAACTGCGCCAAATGGGGTTTACTAAATGGTGGTGTTGGTCAAGTTGATAAGTGGGGACATTATCCTAACACTGGAAGTCATAGAATCTACTATAGAATAATGTTTTGGAAAGATGGGGCACGTTCTTATGGGATTGTCAATGATGGCCCTTGTTGCGATGACATGCAAACCGATAATCTAAATCCTGGAGATACCTGGAAGATTTTTGTGCGATAAAAAGTCATTTTAGACTGGTCTTAAGGTGCCGTTTGCATATATCAAGATAATTTTTAAAATAGTCGGAGATATTTTTCCTCATTTGCACAATACATCCACACGTAAACAGATTTTTCCTGATAGTGGAATTTTTTAAAAGTAGTCTTACAGCGTATTCTTGAGTACGGTTGAAAAGGAAAGTATGGATAGACTGACGTAATTTCTCATATTACTGGAGCCGGTTACACGAACCCCAGATAGAGCTATCCACCGGAAAAATCCTTATCCGCGGACAAATTCTAAAGAAATTCCATGGAGTGGATAATATTATCGAATGGATAACTATATCCTGTCTTCGCACGACCGACCGCTGTAGTAAATAGCAGCATTTTTACTTGTTCGTATGGACGGGTTAAAGCGATATAAAAAAAACCACGTATGCAAGCACATGTTTTTAAAAACAGAGAAAAATATTTTTTTTGTAAAATTCAGGTATGAGTGGACAGGACCTTGAGTACCAAAAAGAAAACGAGATCGAAGTTTGTGAGAGCTTGCTTAGTTAATGTAGTAAGTGCGCTCGAACATAGATCTTACGCCTGCAGTTGCTCTTTCTGCACCAACTCTACGGAGTCACCTTTCTTCCTATCAAAGTCAAGAACGCACACTCTTTGAAATAGTTCATGAAAATGTACCGATATTTTACTCATTATAGATTGTAATGTTTACAATTTTGTTATTTCTTATTGTTGACATTTTGGAAGCTGTGATCCACAACTAGATGATATAACGTACTTACCAAGCGTTGTATTGATAATGGCTTCATTTACTGCAAACTTTGCATGGAGATTTCTCAGTTTCAAGCGCATTTAAAGGTCGGTACGCACGAGGAGGTTGCACGCTCCCGCAACATGTTCCCGGAGCAAGCTCCCTCGTGTGTACCAACAACTTCACGCTAAAAAAATATGTTGCGTAACAAAGCTTTTGTTCCCTGGTTTTGCTCCATCATATCAAACTGGTTTAATATGAGGGAGCAAAACCCGTGAGCAAAAGTTTTGTTGCGCAACACATTTTCCCCGTGAAATCGTTGGTACACACGAGAGAGCTTTGCTTGGGAGCATGTTGCGGGAGCAAGCTCCCTCGTGTGTACCGGCCTTAAAAAACTCGAAAACTCAGAAAACGAAAACACTTGAATAGACATCCACATGTCACAAACAATTCAATTGAAAAGGCGTATAAGTGATTAAAGTTCTTAAAATGCAATTTTCTCAGTGAATTCAAATCATTTTTAGCCGTAGCACTTTCAAATGAGTTATATCTTAAAGGTACTCGAAAAAATGAGAGCAAGTTATTAAACACGAAAGGTAGGAATTTTCTTTCGGGGGAGGGGTAGGGGGATAGGACTGAGCAATATCCACATATCAACTAATTTCTACAGTTTATAACCAAATAATCAAACCGTAAAAAATTGTAAACCGGAAATAAGTAAGCCAAATATTGCTCAACTAGCACGTTGTGTGTTTGAGGTGATGCACCAGGCCTTTCGAGCTGAATAACTTGGTCGCATTTTTTCGAACACTCCTATGATATACCTCATCAATCCAAAGCTGAGGATGAGTAGACTTCACTCAAAAAAAATCATTCTAAGGGTTAGCAACAAAAACGTTTCTCTTTTATAGCTCATTTTAATCAATCTATATTCACAACCGATAAAAATTCAGTTAATAAATTTAACATTATTCGACAATATATACATGCTGTTTGTGCAGCCATGAACGTCGTTGATAAGCTTCTTGACAAATCATATTTTCTTTTTTTTTCCTTTCTGTATTCTTTTCTTACTGACTCCTGCCTGCCGTTTTCACCTCAATTTTACCATTTTATGCCCAGTATGGAGATTATGTTTATCTTTCAATTTTTACATTTAATACCGTACAATTGGATTTCAACCACTAGCTTTGATTTTATGGAATCCCGTCAACTCAAGTGACGTATGGAGCTTTGCAAAGAATGAATGCGTTTCCAAACATTGACCATTTAGCAATGAATCGTTGTTATACCCGTATAACGTAGCACGTACCCGGCGTATTGCAGATGATACGGAGCTTAAGATATAGTACGGCGACGCGCGCTCTACTACGGCTAAGGCCAAGAGGGACTAGCATGAGTACGAGGTTTTTGCGGTCATCACAAATGGTTAAGGCTTCCACTGCTTGTTTGATTGAGTACTACACAGCACAACTACGGCGGAAAATTTCGTGTATGTCTGATAACGTCAACTAAAGTATTTTCCCCTTACACTCGTCTTTAGTAGAGGTTTGCCGTACCATGTCTTAAACTTCGTAATTTATGTCATCCTGACGCATGAAAGTTGACAAGAATGAAAACTATTGAGTTGATCCAAGATTGCTGTTTTGATGTCTACATTATACACTTGTATAAGATAAAACTAGTTTATCAATATACAATCGTTTCCAAAAACATTGTAGTATACATTTATACATGAGATGCAAAAAGCAAAACACTCATTTTTTACAAGAAATTAATTACCTGCTTTATGATCTGTACGATGTAATAGAAAGGGGAAATATGTTTAGACATTCATTGAATGAAGCAAACAATCAATAAAGCAAGTTTTCTGTTTTGCATATCATTAAATATACCGAAGAAATTAGATTTTTATATTGAAATGTATACTACAGTGCTCGTGCAAACAAGTGTATATTATATGATATAAAATATATTTGTCACTTTTATATAATAACTTTGTTTATAATATATAAATATAGGATGAGATTATCTAGGTTTCGTCTTTCCATCCAAGATTTATTGAAGAAAAAGAAAGCGACCGAAAAAAATAGAGAAAACGACAGAAAAAGAAAAAGAGGACAGGCATTTCAGTCGAAAGCAATGCGAGGCAGCGCCAGTGACCAGATAAATAACCGCTACAAATCATAGTAAATTAGTAATTTATGCATGCGTTCGGTGTGTAGTAATGAAAGAAAAATCATTGTTGCGAATAGTAAAATCCGAGACTTGCCGAGACCCTTGTTTTAAAATCCGAGCCCGAGCTCTTCACTTTTTAGAAATACGAGACGCGAGACTTTAATTAGCCTAAAAAAATTCCGAGATACGAGACTTAAGCCTTAACTTAAATTATTAATTTTGTGCCAGCTCGTTCACACTTCGATTATTGGTTATTTTCTTACTGATAGTTTGAAACGGGCGAATTCAAGAAGCCGAGATTCCGAGACTACCGCGAAAAAATCCTTACTCTGCGTGCAGAGCTACTTTTCTCTTCGCTTTTCGGCGGGGGAGAAAAGTAGCTCTGCACGCAGAGTAAAAAATCCTAGACTCTTACGAAACAAATCCGACACGCCGAGACTCCGAGATCCTCTAGATCTAAAAATAATAACATTCGAGACCCCGAGACCCACTTAAAAACGCCCCTGAGATTTCGGGGAAAAAAAACATTAAAATTTTGTGGGAAGGTTTTTAGATGACCAAAGTTATGTCGTTGAGTTAATAATGATCTTGATGTAACTCTAATTGCGAAATTAAATAAAAAGACATTACTACGTATCAATGCTTATTGCATTTTCATTAGGCTCAAGTAAATGTTAATAAATGTCATTGCCAATTGTCAAATTCAAAATACAATAAAGAAAAATTCTGATAGATCATTTTTAATTTAATTTTTTTAATTTTAATTTTTCAAAAGCGAATATAAATTAAATTAGTGAAAACGCAGCTGATAATTATTTGAATCATTATTCATGAAAATTCGATCGATGTCACACTGCCAGCCTCTCGCGCTATCGTCTAATTTGCTAAGCACATATCAAATGCGGTGGGTTAAATGAAACAGACAACAAAAACGACCGAAAAACATGTAAGATTTTGAAAAAGACCGGCCTTGTATAGGAGGTTCACAAAGGGATAAATTAACTATTTGAAGAGGACATAGAAGAAAAAAGAAGAAGAAGAAGAAAAAAGAAGAAGAAGAAAAAAAAAAAGAAGAAGAAGAATCAAGATCTGTCAAAGGTGCGATTATAAACTAAATACGCTATTTTACCATAAAAATAAAACGTAAATGTTTCTTTAAAGTCAAATTATAAGTTAGAATATCTCTGAGTTCAAATAGTAAATCATTGCGAGGTATTATATGTTAGAATATCTCTGAGTTCAAATAGTAAATCATTGCGACGTATTATATGTTGGAATATCTCTGAGTTCAAATAGTAAATCATTGCGACGTATTATATGTTGGAATATCTCTGAGTTCAAATAGTACACCATTGCTACGTATTATAAGGGCCCCTAATGAAGTGTTAGTCACTTGTGAGCTTCTGATTTGCGATTTGAAATTGGTAATTCTTTTAGAATCTTAAAAAATACTCGATTTCACATAGGTTATTGAATTCTGAATAGATAAAGGTAGCAACAGAAGTTTGAAAAAGTTTGTCAACAGAACAGTTACAACATTAAAGCGTTTTTCGTTGAATAATTGATTTTGTAAAACGTTTGCATAGCAACTTAATAACAGAGGGAAAATAAATTGATAAGGAGCGTTTCTTTAATAGAAGAGCCTTTAGAATTATATCAAAATCAAGCCAGTGATTGTATACGTATTAGAAAACACAATTTTAACATTATGTGCTAAAAGTAATAACTGCAGATATCGCAGGATATCTTGAGTTATCAAAGTAAAGCTAGCCCAGATTCGCATAAACTGTTTCTCTTTTTACAAGAAAATGAAAAGTTGACCGTGTGTTTTTAGTCAATCTTAGACCAAATTATTCATGATTGAATCTCAGGCTGGAATTTTGAATCTCAGGTTGAGTTGAGTTATTGGAGTTTTTGGTTAAAGTGGTCAACTTTCATCTGCAAAATAAATTGTTTCCCTTTTACAAGAAAATTAATTGTTGACCGAACATGAGTTAGCAGTATGATTTTAGTCAATCTTAGACCAAAATATTCGTAATTGAATCCCGAATCTCAGTCTGGAATCCCGAATCTCCGGCTCAGTGGAATTCTTGAAGTTTTTAGTTAAAAATGTTGTGTTTCACTAACAACTAAAAGGTGCTCAGTTTCTACAAGAAACTTATGAGCTGTCCGAAAATGAGTTATGCGTATGATTTAATCAATCTCGGGCATAAACATTCGTGATCGAATCTCAGGCTGGAACCCCGAATCTCAGGCTGAGTGGAATTATTGAAGTTTTTAGTTAAAAATGTTGTGTTTCATAAAAGATTGCTTTAAATTTTTGTTACTCGTTTTTTTTTTGTGTTTTTTTGCCAATTTTCGGAATACCTGTTTTCATTTTTGAGCTTATCTGAATTACATCTGTATTTGCAGGTGGGTGGACGTTGATAAAAGCCATAACACTGACGTCTGCTAGTTTCCCCGACAAGCGAATATATGAGGGAGCCCAAGACTATACTAAACTAGGCACCCTCGCACCTCCCGATTACATAACTACTGTACCTTTAAATGCTTTCAAAGTCGCAACTGGTTTTCAACAAATTCGCTTCTACTGTCGAAAGGCTTCTGTCAATAGAACTATACATATCAAAACAGCAACGAACTCGCTGGGTTATGACGCAGTAAGGTAAGAGAAAAACACTTAATCAGAAACAATATTTTTGGTCTAGTCTGAATGGTGTGGTTTTTTGTTTTTAACATTAGTAAAAGTTCAGTGAAGAGAAAGTCATTTTCAACTTTCCAATTTCTTGGACTCATCTTCTTGCACAAATCAATACTTTTTTGGTAAAAGTGTTCCTGGAGGGCACATTACACAATCAACACCAAGCTATCTTTTCTGGATAAAAGACATCTATATATCGGTCTTTTTAAATATGCAAATAGTCGATTTTAGATAAAAAAAATCTTTTTTTAACTTCAATTGATAAAATAAAAAATATGCACAAAAGTGACTCAAAACAAAAGATTTCAAAGATACAAAATATGCAAATAGTCAATTACTAACAGAATTAGTCAATTCGGCTTAGCGGCTTTTCTGATACAATGATAATTTTCTGATCAAATATTTTTTGATTTGTATTATCTGAATAAAGAAAGTTTATATTAGAGTTTTAATAGTTGCTTTTCTCGTTTTCTCATCAGGTATATGATTGTAGATAGTAGTTCATTTACAACAGCTTGTGGCTCGTTTGAACGGTTTCTTGATGACAATTCTATCCTCACCGCAAACTGCGCCAAATGGGGTTTACTAAATGGTGGTGTTGGTCAAGTTGATAAGTGGGGACATTATCCTAACACTGGAAGTCATAGAATCTACTATAGAATAATGTTTTGGAAAGATGGTGCACGTTCTTATGGGATTGTCAATGATGGCGCTTGTTGCGATGACATGCAGACCGATAATCTAAATACTGGAGATACCTGGAAAATCTTTGTGCGATAAAAAGTCATTTTAGACTGATCGTAAGGTGCCGTCCGCATATATCCGGATAATTTTGAAAACAGCCGGAGATATTTTTCCTCATTTGCACAATACATCCACACGTAAACAGATTTTTCCTGATAGTGGAATTTTTTAAAAGTAGTCTCACAGCGTATTCGTGAGGACGGTTGAAAAGCGAAATTTATGGATAGACTGACGTAATTTCTCATATTACTGGAGCCGTTTATACGAACCACAGATAGAGCTATCCACCGGAAAAATCCTTATCCGCGGACAAATTCTAAAGAAATTCCATGGAGTGGATAATATTATCGAATGGATAACTATATCCTGTCTTCGCACGACCGACCCCTGCAGGAAATAGCAGCATTTTTACTTGTTCGTATGGACGGGTTAAAATGATATAAAAACGCCACGTATGCAAGCACATGTTTTCAAAAACGGAGAAAAAAATATTTTCTTTGTAAAATTCAGGTATGAGTGGACAGGACCTTGAGTACCAAGAAGAAAACGAGATCGAAGTTTGTGAGACCTTGCTTAGTTAATGTAGTAAGTGCGCTCGAACATAGATTTTACGCCTGCAGTTGCTCTTTCTGCACCAACTCTACGGAGTCGCCTTCCTACCCATCAAAGTCAAGAACGCACACTCTTTGAAATAGTTCATGAAAATGTACCGACATTTTATTCATTATAGATTGTACTGTTTACAATTTTGTTATTTCTTCTTGTTGACATGTTGGAAGCTGTGATCCACAACTAGATGATATAACGTACTTACCAAGCGTTGTATTGATAATGGCTTCATTTACTGCAAACTTTACATGGAGATTTCTCAGTTTCAAGCGCAATAAAAGGTCGGTACGCACGAGGAAGTTACACGCTCCCGCAACATGTTCCCGGAGCAAGGTCCCTCGTGTGTACCAACGACTTCACGCTAAAAAAATTTGTTGCGCAACTGGTTTAATATGAGGGAGCAAAACCCGGGAGCAAACGTTTTGTTGCGCAACACATTTTCCCCGTGAAATCGTTGGTACACACGAGAGAGCTTTGCTCGGGAGCATGTTGCGGGAGCAAGCTCCCTCGTGTGTACCGGCCTTAAAAAACTCAAAAACTCAGAAAACGAAAACACTTGAATAGCCATCCACATGTCACAAACAATTCAATTAAAAAGGCGTTTAAGTGATTAAAGTTCTTAAAATGCAATTTTCTCAGTGAATTCAAATCATTTTTAGCTAGCACTTTCAAATGAGTTATATCTTAAAGGTACTCGAAAAAATGAGAGCAAGTTATTAAACACGAAAGGTAGGAATTTTCTTTCGGGGGAGGGGTAGGGGGATAGGGCTGAGCAATATCCACATATCAACTAATTTCTACAGTTTCTACAGTTTATAACCAAATAATCAAACCGTAAAAAATTGTAAACCGGAAATATGTAAGCCAAATATTGCTCAATTAGCACGTTGTGTGTTTGAGGTGATGCACCAGGCCTTTCGAGCTGAATAACTTGGTCGCATTTTTTCGAACACTCCTAAGATATACCTCATCATTCCAAAGCTGAGGGTCAGTAGACTTCACTCAAAAAAATTCATTCTAAGGGTTAGCAACAAAAACGTTTCTCTTTTATAGCTCATTTTAATCAATCTATATTCACAGCCGTTAAAAATTCAGTTAATAAATTTAACATTATTCGACAATATATACAAGCTGTTTGTGTAGCCATGAACGTCGTTGATAAGCTTCTTGACAAATCATATTTTCTTTTTTTTCTTTTTTTTCCTTTCTGTATTCTTTTCTTATATTTCCTGCCTGCCGTTTTCACCTCAATTTTACCATTTTATGCCCAGTATGGAGATTATGTTCATCTTTCAATTTTTACATTTAATACCGTACAGTTGGATTTCAATCACTAGCTTTGAATTTATGGAATCCCGTCAACTCAAGTGACGTATGGAGCTTTGCAAAGAATGAATGCGTTTCCAAACATTGACCATTTAGCAATGAATCGTTGTTATACCCGTATAACGTAGCACGTACCCGTCGATGATACGGAGCTTAAGATATAGTACGGAAACGCGCTCTCTACTACGGCTAAGGCCAAGAGGGACTAGCATGAGTACGAGGTTTTCGCGGTCATCACAAATAGTTAAGGCTTCCACTGCTTGTTTGATTGAGTACTACACAGCACAACTACGGCGGGAAATTTCATGTATGTCTGATAACGTCAACTAAACTATTTTCCCCTTACACTCGCCTTTAGTAGAGCTTTGCCGTACCATGTATTTCGCAATTTATGTCATCCTGACGCATGAAAGTTGACAAGAATGAAAAGGTGTCGTTGGTCATCTAGCCAGCAATGATTCGTTGCTATTGCGTACCGTTCAACGTAATAAATAGGCGAGGTGGTGAAGATAATATACGTTATGTATTAAGTAGTGTTTCGGTTGACCTGACGCGTTGAACGTTACAAAGAATGAATAGTTGTCCAAATCTGGATCATCCGGCAAAGATTCATGATTTTCACAGAATAGCTTTTGCAGGTGTTTTCTTTATATAAGAATAGTACAATGTCAATTACAATTTAGGTAGAGCAAATATCCAAGATGTAAGAACGAGAAGGGTGCACGGTAGCACTTGTGTCGGGGAATTAGACTTGTACCCTTGTACATCCACATCGGGTTTAGACGCTTCAATAGTACGGGGCTGGTCAGCGGTACCCGCTGTAAGAGGTTGATCAACAATGCAATAGTCATGTTCAACGCAACAGATGCTTTTGCATTGCAGAATGACTAAATTCCTATATGTGTCATTGAAATCTCCACACCTCATATCTGTCATAAGCTGACAGATTTCACAATACTTAAATCTATGTGTATAAACAGTACCATTTTTGTCCTCGGCAAAAATGTCGCTGATATAGCACGAGTCGAAGGCATGTCCAAGATCTGGGTCGTCTTCACAGTCAATACCAACGTTTTTGCAATCTCCTTCGACGTCAGGGTCACATATGACGCATTTGATTGTATACACTGCAATGAAATTAAATGGGATATCTATGATTTAACAAACCAGTTTCGATTTCTACATTACTCGTGTATAAGATAATATAAAAATTAGGTAAACCTAATAGCGGCGCTCCGATTTAATGATATGAATTATTCATTCAATCATTTATTCATTTGTTCATTCACTACCAAATATCAAAATAGTTAATCAATCAATCAATCAAAAATGACTATCATAGATAAAAAATCAACAAAATAAATTAATTAATGAATGGATAAATCCATTATAATAATCATGAAAAGAACAGAATAACATAGCAAAGAAAAAAGAGAAGCGAGAGATAATTTTCTCTTTATTTTTCTATGTTATTTTCTTTTCATGATGAAATGATCCATTCAAATATTCAAATCTTCATGCATGCGACAACATTTTATTATATGCAAGAATTATGCAAAAAAAGATGCGAAAAATATCCGACTGTATTTTGTTGGTAACAGTCAACTGGCTTCCTTTATGTTGTTATGCATGGTAAAAATCGCACTTGTCAATTGTTAATTGATTATCCAATGAGAAGTTAGAAAAGCACTAACATGGCTTCTTTGAGTTGTAAACAAATCCCCGCGCGCTTCTCGTTTTATCGCGCTCTTTTAGGTTTAAATAAACGTTATAAAAATCGACAAAAAACTTCACTTTTCTGGTGCAACGTGTAATGAATATTACTTATTGGTAATTTAGCTTGCTAATACGGGTATGCATTTTTAATTATCAAATGTGCATACTGCGTAACTCGCTTAAAAAAATAGCAGATGAGTACAATGACGAATACAAAACGTTTGATTGCAATTCATCAACAAATCAAAGAATTACAAAAAAAAGAAAATAGTTTGCAGGAATTATTGCAAACTGCTTTCATGTGGATGGTTAAAAAGAAAGTATAAATTAAAGGAAGATCGGGCAAAAATGCAAACATACTGGCGCCACGTTTATTGTCCCAATGTTGTCCTGTACGATGTACTGTCACTTTTCCACTGAAATTTTCGTTCTCAGTTCTGATTACAATAAGCTTGCTCATGTTTTTAGAATTTTTAAAGTGACAAAAAAAAAACATTTTCACTGCCTCTAAAAAGGTTCACACAGTTCAACAGAACCACACTGTGCTAAATTTGCATTTTCTTCCACTTCCTGAACTGGCATTCCTACTTTGTTGACAAACATCTTGTATGAAAAGTTATTTTTCGATGTGAATAGATAATAAATCTGCATTGACCCTAAACGTTCTCCGTGTTATGAATTGCCCGTAAATATTGATGAATAAACAGATTGAAATCATCTTGTTCGTGATCGCGCCGTTCATCTTGCTATTCACCTCTTTTGAATAGTGCTGCAAATGCACGTTTGTTTTGTTTCTATGAATTTTTGGTCACCGTCGATTTTTTTTACTTTTAAAAGTAGTTAGTCAATCGTCGATAAGTAATTATTGAAAAACGACAAGAAGAATTCACGAAGAATGCAGCCTCCTTCACAAGCTCGAAACTTGACAAATAAATTCCTCCATGTTTTTATGATGCTGATATCAAGTTTACACTTTCTTGACGATAAAGTTATAAAATCTACATCTTGGAGTAACTTTTAAGTATCTAAGACATTTTTAACAACTTCACATTAATGTCAAATTTCTTTTTCTCGTAAGTTTTGCTCAAAAAATAAATCCGGCGAACTCATCAACATCGCGCGCTGTGGGCACGCTCGTACGGAAGGATGTACAGCGTGCTTCCTGTGTTGGTCCACGAAAAATGAACTCGATGGTTTACCATATTTTCTTAATTATGGGACTCCGCTTGCGCGGAGCTCCGCTAAAATAGTTTATAAATATACATTCGTTTGCAAAAACCTTGTAGCATACATTTATACATTAATACCAAGAGAATATCAGATAAGAGAGCCTATACCCGTACCCTATCAGTGGCTCTACTTGTCGTGCTATTTTTATAAACTTGTTAACAATCTCCGTACTTTTGTCTCGACATGTTTTGACAATGCAACCGCGCCTCCTGCAATCTGGCCAATCACGTTCCGTTCCCGAAATAACTTCAGTTAAAAGATAGAATGAAAAGATCCACTGATGAGTGTAAAGCCCAATACGGGGGATAAGCATAAACATATATTTGGACATTCATTGAATGAAGCAAACAATCAATAAAGCGAGTTTTCTGTTTTGCATATCATTAAATATACCGAAGAAATTAGATATTTGTACAAATGTATACTGCAAGTGTATATTATATAACTATATTACTATAATGTGATATAAAAAAATATTTGTCATTTTTATATAAAAACTATGTTTATTATATAAACTATGTTGTTTTACAAGGATTTCAGCCACTGAGAAATATCATATTTGAACACATGTAAAAAATACGATAATTTAAATGTAACCAATCAGATTTCAGTATTTGGTGACGTCATTGCACTGGGCGCGGGAAAATTACAGTTCAATGACCTTTTGTGTTGGCAGCTTTGCATGATTTTCGGGGGTTTAGGATAAATTATCTGTGATCAAAAATTCATTATTTCTTGGCATTTTCTCTTCTTAATTCATTATTCATTTTCGAAAATTTTGCATAATTCATTATAATTCTTTTTTTTTTTCAAAATTCCATTGTTTTTTTTGAATGTCACAGATAATTGACAAAAGATCTTGCTCTCCGTTCTGACTTGTAGGTGTTTTTAGTCATTTACACAAATATTGAGTGAACCACTGAACAAATAATTTTTATAACTCCATTTTTTATTAAGTAGGGAGGAGCGATGGTTTTTAGGTCATTATGGTTGAAAATTTGTCTGGTCACCCTAATTCTCTCTAATTTTTTTTGGATGACCCATCACTTTTATATTTAATTCAACATGACGGGAAATGATGTCTTACTTTCAGTTACACCTTTTAGTCATGTAATTCAAATAGCTCCAAAGTGTAATTTCCAGCACTTTGAGTGAGAAAGAGGTTTTATAACCCTTTAAAATATTTATGAGGTTCACGTGGATGTTCCCCCTAGATAACTAATTGTTCTTTTTAATCTAGTGGATTTAAAGATGCAATGTGTATGCTAAATGAGTTCCATTTCAATTTGCAGTAGACAGATATATATTAAACCGTCACCGAGGGGTAGCATTTCAACTGCAAGGTACTAAGTGTATAAGCCAAAAATAAAGTTGTTTGAACTTTTTAAATATTGTAGTTTTCCACAACGGTTACAGTTAAATTGTATAGTGTACAAAATTGCACGCATAAGAAAAACAAACCTCTTATTGAATAAACATCCACCTTGAAAATAGTTAAGTTGCAAAAGTCTGAGAAAAATAAATCACTTCCTCAACACGATACACTGAAGCATTTAAGAAGGGTACTCAGTAAAAATCAAACAATATTCAAAAATGGTTGTGACAACGGGCCAATTCTAGTTTTGACTCACATTTTAACGGTAAGTAGGCCTTAGTCTGACAACAATCGCTATATACTAAGTAAGGTAAAATATTGCATTTTTCGTGGTAAAAATCGAAAAAATATCGGGGGTTGAAGATGAATTATCTGTGATATAATCTGTTATTTTTAACATTTAGGCACCGTTTATTTTCTGTTAGGTAGGGAGGGGCGATGGTTTTTAGGTCATTATGGTTGAATATTTGTGTGGCTCCCCTAATTCTCTTTAATGTTATTTTATTTGGATGATCCAACCCCTTTTAAGTATCTAAGACTAAGATCAACATGACGTGATCTGATGTTTTACTTTCAGTTACTCCTTTTAATCATGTAATTCAAATAGCTCCAAAGTGCAATTTCACGCAGATGTTCTCCCAAGATAACTAAAATAATTGTTTTTTTTTAATCTAGTGAGTTAAAAATTGCAATTTGTATGCTAAATGAGTTCCATATCAATATGTAGTACAGATATATAACTAGCGATTTCTGTCGAAAGTGGAATGCTGCGAGAATCGATTTATTATCATTAGTGATGTTTATAAAAACCTGTGAAACAAAGTGTAATAAACCGTACCTATTCAAATATTGGCAATAGAATACCAAAGAGGAAGGGTGTTATAAGTGTATTTCATAGGTTTTTGCAAATATAAGTCAGTTAACCCGTGAAATAAAAATTAATTGTTTGAATACCAATATCATAGTCAAAGATGAAACAATTAATAGACATGACAAAAACGATCTATTACTTTTTAAAATTCATTAATTATGCATGAAATAACTACAATAAAGTCATCTTTATCAGCTGATACAGACTGGCTGATTTAGAACTGAGATTGCAAGTGAAAACTCTTGTTTCAAGCATCATACCATGATACATTTGTCTAAATACTATTGCATTGATTCAAATGCGTAAATTTGTCCACGTCGAAATATCGTACAAATTGGTACATAAAATAGCTGAAAGACTTATAAAAGCACATTATCTACTTTTAGAAATATAGCTAAAACGATTATTAGCCTGATGAATCCTTCCATGAGCGAAAAAAGTTTTATTAAACATAAATGTTTATACACAGCTGCAAAAGACACTCGGTTTGCAAGGACGTTCTAATTCTCTCTAATTTTTTTTCGATGACCCACAACCTTTATTTTTAATTTAACATGACGTGAACTGATGTCTTACTTTCAGTTACACCTTTTAATGTTCATGTAATTCAAATAGCTCCAAAGTGTAATTTCCAGCACTTTGAGTAAATAAAAGGTTTTATAACCCATTAAAATATTTATGAGGTTCACGTAAATGTTCCCTCTAGATAACTAAAATAATTGTTTTTTTTTTAATCTAGTAGATTTAAATTGCAATGTGTATGCTAAATGAGTTCCATTTCAATTTGCAGTAGACAGATATATAATAAACCGTCACCGAGGGGTGGCATTTCCTTAGGTTTTTTTCGAACTGGCTATAACATTCCAACTGCAAGGTAAGTGTATAAGCCAAAAATAAAGTTGTTGGAACTTTTTAAATATTGTAGTTTTCCACAACGGTTACAGTTAAATTGTATAGTGTACAAAATTGCACGCATAGGAAAAACAAACCTCTTATTGAATAAACATCCACCTTGAAAATAGTTAAGTTGCAAAAGTTTGAGAAAAATAAATTACTTCTTCAAGACGATACACTGAAGCATTTAAGAAGGGTACTCAAAAAAAATCAAACATTATTCCAAAATCGTTGCGACAACGGGCCAATTCTAGTTTTGACTCACATTTTAACCGTAAGTAGTCCTTAGTCTAACAACAATCGCTATATACTAAGTAAGGTAAAATATTGCTTTTTTTCGTGGTAAAAATCGAAGATATATCGGGGGTTGAAGATGAATTATCTGTGATATAATCTGTTATTTTTAACATTTAGGGACCGTTTATTTTTTATTAGGTAGGGAGGGGGATGGTTTTTAGGTCAATATGGTTGAATATTTGTCTGGCTCCCCTAATTCTCTTTAATGTTATTTTATTTGGATGACCCAACCCCTTTATATTTAATTCAACATGACGTGATCTGATGTCTTACTTTCAGTTACTCCTTTTAATCATGTAATTCAAATAGCTCCAAAGTGCAATTTCACGCAGATGTTCTCCCAAGATAACTAAAATAATTGTTTTTTTTTTTTTATCTAGTGAGTTAAAAATTACAATTTGTATGCTAAACTGATAAGATCCATTTCAATATGTAGTACAGATATATAACTAGCGATTTCTGTCGAAAGTGGAAAGCTGCGAGAATCAATTTAATATTATTAGTGATGTTTGTAAAACCCTGTGAAACAAAGTGTAATAAATCGTACCTATTCAAATATTGGCAATAGAATACCAAAGAGGAAGGTGTTATAAGTGTATTTCATAGGTTTTTGCAAATATATATATCTTATTAGACAGTTTGATGTGGAATATAGCTGGATATTTTTACGAGTCACGCTGTATTTTGACGAGCCTTCAGGCGAGTCAAAATGCAAGTTGACGAGTAAAATATTCAGCCATATTCCACATCAAACTGTCTAATAAGTTATTTATTATCCGACTATCTCGCGAAAATTAAAAAAGGGTCGAGAAAATCGAAAAACAAAATTGTAATTTTCCATTCCTTAGAAAAATTAGTTGGACATTGCGTGACGTACGTATTGCATTCTGATTGGCTCGTTTTTCATACAGGTCAAACCGGTTTTAGCAGCTCACACAAACCATCGTTTTATAGTCGATTACCCATGTTATTTTCTCGACTGTTTTTGCGCAAATTTTGGTTGTATTTTGAGTTAAGAAAGGAGGAAAAAAATCAACAAGACAAAGGAAAGAATAGCTATCGATTGGAAACTTGAAGTCAAATACACACTGGAGTACGTAAATAAACAAAGTAAGTGTTGTGTCTAGAACTTGCAGCGATTGTAGTGCCGCTTCCATTCTTGGATCGTAGTTGTTTGCTTCAATTAGCTTTACACTTCTACTATAAAGCCAAGAACATTTTACAGCTCTCCCACTAAAGGATTGAAATTTTGTGGTATCAAGGTAACATTTTTTTTTCTTTTCCTTGTACGAGATACAGTGTAGTTCTGTCAATAAACTTGTGAGCTTACAAAGCAGTTTCTGTTCTCTGTGTTTACATGTCCACTTTGACTCTGGTGTCGATTTTAATTTCGACGTCATTTCCGTTGCTATCTTATTGACAGAAAAATCGAAACCGTTTTGTGTAAAAAACGCTCACGGATAAATTTAATTTGCGGCTTGAAGAAATTTTACTGATCTCTTCAGATGCTGTAGATGAAAACCTGTCAAACTGGTATAGACAGCAAAAAATATCGCTGTATATTTTTACTCGATCCAGTCTTACTCACGCGTTATTTTTTACAAGTTGGATAATAAAAGTCAGTTAACCCGTGAAATAAAAATTAATTATTTGAATATCAATCTCATAGTCAGAGACAAAATGAAATAATCAATAGACATGACAAAAACGATCTATTGCTTTTTAAAATGTATTAATTATGCATGAAATAACTACAATAAAGTCATCTTTATCAGCTGATACAGACTGGCTGATTTAGAACTGAGCTTGCAAGTGAAAACTCTTGTTTCAAGCATCATACCATGATACATTTGTCTAAATACTATTGCATTGATTCAAATGCGTAAATTTGTCCACGTCGAAATATCGTACAAATTGGTACATAAAATAGCTGAAAGAGTTAATATAAAAATTAGGTAAACCTAATTGCGGAGCTCCGATTTAATGAAATGAATTATTCATTCAATCATTCATTCATTCATTTATTCGTTCACTACCAATTATCAAAATTGTTGATCAATCAATTTATCAATCAAAAATGACTGTATATAAAAAAGCAAACAAATAAGTGAATTAATAAATGAATAAATCCATTTAAATAATAATTTCATCAATCATGAACAGAAACTAACATAGAAAAAAAATGAAAAGGGATAGTTTTCGCTTTTTTTTTCGCTGTTTTTCTTTTCATGATCAAATAATCCATTCAAATATTCAAATCTTTATGAATGCGACAACATTTAATTATACGCAAGAAATATGCACAAAAATGCGAAAATATCCGACCGTATTTTGTTAGTAACAGTCAACTGACTTCCTTTATGATGGTATAAATCGCACTTGTCAATTAAAATTGATTGTCCAATGAGAAGTTAGAAAAGCACTAACATGGCTTCTTTGAGTTGTAAACAAATCCCCGCGCGATTCGCTGGCTTTATCACGCTCTTTTAGGTTTGAAAAAATGTTATAAAAATCGATGAAAACTTCACTTTTCTGGTGAAATGTGTAATAAATAACTTATTGGTAATCTAGTTATAGAAATACGGCTGTGGATTTTTGATTATCAAATGTGAATACTGCGTAACTCGTTTAAAAAAATAGCTAGTTCGAATGAAGTTGTATTTCAATATGAACTTTTGGAAATTTCAACTTGGAAATGAGTACACTGACGAATACAAGTGTTTTATTGCAATTCAATTAACAAATCAAAGAATTACAAGAATCAAATTAAAAACAACAACAACAACAAACATATAAATATCAGCGATCTCAGCGATCGAGAAATATTTTACAATAAGCTTGTTCATGTTTTCAGAATTTTAAAAGTGAAAAAAAAATTTCACCTCCTCTAAAAAGTTTACACAGTTCAACAGAACGGCGGTGTAGTATGGCTAGCTCGAGTTGCTCGATCACACATTGTGCTAAATTTGCATTTCCATCCACTCCCTGAACTGGCAGTCCTACTTTGTTGACAAACATCGTGTATGAAAAGATATTTTCCGTTGTGAATAGTTGATAAATCTGCATTGATCCTAAAGCTCTCCGTGTTTATGAATTGCCTGTAAAATTGAAATCGTAAAATTTGATGAATGAACAGAGTGAAGTCATCTTCGTGATCGCGTGTTCATTTTGCTTTAACCTCTTTTGAATAGCTGCAAATGCACGTTTTTTATGTGCTTTTGGTCGCCGTCGATTTTACTTTTTAGAGTAGATTAGTCGATGAGTAATGATTGAAAAACGCCACGAAGAATCCACGAAGAATACTGGCTTTTTTACCAGCATTATGCAAACTTGCCAAATAAACTCTTCCAGAAAATATAATTTGTAAAATCTCCATCTTTGAACGACTTTTAAGCACCAAATAAAATTTTAACAGCTCTACATGATTTCACATTAATTTTGACCAGTTAAAAACATCGCCACGGGACTTGTCAATGTAAATATTTTGAAGCTTTTCTTCGTTGAATCGTAGTTCTCTTTCTTTTTGCAAATTCGGCGTACGCGTCCGTTTCTCATTGTCCGTCAAAACACTTTTAGCCGGCAGCTTAGCTTGATTATTTTCTTGTTCTTTGTCCATTTTAGAAATACATTTGTAGAAAGTTTCAGTCAGTAAACTGTAAAAAATTGATTGTGAATTTTGATGTGTGGAGATAAGTAAATTTTGTCAATGTTTTGGCGCCCACTAAAAATGGTCAGCGACTTCGCGCTTATAGGCACGGACTTTGAAGCAGTCCAATGGCTTGCTTTATGATCGCTAATTAATTCAACAATTTTCCTTCAGCTTTCTCCTCTGCAGTTTCCCATTTTATTCGTTTTCAGCACCAAATTAAATGAATTCGAAAAATAGAATTTAACGAGCTCGAAATAGGTACTCAATGGACGGGTGGGTTTCCTGTGGTGACACGGTGGACACTGTATTACTCACACACAGCTGCATTGCGGTCAAACGTCATAGCATGCGCATCATTTGCATTTGTAAACAATCAGATCGTTTGGCAATCGACTTGTAGGTCAATTATAAATAAGAATTGCGTGAATATCTAGGCTTATTATTTTTCAACATCAACTCCTTGTAAAATCATGTTTTTATCATGTTTTTTTAACACATGTGATCGATGACAAAATTCTATTGCTACAGAAAACAAAAACTCAAATAGTTCAGTAAATTTGCAACTAGATTGGACCAATTCTTTGGTCAAAAGAAGCATTGAAAAGAAAAACAAAAACAAAAACTCAACTGATTAAAAAACGTAAGCACTACTAGAAATAAATTATGAAAAAAAACATCTTTATGACTACTTTGAAAGCTACTTTGTACATAAACAGCAGAAATTCATAACTTACAGTCTAAACAGTATGTATAGGTGTGATCCTTTTAAATTGTTTTCATGACTAGTCCATTTTACACTTATTTTTGTCAACTACAGCCTCGAAAACAATCGACAACTAGTCAGTCAGCCGGGCTGCGTCGCGTTTCAATTAAGTAAAAGTAGTTTGCAATTTTGTACATCAACGATAAAACTGACATTTCGGACATTACTTTCATATACAGTATGTATATCGACGGTGTTCAAAATTACAAACTACTTTTATTTGTTACAATTTCGAAAAAATGCGAGCAAACTACTGTTCCAGAATTACCTGAAGTCTTATTGTTCAGGTTCAAAGTGTGAAGAATGTATGGCAGCTGGCTGGGGAGGCTAAAGCTGATGCACACGAAAAAACTGTAAAAAAAGCTATTATGACAGCTAGGACTACAGTTTGCCAAAAGTGTAAAATTTGTTTGAAAACGAAATTACGAGTCAAAGAAACTCATAATCGTACCTTTTTTCGCATATATCAATATACGTACCTTTCTCATCCAAACAATTTGATGTAATATTTTAATTACGTTTTCATCAGCTATATATGAAATAAATCTTTCCCGGGGTGAACTCCGATGGTAAGCGATCGGGGATGCTCGTCGTATCTTTTAGGGATAAAAATCAGCGACTTGGTATCTTTTAGGGTTTAAATTACAAAAATTTGACAAATTCTCACTTTTTGGTATCTTTTAAGGGTTGAATGGCACTGAAATTCCTGATTTTAGCATCTTTTAGATATTAAAAATTTGCGAAGCCCCGCCCTTTTGAAAAACGTCAGGTATCTTTTAGAGGTATTTTTTGAAAAATTCCCACGAGCATACCCGATCTTTTATCCCCAGAGTCCCCCCCCCCCCCCGGTGTTTCTTTAGAAGGCTATTCATGGTACAAAAAGTTGACTACATCAGTGCTTCATTATTCTTTTAAAATCCTAGATAATACTCGATTTCACCTACTAGGTTATTGAATTCCGAATAGATAAAGGTAGCCACGTATTACGTAGCCACAGAAGTTTAAAAAAGTTTGTCAACAGAACAGTTACAACTAGCTAGACACTCTGGTGGAGTGTTTACTCGTGCCCTTGATGGCCTTGATATGACTTGTTATCCTGTGTGATATTTCAAAACACTTCTTGATTATAATTATAGAAGGAATCGGAAAATACATTGAATTATATCATTGAAAACTTGCACATTATTAAGTGCATTTTGACATGCAATATTCATGATACTATTAAAACAAAAAAACAAAGTAAAATATCACGAACATGTGTTTTATCCATCAAATGATTCATGCATGAAAATGAGCTGTACTCTTAATAGATTTTTTATTTTTTATTATTTTTTTATTTTTTGTCCTTTACCGATCCAAGAGTTATATGTGCGAGTCAGCAACATCGATAAAATGTGCGAAAACAAACAAACCATGACATAGATTTTGTTCATTTAAATTTAACTAATGTCTATAAATATCTTGCTAGCAGTATAACTTTGATTTACCTTGTTTACACCATGTTAACACGCAAACATTTGGGGAAAAATTAAAAGATTTCTTCGAAGCAAACACCGACCAAACCAAGCTAGATTTGTTGGATTCACGGGATTGACGACAAAAACGCCATGACAAGTTCAAAGTTGTCTAAAACTGCCTTAATAATCCTACCATGTAAATAAAGACCATTTTCCCTACAATAATTTAGTTTTTTGGTTATCGGCAAAGAGTAATAAGAGGTAAAAAACAGAGTTTGTTTTGCCAATTCCTCTCAAAACAACGACGAGCGTTTTTCAGACTAAAAGGTTGGTGAGGCCACGTTTCTTTTCCCACATTGAAGGCCAAACAAATTATTTAGAGGGATAAAAGGGGAGTAGATGTTGTTATACTAAAATCCTTAAAGTAAGGTGTGACGAGAGAATGCTTTTGCAGGGTGGGGATAGTAATAGTGACATCACTGTTGTAGAAGGGAAGGTTTAACCACTCAGTCACCCATGACACCCTAAGTTATATAGGTTATATCTTCACTATCACTCAACATTCCCAAAGCTGTTCTAAATTACAGTTCACTTCGCTCATTCTTCTCGAATCAAACGAAGTCAGTTCATTATATTTGTTACCAAACAATAATTACTCATTGCATTAACTATTTTCAGATTTGCAATTAGTCCGAAGATGTTTGAGTATGTGTTTTACTTGTTACCTCTGCTGACGTGCATAATTGCAGCTCATGGGCTCGTACAAGGACCTGTAAGAACCGATCGTGTACGTACCGCTATTTTCTCTAAGGTATCAAAAGGTATGTCTAAATTTTATAATTTATGTACCCTGTAACGATAATGGCTCAACGCGTATTTATCCCACAATTTCAAATTGCGACTTGTTTATTTGAACAAATGGATGAGAGTGAAAACTTTCAAGATCACAACTTTGGAGCAGAAAAAATTAGAAGTTTATAGTTCACAGTCAACTAATGTCGATCTCTATTTGCTTTGTAGATCGCAAGCTATTACGCAACGTAATACAAACTCTTGACGTCACTAGCGCTCTCGAATGTAGTGAAGCCTGTTTGGCTGTCAGCGGTTGTAAGTCGTACAATTACCAAGAAGACGGCTCTCCTATTCACGTTTGTCAACTAAATAACCAATCAAAAGCCTCAGCTCCCCCATCTGATTACGTTATTCAGGCAGGATTTTCCTATTACGACGCCGAACAAAGTGTGAGTAATATAATTAACATGAAAATGTTTATGTATGAGCAGCAAATTTATTTTTCGGTTGGATGATTTATGTAGGGACTTTATGAGTACTTTTGAAAACGTACACGGTACAAATGATAGATATGCATGCTTTCGTTTTCAAAACCTAAACTCATATCAAACAATTACTGTCGTTCGTTGGGGTTCCTGTGCAGTTTTCATTTTTGGGGTTTCTTGTCTTTCTAAACCAAATTCAAAATGGCTGCAAGTTTGATAAAGTTGTTCGCTGCAATCTCTGTAAGTTTTCATCGAATTTTTCCATGAATTGTGGCCGTAAATAGTAGAAAATCACCAAAATAGAATCACTACTCACCTCCAAATAAGGTAAGATTACCAAATATGGTTATGGCTGCGAACGACATGCAGTTTTCTTAAGATGATTGTTTGATATGTGTATCTAAAAGTCTATCTATTTTCAAAGCTTTTTTGAAAGTGCTTTACCTTTCCAAGAACTCTGATATGAGATCTTACTTGTGCATAGTTCCTGTAATATTTCTTCAAAAGACAGTTATTAAAATGTCGACGTCGGCGGAGCAAACGAGGGGTACGTAACGTGATTAAATATAGATATACATCATCCTATATACAAACATTTATGTAATAACATTAATTTCTATTATTAACTGTATTTGTTATGGATCTCTTTTCAGAATGAACCATTGTGTTCTTGCCAAAATGGGGGTACCTGTCAAATAACGGAAGACTCTAGTGATTGTGTCTGCCACTGCAGTGAAGAATTCTTTGGCGAGAAATGCGAGACATGGATAGGTAGGTAAACTTTAATATATGAGGTATGTTACTTCAACTGCTATGACCGTGATTCTAACAATCCCAAACTGAGTATGCTAAAGGTCCGGTAGCAGCGAGTGCAAATTTTGTCATTTAATTTCCTATAGACATGTACAAAATACAAGTACAATGTGCACTATTTTTCAGCATTCAACAATATATGATGACATACAGCAAATTAAGTTCATTCTTCTGTAAATAAAAATCTTATTCAACTAGTGAAACTTCATTCAGCGTCTAATCCGCGATTTCAAAATCCCTCAGGTTTTGATGGCGTCTCCAGTTCTAGACCCGGGCATTCTTGTTTTTACGTCAAGAAATATGGACAAGATAAGGGTGACGGTGACTACTGGATTGACCCTAAACGATCTGGAAGTGCTTTCATTGTTAAATGCGATATGACAACCGATGGAGGTAGGTATTGGCGACACTAAATTAAAAATCAACCACGCCCTAAACCCATTGTTCTACGTAGGTTATTCAATTCAACAGAAAACCCGGATTCCTAAAGCAGGGGGCGTCATTGATATCAACAGGGGAGAGCGGGGCTGAATTATAAAGCCAGGTCAGGTTTTTAATTTCTTGTCCTCGGTTTTTTTTAAATTGCTTCTTTATTAAACTCTAGGAATGAACTTAAGTTAATTTTGAAGTTTATTCTTCGAATTCAATCATTGTCACAAATGTAATAAAGGTCACAGATGTAATAAATTTTGGCCACAAATGTAACAACGGTTATAAATAATAGTAAATAATAATGATAACAATAATCACATTCGTTTATATGGTTCTCGAGTTTTTGATGGTAAATTATAAGCTTACGTTTGGAGTTTTAGAAGCAATTCATAAAATTAGAACTCTTGTTCTATCGGCGCTATAGATATGCGGCTTCGAGTTGTATCTATAAGATATTCCTTGAAGTAAGTATTTTTTTTGTTGTATTTCTTTTAATAGTATTTATTGCTTTTGAACACGGATGTAGTAAGGTTTTTATAACCTTTGTTGTTAGCTTTGAATTGATTGTAAATATTGCTTTGCTTTCCATGTGGACCGCTATATACAATACACTTTGCAGACCTTCTCAGCTTTAGTAAAACTGAAGAATAATAATAATAATAAAAAAAAAAACAATACATTGTTTATAAAGTTCGCGTACTCTGCAAAGCAATAAAACATTTTACAAAATTCAAGACGAGACGAGCGGAGACGGAATGTCTAGAAAGGTGCATACTTGTGAGAAGCTATTCGAATGCTTTATTAATGTAAAGACTTGAGAATACTTTGGGATGAAAAAGAACGGCACGTGACTATTTACTTGCTATCTGCTATCATTCAAGCTGAACAGTCAAAGAAAAGGCAAATACAAACAAAACAATACCTTGTTACAACTTGCTTGTCTAAAATAGTACCTAAATAAGAACTATTGCGTATTAACTATTCAGATTTTATTTCATGGACATATTGTTAACACTATCCAAATGGCACAAAGGGAAGCCCATGCATGTGAGCGCTCACAGAGCGTCTAGTTAACTTTTGTTCACTTTGGAAAGAGCCCAAGGGAGTCTGCAAAAATTGCACTGCACAGCAGGTCGTCTGAGGAGGACTGAACAACGCCAGATTCGCACAAAACATTTTTTTAAATCGGCATAATTTTTGAATGAACTGTTTTTTTAGAACCCAATTTTTTTGTGGCGATTTTATTCCAACAAAAACAGAGTGGTGTGATAATGCAATAGGGCAATGGAAAAATGACAAAATTTGATTCTTGGGCGCACAAACTGCGCTGACCCCTGATTTCATATAATTACCCTACTAATCTGGTAAATGGACGAATTACCCTCTCCCCATCGCCTTCGCCTGTAAAAAAATAACACATTCTTCTACAGTGTAGAAGAGAATTAACTCTCCCTGTTATTTAAAAAAATAGCGCCAATACACGCTATAAAAAGAGCAGGGGACTGGGAATGAGCACCATAAACATTCGATGTTTATAAAAAATCTGATTTGACCAACAGAAAGAGTATATCGTTTATAGTAATTTGACAGACTTTAATTTTATATGTTGAATAACTGCACAGCTGTGAGTTTTTGAAATGAATGGAAAACACGAAAACGAGGCTGGTAGGGCCAACATTCTAATTCTCACTCAAATCTTTGTTATTTCAAACACCTGTAAATTTTTATCATTCAATAATACAGTGATGAAATTTTGAAATCTTCCTCATTCTGATATGCTCTTTGAAATGGAAACAGTGATATTTTCTATAATGCATAAACTAAGGTGTTACCATAACCACACCTTTATTCATAGCGTCTATGAGTACAAATGACTCGAGAAACGATTACCTACATTATGTTCTCATTTTGTAAATCATTTTTTATTTATTTATTTTTTATCTGTTCTTGATATTTTCATTTTTACTCTTCTTTTCTCAGTAGTCAATACGAAATTGCTATGGATTTGCTTTGGTAATATATGATACTTTGATTTCACTTCTTCGCAACTATTTCATTTATCTTTTAGTCTCAAAACTCCCTAAGCTTTTATGTTTGTTTGTTTGTTTGCTTATCGTGTACATTCTTAAATCACCTAGTGAATGTGTGAAGTCAATGTCTATGTGAAGTCTGTAGTTTAGACGTTACCTAGTGAACGCAATATATGAATGTCTAGACGTTTCTGTAAATTTCCTAGTTTAGACTATGCTTACAAGTATCACCTAGTGAACGCGACAGATCAATGTCTAGACAATGTCTGTAAGTATTCATGTCTAGACGCTGTCTATTTTTGTGAGACTAAATGCGGCTTGAAATAACATAACATTGCATTCGAATAGATTGTGCTCTTCGACAATGCCACGCTTTGTTCGTCTTGTGATTTTTACAGTACTTCTTTCTGTAGTTGATAGCTTAAATGCAGAGAAGAATAAGAAAAGTAGAGGTAACAGACAACCCTCAGCAATTGATGATGACATTTATGATGCCCTTTTACTTCTTGTAAATGGTTGCAATCTTCCTCCTGTTAGAGAGAGAACAATAGCACAGAAAAGTGCTAGTGTACGGTACTGGAGATGTAAACATAGGCTGACAATGAGAAAAGAAGGTGGCAAAGAGACGCTTTTTCTAGATGGTCGTAGGCTACTCAGAAGCTCTGAGATCCATCAAGTCGTCAAAGAGCAATACAGTCGTACAAAGGGATCAGGTGCAAATAAGATTGTATATTCGTTAAAAGATCATTATGTTGGTCTGATCAAACCCAGGGTGCAACAGATTCTCAACCGTGACAAACTCCATTACCGCCGAAATGTGAAATTTCAAGACGTTCAAGTAAGGCACCAAATAGATCTGATGGATCTCGGAAAGCGCGGAAGTATTACGTTCAAAGCAAAAGTTTACCGATATGTCTTATCTGTCATGGATGTGTTTAGTAGATTTACTTGGCTTAGGCCATTAGAAGAAAAGAATAGCAAGTTGATTGCAAAAGAACTAAAAAACATATACATCGAACATGGACCACCTAAAGTGATACAAAATGATCAAGGAACGGAGTTCAAAGGAGCGGTGAAGAGACTTTGTGAACAGATGAAACTTATAACCATATACAGCCGTCCATATCATCCTAAGTCACAAGGAAAAGTAGAAAGAAGTCATCGCACACTTCGATCGAAAAGGGAATATGACTTGGTAAGAATGGGCCTTAAAGGAGTTAACTGGGTTAAAATGCTTCCTGAATACCAGCGAATCTTAAATGAAGACCCTAAAGAAGTTTTGAAGAACAGATCCCCATTTGAAGTCTATTTTGGTAGAAAGCCATCATACTTGCATAGTAAAAGTTCAAAGAATGGTAAATGGATCATCAAAGAAAAAGTTTCCAACGAAGCTTTATGTAACCCTACAAACGGAGAACGGAACCGACGAACACAACATGTTAAGAGTGTTAGAAAGGATGCTCGTGATGCAACAGAACGCTGTAATCGACGAATGATTAAGACCCATTTGAAATACCATCCTCCTTCTGTTTACAAAGTTGGTGAAAAAGTATACGTGCGTTTGGTTAAAAAGGGAGGCATCAAAGCAAAGAAACACAAAGTTACGGAAGCCCTAGTAGAAAAACGTAACTTGAAAAAACATATCTATAAGCTTTCATATATCTCACCATCATCAGGAAAGAAAGAGCAGAGATGGTACAGTGTTGATGACATAAGTAGTCTAACTCTACGCGAAGAAAAATTAAAGCAAAGAGCAGCAAAATTAAGTAAACAGAAAAAGAAAACACACAGGGAGAGGTTTCTAATAGTGAAGGACAACGAGGATTATCTCCGAAACATTGAAGACCAAGGATTTACCTTAAATTATAATCCCACTGGAGACGGAAATTGCCAGTTTTCGGCTTTAGCATTCCAACTACAAGGTTTAGGAATTTGTCGATCAGCTGAAACTATGCGCAAAGAAATAGTGAGTTATATGCAGTCACATCCACTAGACGACGAAGGTTTTCCACTATTTGAGTGGGTTCCACAATTTCAGTCGTGGTCACAATATGTTAACTACATGAGCCAGAACCAAGTTTTTGGAGACCAGCTGACGCTATTTGTCGCTGCTAATCTATATAACGTTAATATTCAAGTTATTTCATCACTTGGACCAGGAGCCAATCATCTGTTTCAGCCAGCGTCAAGCAACCCCATAACAACTATCTATCTTGGACATTTAGCAGAGAACCATGGTGAACATTATGTGAGCCTTCAACCTATCGGAGTCACAGTCAATGATAGTGATACAGAAGTTGAACGAGAATTTGTAGACAGCAATCCTGAGAAGCAAACAGAAAATATGGAAACCAGGGAAGATGGGCTTGGCACTGGCCAGTATTTGAACAATGATGTCTTAGAATACATAATCACAATTGCTGCTATTGCTTATCCGTTTATGCGAAACACATTGAGAAGTGTCAACAGGTTTTTTAGATATACTGTGGATAAAATTCCTCACCCAACAATTTATTTGCCTGAAATGGAAGAAAAATCCATGATCGTAAGTGTAAAAAAAGTAATCAGTTTAAAGGGGAAAAGCAGTGGTGCCGTTATTCATCTCAAGAATGTTATAAACTCGCCAAGATGGCACATGGCTTGGGTGAGGCTTGAACCTCAAGGCCTCGGATGGTTCGTCATCAAAAACATCAAGTGGAAAAAGCCTTGACCACCTTACTTTTTTAACATTACTTTGCTGGGGTAACCCGGGGAGACGCTTTTAAAGACGTTGTTAGGGGGATCAATGTACAGCTTTGAAAATGTATGTGCCTCGAGGGTGCAAACAAACTGGGGTGTTGCTTGTAGACACTACTTCATTTAATCAATGATGATCTTTTGAAACCAATGATAAACATACTCATATCAAATATTTTTTCCCGGAGATTTTAAATTTTTTTGACATTTGTCCCTAAAAGATAAGGAGTCAGTCAGAGGCCCTGAAAGATACACGCGAGTTGCTTTTTCCAGCTTGAAATGTCTTTCGCAACCCCACCCCCTCCCCTAACTACTTTTAAGAGTTTCACTCACGGGAGTACGGATGTGAAACATACCTCATTGAAATTTTACTTATAACCATGTCTTTACATAGTTCAATTTCTTAAGTGTTACTGTTAATTCAAGCTAGGTATTTAAATGATTTTTTTAAAAAGTTTAAAGTGAAACAGGAGTCATCTACAGCGTTACACGTTATGTACGTTTTGTTGATAAAGTTGTTCTCACCAGGTCGATCAACCACATCGCCGCTCAGTAGCTATATATATAATGCACAATATACATCATATGATATTGTCTTTCATAGAAATTATCTATAGATCAGGGCCAGGTTGCACGAAGTCTGTATAAAGTTATCCAGTAAATACACGTTGTCCTCCGCAAAGAATTATCCGGTGGATAGTGCTATACTTAGGATTCGTCCAACTGTCAGGTAAGGCCCCTGTACACGACAATCAGTTTTCCTCATGGGACTCTGAAAATGTGTTGCTCTCGGGTCGATTGTAAGGCAGGGCATTGTTAAATTGCGTCATGTGGACAAATTTTGTTCACTGACGGCACTATTTGTTGTGCCTAAAACTTTCAGCACGCATAAAAATGTTTGAGTGCTGTGAGTGTCGTGTACATGGGCCTCTAGTTATAAGACAAATACGTGTAGAATAGTAAGCAAGCGACATAGGATTTAGCATTGAGTTTTCATTGAGTTCGAATCCAACATAGAGCAGTGATCATTAAAACCTGTGTATATTTTACTTGACAAATAAACCCAAGGGTTTTTACCAGTTTAAGTGTTGTCGGTGACAACACTACTGAAAAGGTTTACTTGTGACCTTTATTAAACTTGTGACCAAAATTTATTACATTTGTGACGTGACCAAAGTTTATTACATTTGTGACCAAAATTTATTACATTTGTGACCAAAATTTATTACATTTGTGACCAAAATTTATTACATTTGTGACCTTTATTACATTTGTGGCCAAAATGTATTACATTTGTTACATTTGTGGCCAAAATTTATTACATTTGTGACCTTTATTACATTTGTGGCCAAAATTTATTACATTTGTGACCTTTATTACATTTGTGGCCAAAATTTATTACATTTGTGACCTTTATTACATTTGTGGCCAAAATTTATTACATTTGTGACCTTTATTACATTTGTGGCCAAAATTTATTACATTTGTGACCTTTATTACATTTGTGGCCAATTATTACATTTGAGCCCTCAACACGTCACCATGTGCTTCATCATTTTCGAATTGCAATATCGCTTCATAAAGCGCTTCGTCTTCGACCCACGCAATGAGGCCTTGAAATATCGATTGAGAAGTAATCAAATATTTAGGCCTTATACGCATTCCCAAGAGAAAACAAGTTTGAATGCCATGAATGCTAATTTCATTTCTGTTGAACAATGGAATGCGAAAACACGACGCAATGCTTCTTTTCATATTTAAAACGGAATTGAGAAATAGAGTAGAGTACTATTTTCATTTTTATTGGAACTGACTGATCAAGTGTGACCACGGATTATGAGCACTCTATTTCCAAAAAAAACAAAGCAACACAAATCTACGGCTGATTTCACTTAAATTTAGTATTTCATATTTTGTATTGTACTTTTTATTTCATATTTTCAATACAATGGATTTAGGGCTTATTTGATATTTTAAACCAGTTACGGCCCGAGGTCTTGAATTCTAATGCAAAACCGAGCCCGTGCGTTTGAACCTTTATTTAAAACTATTCGACACTTTGACGTCACAATCACGTGTTACACAGTCCCATTTCGCCAAAAGGTTCATCAAACAAAACTTTTTTTTAAAATCATTCCATTATAATGCATTTTAGCACAAATGTTATAAACGCGAAAGGTAGAGGATACGCGTAAGGAAGTCAAGTCGTATTAACAAATACCAACAAATTGGAGCTTATCTGGGCACCCTATATGAAGAATGCATGTGGGACTCGTTGTGTATACAAATTAAATAACTAATATAGAGGGGACAACTATCCTACGTGTACATACTACGGATAAAGTAAACAAAATTGTTTAACGAAAAAATATTTCATGGCCATTTAAATTTTTGTTACTCGGCTTTTTTTTGGCAATTTTGGGAATACCTCTTTCTGTTTTAATTTTTGAGCTTATCTGAATTACACCTGTATTTGCAGGTGGGTGGACGTTGATAAAAGCCATAACACTGACGTCTGCTAGTTTCCCCGACAAGCGAATATATGAGGGAGCCCAAGACTATACTAAACTAGGCACCCTCGCACCTCCCGATTACATCACCACTGTACCTTTAAATGCTTTCAAAGTCGCCACTGGTTTTCAACAAATTCGCTTCTACTGTCGAAAGGCTTCTGTCAACAGAACTATACATGTCAAAACAGCAACGAACTCGCTGGGTTATAACGCAGTAAGGTGAGAGAATAACGATCATTCAGAAATCATATTTTCAGTGAAGAGAAAGTCATTTTCAACTTTCCGATTTCTTGGACTCAACACCTTCTTGCACAAATCAATACTTTTATGGTAAAAGTGTTCCTGGTGCACGTTCGGACAATCAACCAAGCTATCTTTTCTGGATCAAAGACCTATATATCGGTCTTTTTAATATATGCAAATAGTCGATTTTAGATTAAAAAAAAATATTTTTTAACTTCTCTTTATAAATATAAATGTGCATAAAAGTGACTCAAAACAAAACATTTCAAAGATACAAATATGCAAATAGTCAATAACAGAATTAGTCAATTCGGCTTAGCTTTTCTGATACAATGATAATCTTCTGATCAAATGTTTTGTTTTTGATTTGTATTATCTGAATAAAGAAAGTTTATATTAGACGTTTTAATAGTTGCTTTTCTCGTTTTCTCATCAGGTATATGATTGTAGATAGTAGTTCATTTACAACAGCTTGTGGCTCGTTTGAACGGTTTCCTGATGACAGCGCTATCCTCACTGCAAACTGCGCCAAATGGGGTTTACTAAATGGTGGTGTTGGTCAAGTTGATAAGTGGGGAAATTATCCTAACACTTTAAGTAGTCGAATCTACAATAAAATAATGTTTTGGAAAGATGGGGCATGTTCTTATAGTATGGACAAAATTTACCCTTATTGCGATGACATGCAGACCGATAATCTAAATACTGGAGATACCTGGAAAATTTTTGTGCGATGAAAAGTCATTTTAGACTGATCTTAAGGTGCCGTCCACATATATCCGGATAATTTTGAAAACAGCCGGAGATGTTTTTCCTCATTTGCACAATACATCCACACGTAAACAGATTTTTCCTGATAGTGGAAATTTTTAAAAGCACTCTCACAGCGTATTCGTGAGCTGAGGACGGTTGAAAAGCGAAATTTTTGGATAGACTGATGTGATTTCTCATATAACTGAAGCCGGTTATACGAACACTAGATAGAGCTATCCACCGGATAAATCCTTATCCTCGGACAAATTCTAAAGAAATTCCATGGAGTGGATAATATTATCTAATGGATAACTTTATCCTGGCTTCGCACGACCGACCCCTGCAGGAAATAGCAGCATTTTTACTTGTTCGTATGGACGGGTTAAAACGATATAAAAACGCCACGTATGCCTTTTTTTATGTTTCATGTAACCGATCTTTGAGCTCGTTTTCGTGTTCGTGCTCAACTCTAAATGACGAAGCTTTAAAGACCCGACTACGTTAATACATATTTTACTTTCTCCAAATTTTTGCAATGCTCTTTTTAAATTGCTGTATCAAAATCCGTTGAAGCAACTCGATTGCTACAATTTACACATGGTTGCTCGAATAACCACGAAGGAAAGAAGTTTAATTGAAACCGTCAGACGCCAGGTTTAAAAGGACAACGGTGGTTACATGTAATAAATGTACGACCATCTACAAATCTTTAAACGGTTTAGCTTCGTAATACATTAGTAATAAAACACTGAATGGGGCAGCACTACTGGCCATCTTTTATCTATAAATAGATATTACGCCCGCAGTTGCTCTTTCTGCACCAACTCTACGGAGTCACCTTCCTTCCTATCAAAGTCAAGAACGCACACTCTTTGAAATAGTTCACGAAAATATACCGACATTTTATTCATTATATATTGTACTGTTTACAATTTTCTTATTTATTCTTGTTGACATGTGGGAAGCTGTGATCCACAACTAGATGATATAACGTACTTACCAAGCGTTGTATTGATAATGGCTTCATTTACTGCAAACTTTGCATGGAGATTTCTCTGTTTCAAGCGCATTTAAAGGTTGGTACACACGAGGGAGTTACACGCACCCGCAACATGTTCCCGGAGCAAGCTCCCTCGTGTGTACCAAACTGGTTTAATATGAGGGAGCAAAACCCGGGAGCAAAAGTTTTGTTGCGCAACAAATTTTTCGCGTGAAATCGTTGGTACACACGAGAGAGCTTTGCTCGGGAGCATGTTGCGGGAGCGTGGTGCGGGAGCATGCTCCCTCGTGTGTACCGGCCTTAAAAAACTCAAGAACTCAGAAAACGAAAACACTTGAATAGCCATCCATATGTCACAGAAACAATTCAATTGAAAAGGCGTTTAAGTGGTTAAAGTTCTTAAAATGCAATTTTCTGAGTGAATTCAAATCATTTTGAGCTAGCACTTTCGAATGAGGTATATCTTAAAGGTACTCGAAAAAATGAGGCCAAGTTATTCAACACGAAAGGTAGGAATTTTAGTGTTTTGAAGAAGTGTGTCCAATTTTTTTTGGGGGGGAGGGGTGGGGGATAGGGCTGAGCAATATCCACATATCAACTAATTTCTACAGTTTATAGCCAAATAATCAAGCCGTAAAAAAAATTGTAAGCCGAAAATATGTAAGCCAAATATTGCTCAATGAGCATGTTGTGTGTTTTAGGTGATGCACCAGGCCTTTCGAGCTGAATAACTTGGTCGCATTTTTTCGAACACTCCTAAGATATACCTCATCATTCCAAAGCTGAGGGTGAGTAGACTTCACTCAAAAAATTTCATTCTAAGGGTTAGCAACAAAAACGTTTCTCTTTTATAGCTCATTTTAATCAATCTATATTCACAGCCGTTAAAAATTCAGTTAATAAAGTTTACATTATTCGACAATATATACAAGCTGTTTGTGCAGCCATGAACGTCGTTGATAAGCTTCTTGACAAATTATATTTTCTTTTATTTCGTTTTTTTTTCCTTTCTGTATTCTTTTCTTATATTTCCTGCCTGCCGTTTTCACCTCAATTTTACCATTTTATGCCCAGTATGGCGATGATGTTCACCTTTCAATTTTTACATTTAATACCGTACAGTTGGATTTCAACCACTAGCTTTGATTTTATGGAATTCCGTCAACTCACGTGACGTATGGAGGTTTGCAAAGAATGAATGCGTTTCCAAACATTGACCATCTAGCAATGAATCGTTGTTATACCCGTATAACGTAGCATGTACCTGGCGTATTCCAGATGATGCGGAGCTTAAGATATGGTACGGAGACGCGCGCCTTACTACGGCTAAGGCCGAGAGGGACTAGCATGAGTACGATGTTTTCGCGGTCATCACAAATGGTTAAGGCTTCCACTACTTGTTTGATTGAGTACTACACAGCACAACAACGGCAGGAAATTTCATGTATGTCTGATAACGTCGACTAAAGTATTTTCCCCTTACACTCGCCTTTAGTAGAGCTTTGCCGTACCATGTCTTTCGCAATTTATGTCATCCTGACGCATGAAAGTTTACAAGAATGAAAAGGTGTCGTTGGTCATCTAGCCAGCAATGATTCGTTGCTATTGCGTACCGTTCAACGTAATAAATAGGCGAGGTGGTGAAGATAATATACGTTATGTATTAAGTAGTGTTTCGGTTGACCTGACGCGTTGAACGTTACAAAGAATGAATAGTTGTCCAAATCTGGATCATCCGGCAAAGATTCATGATTTTCACAGAATAGCTTTTGCAGGTGTTTTCTTTATATAAGACAATGTCAATTACAATTTAGGTAGAGCAAATATCCAAGATGTAAGAACGAGAAGGGTGCACGGTAGCACTTGTGTCGGGGAATTAGACTTGTACCCTTGTACATCCACATCGGGTTTAGACGCTTCAATAGTACGGGGCTGGTCAGCGGTACCCGCTGTAAGAGGTTGATCAACAATGCAATAGTCATGTTCAACGCAACAGATGCTTTTGCATTGCAGAATGACTAAATTCTTATATGTGTCATTGAAATCTCCACACCTCATATCTGACAGATTTCACAATACTTAAATCTATGTGTATAAACAGTACCATTTTTGTCCTCGGCAAAAATGTCGCTGATATAGCACGAGTCGAAGGCATGTCCAAGATTATGGTCGTCTTCACAGTCAATACCAACGTTTTTGCAATCTCCTTCGACGTCAGGGTCACATATGACGCATTTGATTGTATACACTGCAATGAAATTAAATGGGATATCTATGATTTAACAAACCAGTTTCGATTTCTACATTACTCGTGTATAAGATAATATAAAAATTAGGTAAACCTAATAGCGGCGCTCCGATTTAATGATATGAATTATTCATTCAATCATTTATTCATTTGTTCATTCACTACCAAATATCAAAATTGTTAATCAATCAATCAATCAAAAATGACTATCATAGATAAAAAATCAACAAAATAAATTAATTAATGAATGGATAAATCCATTATAATAATCATGAAAAGAACAGAATAACATAGCAAAGAAAAAAGAGAAGCGAGAGATAATTTTCTCTTTATTTTTCTATGTTATTTTCTTTTCATGATGAAATGATCCATTCAAATATTCAAATCTTCATGCATGCGACAACATTTTATTATATGCAAGAAATATGCAAAAAAAGATGCGAAAAATATCCGACTGTATTTTGTTGGTAACAGTCAACTGGCTTCCTTTATGTTGTTATGCATGGTAAAAATCGCACTTGTCAATTGTTAATTGATTATCCAATGAGAAGTTAGAAAAGCACTAACATGGCTTCTTTGAGTTGAAAACAAATCCCCGCGCGCTTCTCGTTTTATCGCGCTCTTTTAGGTTTAAATAAACGTTATAAAAATCGACAAAAAACTTCACTTTTCTGGTGCAACGTGTAATGAATATTACTTATTGGTAATTTAGCTTGCTAATACGGGTATGCATTTTTAATTATCAAATGTGCATACTGCGTAACTCGCTTAAAAAAATAGCAGATGAGTACAATGACGAATACAAAACGTTTGATTGCAATTCATCAACAAATCAAAGAATTACAAAAAAAAGAAAATAGTTTGCAGGAATTATTGCAAACTGCTTTCATGTGGATGGTTAAAAAGAAAGTATAAATTAAAGGAAGATCGGGCAAAAATGCAAACATACTGGCGCCACGTTTATTGTCCCAATGTTGTCCTGTACGATGTACTGTCACTTTTCCACTGAAATTTTCGTTCTCAGTTCTGATTACAATAAGCTTGCTCATGTTTTTAGAATTTCTAAAGTGACAAAAAAAAAACGTTTTCACTGCCTCTAAAAAGGTTCACACAGTTCAACAGAACCACACTGTTCTAAATTTGCATTTTCTTCCACTTCCTGAACTGGCATTCCTACTTTGTTGACAAACATCTTGTATGAAAAGTTATTTTTCGATTTGAATAGATAATAAATCTGCATTGACCCTAAACGTTCTCCGTGTTATGAATTGCCCGTAAATATTGATGAATAAACAGATTGAAATCATCTTGTTCGTGATCGCGCCGTTCATCTTGCTATTCACCTCTTTTGAATAGTGCTGCAAATGCACGTTTGTTTTGTTTCTATGAATTTTTGGTCACCGTCGATTATTTTTACTTTTAAAAGTAGTTAGTCAATCGTCGATAAGTAATTATTGAAAAACGACAAGAAGAATTCACGAAGAATGCAGCCTCCTTCACAAGCTCGAAACTTGACAAATAAATTCCTCCATGTTTTTATGATGCTGATATCAAGTTTACACTTTCTTGACGATAAAGTTATAAAATCTACATCTTGGAGTAACTTTTAAGTATCTAAGACAATTTTAACAACTTCACATTAATGTCAAATTTCTTTTTCTCGTAAGTTTTGCTCAAAAAATAAATCCGGCGAACTCATCAACATCGCGCGCTGTGGGCACGCTCGTACGGAAGGATGTACAGCGTGCTTCCTGTGTTGGTCCACGAAAAATGAACTCGATGGTTTACCATATTTTCTTAATTATGGGACTCCGCTTGCGCGGAGCTCCGCTAAAATAGTTTATAAATATACATTCGTTTGCAAAAACCTTGTAGCATACATTTATACATTAATACCAAGAGAATATCAGATAAGAGAGCCTATACCCGTACCCTATCAGTGGCTCTACTTGTCGTGCTATTTTTATAAACTTGTTAACAATCTCCGTACTTTTGTCTCGACATGTTTTGACAATGCAACCGCGCCTCCTGCAATCTGGCCAATCACGTTCCGTTCCCGAAATAACTTCAGTTAAAAGATAGAATGAAAAGATCCACTGATGAGTGTAAAGCCCAATACGGGGGATAAGCATAAACATATATTTGGACATTCATTGAATGAAGCAAACAATCAATAAAGCGAGTTTTCTGTTTTGCATATCATTAAATATACCGAAGAAATTAGATATTTGTACAAATGTATACTGCAAGTGTATATTATATAACTATATTACTATAATGTGATATAAAAAAATATTTGTCATTTTTATATAAAAACTATGTTTATTATATAAACTATGTTGTTTTACAAGGATTTCAGCCACTGAGAAATATCATATTTGAACACATGTAAAAAATACGATAATTTAAATGTAACCAATCAGATTTCAGTATTTGGTGACGTCATTGCACTGGGCGCGGGAAAATTACAGTTCAATGACCTTTTGTGTTGGCAGCTTTGCATGATTTTCGGGGGTTTAGGATAAATTATCTGTGATCAAAAATTCATTATTTCTTGGCATTTTCTCTTCTTAATTCATTATTCATTTTCGAAAATTTTGCATAATTCATTATAATTCTTTTTTTTTTTTCAAAATTCCATTGTTTTTTTTGAATGTCACAGATAATTGACAAAAGATCTTGCTCTCCGTTCTGACTTGTAGGTGTTTTTAGTCATTTACACAAATATTGAGTGAACCACTGAACAAATAATTTTTATAACTCCATTTTTTATTAAGTAGGGAGGAGCGATGGTTTTTAGGTCATTATGGTTGAAAATTTGTCTGGTCACCCTAATTCTCTCTAATTTTTTTTGGATGACCCATCACTTTTATATTTAATTCAACATGACGGGAACTGATGTCTTACTTTCAGTTACACCTTTTAGTCATGTAATTCAAATAGCTCCAAAGTGTAATTTCCAGCACTTTGAGTGAGAAAGAGGTTTTATAACCCTTTAAAATATTTATGAGGTTCACGTGGATGTTCCCCCTAGATAACTAATTGTTCTTTTTAATCTAGTGGATTTAAAGATGCAATGTGTATGCTAAATGAGTTCCATTTCAATTTGCACTAGACAGATATATATTAAACCGTCACCGAGGGGTAGCATTTCAACTGCAAGGTACTAAGTGTATAAGCCAAAAATAAAGTTGTTTGAACTTTTTAAATATTGTAGTTTTCCACAACGGTTACAGTTAAATTGTATAGTGTACAAAATTGCACGCATAAGAAAAACAAACCTCTTATTGAATAAACATCCACCTTGAAAATAGTTAAGTTGCAAAAGTTTGAGAAAAATAAATCACTTCCTCAACAAGATACACTGAAGCATTTAAGAAGGGTACTCAGTAAAAATCAAACAATATTCAAAAATGGTTGTGACAACGGGCCAATTCTAGTTTTGACTCACATTTTAACGGTAAGTAGGCCTTAGTCTGACAACAATCGCTATATACTAAGTAAGGTAAAATATTGCATTTTTCGTGGTAAAAATCGAAAAAATATCGGGGGTTGAAGATGAATTATCTGTGATATAATCTGTTATTTTTAACATTTAGGCATCGTTTATTTTCTGTTAGGTAGGGAGGGGCGATGGTTTTTAGGTCATTATGGTTGAATATTTGTGTGGCTCCCCTAATTCTCTTTAATGTTATTTTATTTGGATGATCCAACCCCTTTTAAGTATCTAAGACTAAGATCAACATGACGTGATCTGATGTTTTACTTTCAGTTACTCCTTTTAATCATGTAATTCAAATAGCTCCAAAGTGCAATTTCACGCAGATGTTCTCCCAAGATAACTAAAATAATTGTTTTTTTTTTAATCTAGTGAGTTAAAAATTGCAATTTGTATGCTAAATGAGTTCCATATCAATATGTAGTACAGATATATAACTAGCGATTTCTGTCGAAAGTGGAATGCTGCGAGAATCGATTTATTATCATTAGTGATGTTTATAAAAACCTGTGAAACAAAGTGTAATAAACCGTACCTATTCAAATATTGGCAATAGAATACCAAAGAGGAAGGGTGTTATAAGTGTATTTCATAGGTTTTTGCAAATATAAGTCAGTTAACCCGTGAAATAAAAATTAATTGTTTGAATACCAATATCATAGTCAAAGACGAAACAATTAATAGACATGACAAAAACGATCTATTACTTTTTAAAATTCATTAATTATGCATGAAATAACTACAATAAAGTCATCTTTATCAGCTGATACAGACTGGCTGATTTAGAACTGAGCTTGCAAGTGAAAACTCTTGTTTCAAGCATAATACCATGATACATTTGTCTAAATACTATTGCATTGATTCAAATGCGTAAATTTGTCCACGTCGAAATATCGTACAAATTGGTACATAAAATAGCTGAAAGACTTATAAAAGCACATTATCTACTTTTAGAAATATAGCTAAAACGATTATTAGCCTGATGAATCCTTCCATGAGCGAAAAAAGTTTTATTAAACATAAATGTTTATACACAGCTGCAAAAGACACTCGGTTTGCAAGGACGTTCTAATTCTCTCTAATTTTTTTTCGATGACCCACAACCTTTATTTTTAATTTAACATGACGTGAACTGATGTCTTACTTTCAGTTACACCTTTTAATGTTCATGTAATTCAAATAGCTCCAAAGTGTAATTTCCAGCACTTTGAGTAAATAAAAGGTTTTATAACCCTTTAAAATATTTATGAGGTTCACGTAAATGTTCCCTCTAGATAACTAAAATAATTGTTTTTTTTTTTAATCTAGTAGATTTAAATTGCAATGTGTATGCTAAATGAGTTCCATTTCAATTTGCAGTAGACAGATATATAATAAACCGTCACCGAGGGGTGGCATTTCCTTAGGTTTTTTTCGAACTGGCTATAACATTCCAACTGCAAGGTAAGTGTATAAGCCAAAAATAAAGTTGTTTGAACTTTTTAAATATTGTAGTTTTCCACAACGGTTACAGTTAAATTGTATAGTGTACAAAATTGCACGCATAGGAAAAACAAACCTCTTATTGACTAAACATCCACCTTGAAAATAGTTAAGTTGCAAACGTTTGAGAAAAATAAATTACTTCTTCAAGACGATACACTGAAGCATTTAAGAAGGGTACTCAAAAAAAATCAAACATTATTCCAAAATCGTTGCGACAACGGGCCAATTCTAGTTTTGACTCACATTTTAACCGTAAGTAGTCCTTAGTCTAACAACAATCGCTATATACTAAGTAAGGTAAAATATTGCTTTTTTTCGTGGTAAAAATCGAAGATATATCGGGGGTTGAAGATGAATTATCTGTGATATAATCTGTTATTTTTAACATTTAGGGACCGTTTATTTTTTATTAGGTAGGGAGGGGGATGGTTTTTAGGTCAATATGGTTGAATATTTGTCTGGCTCCCCTAATTCTCTTTAATGTTATTTTATTTGGATGACCCAACCCCTTTATATTTAATTCAACATGACGTGATCTGATGTCTTACTTTCAGTTACTCCTTTTAATCATGTAATTCAAATAGCTCCAAAGTGCAATTTCACGCAGATGTTCTCCCAAGATAACTAAAATAATTGTTTTTTTTTATCTAGTGAGTTAAAAATTACAATTTGTATGCTAAACTGATAAGATCCATTTCAATATGTAGTACAGATATATAACTAGCGATTTCTGTCGAAAGTGGAAAGCTGCGAGAATCAATTTAATATTATTAGTGATGTTTGTAAAACCCTGTGAAACAAAGTGTAATAAATCGTACCTATTCAAATATTGGCAATAGAATACCAAAGAGGAAGGTGTTATAAGTGTATTTCATAGGTTTTTGCAAATATATATATCTTATTAGACAGTTTGATGTGGAATATAGCTGGATATTTTTACGAGTCACGCTGTATTTTGACGAGCCTTCAGGCGAGTCAAAATGCAAGTTGACGAGTAAAATATTCAGCCATATTCCACATCAAACTGTCTAATAAGTTATTTATTATCCGACTATCTCGCGAAAATTAAAAAAGGGTCGAGAAAATCGAAAAACAAAATTGTAATTTTCCATTCTTTAGAAAAATTAGTTGGACATTGCGTGACGTACGTATTGCATTCTGATTGGCTCGTTTTTCATACAGGTCAAACCGGTTTTAGCAGCTCACACAAACCATCGTGTTATAGTCGATTACCCATGTTATTTTCTTGACTGTTTTTGCGCAAATTTTGGTTGTATTTTGAGTTAAGAAAGGAGGAAAAAAATCAACAAGACAAAGGAAAGAATAGCTATCGATTGGAAACTTGGATGAAGTCAAATACACACTGGAGTACGTAAATAAACAAAGTAAGTGTTGTGTCTAGAACTTGCAGCGATTGTAGTGCCGCTTCCATTCTTGGATCGTAGTTGTTTGCTTCAATTAGCTTTACACTTCTACTATAAAGCCAAGAACATTTTACAGCTCTCCCACTAAAGGATTGAAATTTTGTGGTATCAAGGTAACATTTTTTTTTCTTTTCCTTGTACGAGATACAGTGTAGTTCTGTCAATAAACTTGTGAGCTTACAAAGCAGTTTCTGTTCTCTGTGTTTACATGTCCACTTTGACTCTGGTGTTGATTTTAATTTCGACGTCATTTCCGTTGCTATCTTATTGACAGAAAAATCGAAACCGTTTTGTGTAAAAAACGCTCACGGATAAATTTAATTTGCGGCTTGAAGAAATTTTACTGATCTCTTCAGATGCTGTAGATGAAAACCTGTCAAACTGGTATAGACAGCAAAAAATATCGCTGTATATTTTTAATCGATCCAGTCTTACTCACGCGTTATTTTTTACAAGTTGGATAATAAAAGTCAGTTAACCCGTGAAATAAAAATTAATTATTTAAATATCAATCTCATAGTCAGAGACAAAATGAAATAATCAATAGACATGACAAAAACGATCTATTGCTTTTTAAAATTTATTAATTATGCATGAAATAACTACAATAAAGTCATCTTTATCAGCTGATACAGACTGGCTGATTTAGAACTGAGCTTGCAAGTGAAAACTCTTGTTTCAAGCATCATACCATGATACATTTGTCTAAATACTATTGCATTGATTCAAATGCGTAAATTTGTCCACGTCGAAATATCGTACAAATTGGTACATAAAATAGCTGAAAGAGTTAATATAAAAATTAGGTAAACTAATTGCGGAGCTCCGATTTAATGAAATGAATTATTCATTCAATCATTCATTCATTCATTTATTCGTTCACTACCAATTATCAAAATTGTTGATCAATCAATTTATCAATCAAAAATGACTGTATATAAAAAAGCAAACAAATAAGTGAATTAATAAATGAATAAATCCATTTAAATAATAATTTCATCAATCATGAACAGAAACTAACATAGAAAAAAAATGAAAAGGGATAGTTTTCGCTTTTTTTTTCGCTGTTTTTCTTTTCATGATCAAATAATCCATTCAAATATTCAAATCTTTATGAATGCGACAACATTTAATTATACGCAAGAAATATGCACAAAAATGCGAAAATATCCGACCGTATTTTGTTAGTAACAGTCAACTGACTTCCTTTATGATGGTATAAATCGCACTTGTCAATTAAAATTGATTGTCCAATGAGAAGTTAGAAAAGCACTAACATGGCTTCTTTGAGTTGTAAACAAATCCCCGCGCGATTCGCTGGCTTTATCACACTCTTTTAGGTTTGAAAAAATGTTATAAAAATTTCTGGTGAAATGTGTAATAAATAACTTATTGGTAATCTAGTTATAGAAATACGGCTGTGGATTTTTGATTATCAAATGTGAATACTGCGTAACTCGTTTAAAAAAATAGCTAGTTCGAATGAAGTTGTATTTCAATATGAACTTTTGGAAATTTCAACTTGGAAATGAGTACACTGACGAATACAAGTGTTTTATTGCAATTCAATTAACAAATCAAAGAATTACAAGAATCAAATTAAAAACAACAACAACAACAAACATATAAATATCAGCGATCTCAGCGATCGAGAAATATTTTACAATAAGCTTGTTCATGTTTTCAGAATTTTAAAAGTGAAAAAAAAATTTCACCTCCTCTAAAAAGTTTACACAGTTCAACAGAACGGCGGTGTAGTATGGCTAGCTCGAGTTGCTCGATCACACATTGTGCTAAATTTGCATTTCCATCCACTCCCTGAACTGGCAGTTCTACTTTGTTGACAAACATCGTGTATGAAAAGATATTTTCCGTTGTGAATAATTGATAAATCTGCATTGATCCTAAAGCTCTCCGTGTTTATGAATTGCCTGTAAAATTGAAATCGTAAAATTTGATGAATGAACAGAGTGAAGTCATCTTCGTGATCGCGTGTTCATTTTGCTTTAACCTCTTTTGAATAGCTGCAAATGCACGTTTTTTATGTGCTTTTGGTCGCCGTCGATTTTACTTTTTAGAGTAGATTAGTCGATGAGTAATGATTGAAAAACGCCACGAAGAATCCACGAAGAATACTGGCTTTTTTACCAGCATTATGCAAACTTGCCAAATAAACTCTTCCAGAAAATATAATTTGTAAAATCTCCATCTTTGAACGACTTTTAAGCACCAAATAAAATTTTAACAGCTCTACATGATTTCACATTAATTTTGACCAGTTAAAAACATCGCCACGGGACTTGTCAATGTAAATATTTTGAAGCTTTTCTTCGTTGAATCGTAGTTCTCTTTCTTTTTGCAAATTCGGCGTACGCGTCCGTTTCTCATTGTCCGTCAAAACACTTTTAGCCGGCAGCTTAGCTTGATTATTTTCTTGTTCTTTGTCCATTTTAGAAATACATTTGTAGAAAGTTTCAGTCAGTAAACTGTAAAAAATTGATTGTGAATTTTGATGTGTGGAGATAAGTAAATTTTGTCAATGTTTTGGCGCCCACTAAAAATGGTCAGCGACTTCGCGCTTATAGGCACGGACGCCGGACGGACGAAAGGACGTATTACGGACGCGCGGGCTTCCTGTTTCGGTCGACAAAATTTCAGCTCGATGTTTTACCATATTTTCTTAATTATGGTGCTCCGCTATAAAAGCACATTATCTACCTTTAAAAATATCGCTAAAACGATTATTAGCCTGATGAATACTTCCATGAGCGAAACAAGTAGTATTAAACATAAATGTTCATACATAGCTGCAAGAGACACTTGGTTTGCAAGGACGTTCAAACTTTGAAGCAGTCCAATGGCTTGCTTTATGATCTCTAATTAATTCAACAATTTTCCTTCAGCTTTCTCCTCTGCAGTTTCCCATTTTATTCGTTTTCAGCACCAAATTAAATGAATTCGAAAAATAGAATTTAACGAGCTCGAAATAGGTACTCAATGGACGGGTGGGTTTCCTGTGGTGACACGGTGGACACTGTATTACTCACACACAGCTGCATTGCGGTCAAACGTCATAGCATGCGCATCATTTGCATTTGTAAACAATCAGATCGTTTGGCAATCGACTTGTAGGTCAATTATAAATAAGAATTGCGTGAATATCTAGGCTTATTATTTTTCAACATCAACTCCTTGTAAAATCATGTTTTTATCATGTTTTTTTAACACATGTGATCGATGACAAAATTCTATTGCTACAGAAAACAAAAACTCAAATAGTTCAGTAAATTTGCAACTAGATTGGACCAATTCTTTGGTCAAAAGAAGCATTGAAAAGAAAAACAAAAACAAAAACTCAACTGATTAAAAAACGTAAGCACTACTAGAAATAAATTATGAAAAAAAACATCTTTATGACTACTTTGAAAGCTACTTTGTACATAAACAGCAGAAATTCATAACTTACAGTCTAAACAGTATGTATAGGTGTGATCCTTTTAAATTGTTTTCATGACTAGTCCATTTTACACTTATTTTTGTCAACTACAGCCTCGAAAACAATCGACAACTAGTCAGTCAGCCGGGCTGCGTCGCGTTTCAAGTAAGTAAAAGTAGTTTGCAATTTTGTACATCAACGATAAAACTGACATTTCGGACATTACTTTCATATACAGTATGTATATCGACGGTGTTCAAAATTACAAACTACTTTTATTTGTTACAATTTCGAAAAAATGCGAGCAAACTACTGTTCCAGAATTACCTGAAGTCTTATTGTTCAGGTTCAAAGTGTGAAGAATGTATGGCAGCTGGCTGGGGAGGCTAAAGCTGATGCACACGAAAAAACTGTAAAAAAAGCTATTATGACAGCTAGGACTACAGTTTGCCAAAAGTGTAAAATTTGTTTGAAAACGAAATTACGAGTCAAAGAAACTCATAATCGTACCTTTTTTCGCATATATCAATATACGTACCTTTCTCATCCAAACAATTTGATGTAATATTTTAATTACGTTTTCATCAGCTATATATGAAATAAATCTTTCCCGGGGTGAACTCCGATGGTAAGCGATCGGGGATGCTCGTCGTATCTTTTAGGGATAAAAATCAGCGACTTGGTATCTTTTAGGGTTTAAATTACAAAAATTTGACAAATTCTCACTTTTTGGTATCTTTTAAGGGTTGAATGGCACTGAAATTCCTGATTTTAGCATCTTTTAGATATTAAAAATTTGCGAAGCCCCGCCCTTTTGAAAAACGTCAGGTATCTTTTAGAGGTATTTTTTGAAAAATTCCCACGAGCATACCCGATCTTTTATCCCCAGAGTCCCCCCCCCCCCCCCCCCCGGTGTTTCTTTAGAAGGCTATTCATGGTACAAAAAGTTGACTACATCAGTGCTTCATTATTCTTTTAAAATCCTAGATAATACTCGATTTCACCTACTAGGTTATTGAATTCCGAATAGATAAAGGTAGCCACGTATTACGTAGCCACAGAAGTTTAAAAAAGTTTGTCAACAGAACAGTTACAACTAGCTAGACACTCTGGTGGAGTGTTTACTCGTGCCCTTGATGGCCTTGATATGACTTGTTATCCTGTGTGATATTTCAAAACACTTCTTGATTATAATTCTAGAAGGAATCGGAAAATACATTGAATTATATCATTGAAAACTTGCACATTATTAAGTGCATTTTGACAGGCAATATTCATGATAATATTAAAGTGAAAAACAAAGTAAATTATCACGAACATGTGTTTTATCCATCAAATGATTCATGCATGAAAATGAGCTGTACTCTTAATAGTTTTTTTTTATTTTTTATTATTTTTTTATTTTTTGTCCTTTACCGATCCAAGAGTTATATGTGCGAGTCAGCAACATCGATAAAATGTGCGAAAACAAACAAACCATGACATAGATTTTGTTCATTTAAATTTAACTTATGTCTATAAATATCTTGCTAGCAGTATAACTTTGATTTACCTTGTTTACACCATGTTAACACGCAAACATTTGGGGAAAAATTAAAAGATTTCTTCGAAGCAAACACCGACCAAACCACGCTAGATTTGTTGGATTCACGGGATTGACGACAAAAACGCCATGACAAGTTCAAAGTTGTCTAAAACTGCCTTAATAATCCTGCCATGTAAATAAAGACTATTTTCCCTACAGTAATTTAGTTTTTTGGTTATCGGCAAAGAGTAATAAGAGGTAAAAAACAGAGTTTGTTTTGCCAATTCCTCTCAAAACGACGAGCGTTTTTCAGACTAAAAGGTTGGTGAGGCCACGTTTCTTTTCCCACATTGAAGGCCAAAAAAATTATTTAGAGGGATAAAAGGGGAGTAGATGTTGTTATACTAAAATCCTTAAAGTAAGGTGTGACGAGAGAATGCTTTTGCAGGGTGGGGATAGTAATAGTGACATCACTGTTGTAGAAGGGAAGGTTTAACCACTCAGTCACCCATGACACCCTAAGTTATATAGGTTATATCTTCACTATCATTCAACATTCCCAAAGCTGTTCTAAATTACAGTTCACTTCGCTCATTCTTCTCGAATCAAACGAAGTCAGTTCATTATATTTGTTACCAAACAATAATTACTCATTGCATTAACTATTTTCAGATTTGCAATTAGTCCGAAGATGTTTGAGTATGTGTTTTACTTGTTACCTCTGCTGACATGCATAATTGCAGCTCATGGTCTCGTACAAGGACCTGTAAGAACCGATCGTGTACGTACCGCTATTTTCTCTAAGGTATCAAAAGGTATGTCTAAATTTTATAATTTATGTACCCTGTAACGGCAATGGCTCACCACGTATTTATCCCACAATTTCAAATTGCGACTTGTTTATTTGAACAAATGGAAGAGAGTCAAAACTTTCAAGATCACAACTTTAGAGCAGAAAAAATTAGAAGTTTATAGTTTACAATCAACTAATGTCGATCTTTATTTGCTTTGTAGATCGCAAGCTATTACGCAACGTAATACAAACTCTTGACGTCACTAGCGCTCTCGAATGTACTGAAGCCTGTTTGGGTGTCAGCGGTTGTAAGTCGTACAATTACCAAGAAGACGGCTCTCCTATTCACGTTTGTCAACTAAATAACCAATCAAAAGCCTCAGCTCCCTCATCTGATTACGTTATTCAGGCAGGATTTTCCTATTACGACGCCGAACAAAGTGTGAGTAATATAATTAACATGAACATGTTTATGTATGAGCAGCAAATTTATTTTTCGGTTGGATGATTTATGTAGGGACTTTATGAGTACTTTTGAAAACGTACACGGTACAAATGATAGATATGCATGCTTTCGTTTTCAAAGCCTAAACTCATATCAAACAATTACTGTCGTTCGTTGGGGTTCCTGTGTAGTTTTCATTTTTGGGGTTTCCTGTCTTTCTAAACCAAATTCAAAATGGCTGCAAGTTTGATAAAGTTGTTCACTGCAATCTCTGTAAGTTTTCATCGAATTTTTCCATGAATTGTGGCCGTAAATAGTAGAAAATCACCCAAATAGAATCACTACTCACCTCCAAATAAGGTAAGATTACCAAATATGGTTATGGCTGCGATTGACATGCAGTTTTCTTAAGATGATTGTTTGATATGTGTATCTAAAAGTCTATCTATTTTCAAAGCTTTTTTGAAAGTGCTTTACCTTTCCAAGAACTCTGATATGAGATCTTACTTGTGCATAGTTCCTGTAATATTTCTTCAAATGACAGTTATTAAAATGTCGACGTCGGCGGAGCAAACGAGCGGTACGTAACGTGATTAAATATAGATATACATCATCCTATATACAAACATTTATGTAATAACATTAATTTCTATTATTAACTGTATTTGTTATGAATCTCTTTTCAGAATGAACCATTGTGTTCTTGCCAAAATGGGGGTACCTGTCAAATAACGGAAGACTCTAGTGATTGTGTGTGCCACTGCAGTGAAGAATTCTTTGGCGAGAAATGCGAGACATGGATAGGTAGGTAAACTTTAATATATGAGGTATGTTACTTCAACTGCTATGACCGTGATTCTAACAATCCCAAACTGAGTATGCTAAAGGTCCGGTAGCAGCGAGTGCAAATTTTGTCATTTAATTTCCTATAGACATGTACAAAATACAAGTACAATGTGCACTATTTTTCAGCATTCAACAATATATGATGACATACAGCAAATTAAGTTCATTCTTCTGTAAATAAAAATCTTATTCAACTAGTGAAACTTCATTCAGCGTCTAATCCGCGATTTCAAAATCCCTCAGGTTTTGATGGCGTCTCCAGTTCTAGACCCGGGCATTCTTGTTTTTACGTCAAGAAATATGGACAAGATAAGGGTGACGGTGACTACTGGATTGACCCTAAACGATCTGGAAGTGCTTTCATTGTTAAATGCGATATGACAACCGATGGAGGTAGGTATTGGCGACACTAAATTAAAAATCAACCACGCCCTAAACCCATTGTTCTACGTAGGTTATTCAATTCAACAGAAAACCCGGATTCCTAAAGCAGGGGGCGTCATTGATATCAACAGGGGAGAGCGGGGCTGAATTATAAAGCCAGGTCAGGTTTTTAATTTCTTGTCCTCGGTTTTTTTTAAATTGCTTCTTTATTAAACTCTAGGAATGAACTTAAGTTAATTTTGAAGTTTATTCTTCGAATTCAATCATTGTCACAAATGTAATAAAGGTCACAGATGTAATAAATTTTGGCCACAAATGTAACAACGGTTATAAATAATAGTAAATAATAATGATAACAATAATCACATTCGTTTATATGGTTCTCGAGTTTTTGATGGTAAATTATAAGCTTACGTTTGGAGTTTTAGAAGCAATTCATAAAATTAGAACTCTTGTTCTATCGGCGCTATAGATATGCGGCTTCGAGTTGTATCTATAAGATATTCCTTGAAGTAAGTATTTTTTTTGTTGTATTTCTTTTAATAGTATTTATTGCTTTTGAACACGGATGTAGTAAGGTTTTTATAACCTTTGTTGTTAGCTTTGAATTGATTGTAAATATTGCTTTGCTTTCCATGTGGACCGCTATATACAATACACTTTGCAGACCTTCTCAGCTTTAGTAAAACTGAAGAATAAAAAAACAAAAAAAAAACAATACATTGTTTATAAAGTTCGCGTACTCTGCAAAGCAATAAAACATTTTACAAAATTCAAGACGAGACGAGCGGAGACGGAATGTCTAGAAAGGTGCATACTTGTGAGAAGCTATTCGAATGCTTTATTAATGTAAAGACTTGAGAATACTTTGGGGTGAAAAAGAACGGCACGTGACTATTTACTTGCTATCTGCTATCATTCAAGCTGAACAGTCAAAGAAAAGGCAAATACAAACAAAACAATACCTTGTTACAACTTGCTTGTCTAAAATAGTACCTAAATAAGAACTATTGCGTACTAACTATTCAGATTTTATTTCATGGACATATTGTTAACACTATCCAAATGGCACAAAGGGAAGCCCATGCATGTGAGCGCTCACAGAGCGTCTAGTTAACTTTTGTTCACTTTGGAAAGAGCCCAAGGGAGTCTGCAAAAATTGCACTGCACAGCAGGTCGTCTGAGGAGGACTGAACAACGCCAGATTCGCACAAAAATTTTTTTTAAATCGGCATAATTTTTGAATGAACTGTTTTTTTAGAACCCAATTTTTTTGTGGCGATTTTATTCCAACAAAAACAGAGTGGTGTGATAATGCAATAGGGCAATGGAAAAATGACAAAATTTGATTCTTGGGCGCACAAACTGCGCTGACCCCTGATTTCATATAATTACCCTACTAACCTAGTAAATGGACGAAATACCCTCTCCCCATCGCCTTCGCCTGTAAAAAAATAACACATTCTTCTACAGTGTAGAAGAGAATTAACTCTCCCTGTTATTTAAAAAAATAGCGCCAATACACGCTATAAAAAGAGCAGGGGACTGGGAATGAGCACCATAAACATTCGATGTTTATAAAAAATCTGATTTGACCAACAGAAAGATTATATCGTTTATAGTAATTTGACAGACTTTAATTTTATATGTTGAATAACTGCACAGCTGTGAGTTTTTGAAATGAATGGAAAACACGAAACCGAGGCTGGTAGGTGCAACATTCTAATTCTCACTCAAATCTTTGTTATTTCAAACACCTGTAAATTTTTATCATTCAATAATACAGTGATGAAATTTTGAAATCTTCCTCATTCTGATATGCTCTTTGAAATGGAAGCAGTGATATTTTCTATAATGCATAAACTAAGGTGTTACCATAACCACACCTTTATTCATAGCGTCTATGAGTACAAATGACTCGAGAAACGATTACCTACATTATGTTCTCATTTTGTAAATCATTTTTTATTTATTTATTTTTTATCTGTTCTTGATATTTTCATTTTTACTCTTCTTTTCTCAGTAGTCAATACGAAATTGCTATGGATTTGCTTTGGTAATATATTATACTTTGATTTCACTTCTTCGCAACTATTTCATTTATCTTTTAGTCTCAAAACTCCCTAAGCTTTTATGTTAATTTGTTTGTTTGCTTATCGTGTACATTCTTAAATCACCTAGTGAATGTGTGAAGTCAATGTCTATGTGAAGTCTGTAGTTTAGACGTTACCTAGTGAACGCAATATATGAATGTCTAGACGTTTCTGTAAATTTCCTAGTTTAGACGATGCTTACAAGTATCACCTAGTGAACGCGACAGATCAATGTCTAGACAATGTCTGTAAGTATTCATGTCTAGACGCTGTCTATTTTTGTGAGACTAAATGCGGCTTGAAATAACATAACATTGCATTCGAATAGATTGTGCTCTTCGACAATGCCACGCTTTGTTCGTCTTGTGATTTTTACAGTACTTCTTTCTGTAGTTGATAGCTTAAATGCAGAGAAGAATAAGAAAAGTAGAGGTAACAGACAACCCTCAGCAATTGATGATGACATTTATGATGCCCTTTTACTTCTTGTAAATGGTTGCAATCTTCCTCCTGTTAGAGAGAGAACAATAGCACAGAAAAGTGCTAGTGTACGGTACTGGAGATGTAAACATAGCATCGCACACAATTGCCCATCAATTTGTGTCATGACGACTTCGCGCTTTTAAAACGAATAAAACATCTTAGGAAAGGGTAAAAATACATCTTATAAATAATAAATCCACTAAAATGTCTAAAACCAGTAAAAAAAAATAGAATAAATCGTGTAAAATGCCCCCCCAAAAATATTTTAGTACTCAGGCCTCTCACGGTCAAATTCAAGTTTCCGACTTTCCTCCGAACACTTTTTTGGACCATTTTTTGCCGATGTCAATGAATGCTGCCTCTTAATGGCTGGGTTTCCTGTATTTAATAAAGGCCTGGCTACCATATCACAAAATGTCTGAAGACGAAGGTCTCAAAACTTTAGAATATTTGGGGTTGATTATCGGTATTTTCGTCGGCTACAACATACAGGCCAAAATCAAGAATTCCCAAAAAATCGCTGGAAAGAGTGCTACAAATACTAAGGCAGACAGTGGATATAAAAGAGCAATATAAACAGAAGAATAATATGATGTACAATTTTTTATTATTGGAAATGGAGAGTCATAGCAGATGGTTTTACTTCTCGCAGGAGCATATTCCATACATCTGGCCGCCATTTGAACACGAGTTGACATAGAAAAAATCGCATGTAAAACATTACTTGTGTTGAAGGCAAACGTAAGTAAAGCAAGTTTACTAATTAGACATTTATTATCCGCTGTACAATTTTGTTCTTACTGTGTTTTGATATACGCTTAATCTCGATGAATATAACAGCTTAAGCGATTTTACTGTAATTTTTGAATGACCGTGAGGTCAAGAAGTAGGGAAGTGAACTGGTGACAATATGCTAATCAGTAAATATCCCGGATATGACACAGAATTGTGTGCGATGGGCTGACAGTGAGAAAAGAAGGTGGCAAAGAGACGCTTTTTCTAGATGGTTGTAGGCTACTCAGAAGCTCTGAGATCCATCAAGTCGTCAAAGAGCAATACAGTCGTACAAAGGGATCAGGTGTAAATAAGATTGTATATTCGTTAAAAGATCATTATGTTGGTCTGATCAAACCCAGGGTGCAACAGATTCTCAACCGTGACAAACTCCATTACCGCCGAAATGTGAAATTTCAAAATAAGGCCACACTAAAGCCAATTCGTGCTTGGGACGTTCAAGTAAGGCACCAAATAGATCTGATGGATCTCGGAAAGCGCGGAAGTATTACGTTCAAAGCAAAAGTTTACCGATATGTCTTATCTGTCATGGATGTGTTTAGTAGATTTACTTGGCTTAGGCCATTAGAAGAAAAGAATAGCAAGTTGATTGCAAAAGAACTAAAAAACATATACATCGAACATGGACCACCTAAAGTGATACAAAATGATCAAGGAACGGAGTTCAAAGGAGCGGTGAAGAGACTTTGTGAACAGATGAAACTTATAACCATATACAGCCGTCCATATCATCCTAAGTCACAAGGAAAAGTAGAAAGAAGTCATCGCACACTTCGATCGAAAATGGAATATGACTTGGTAAGAATGGGCCTTAAAGGAGTTAACTGGGTTAAAATGCTTCCTGAATACCAGCGAATCTTAAATGAAGACCCTAAAGAAGTTTTGAAGAACAGATCCCCATTTGAAGTCTATTTTGGTAGAAAGCCATCATACTTGCATAGTAAAAGTTCAAAGAATGGTAAATGGATCATCAAAGAAAAAGTTTCCAACGAAGCTTTATGTAACCCTACAAACGGAGAACGGAACCGACGAACACAACATGTCAAGAGTGTTAGAAAGGATGCTCGTGATGCAACAGAACGCTGTAATCGACGAATGATTAAGACCCATTTGAAATACCATCCTCCTTCTGTTTACAAAGTCGGTGAAAAAGTATACGTGCGTTTGGTTAAAAAGGGAGGCATCAAAGCAAAGAAACACAAAGTTACGGAAGCCCTAGTAGAAAAACGTAACTTGAAAAAACATATCTATAAGCTTTCATATATCTCACCATCATCAGGAAAGAAAGAGCAGAGATGGTACAGTGTTGATGACATAAGTAGTCTAACTCTACGCGAAGAAAAATTAAAGCAAAGAGCAGCAAAATTAAGTAAACAGAAAAAGAAAACACACAGGGAGAGGTTTCTAATAGTGAAGGACAACGAGGATTATCTCCGAAACATTGAAGACCAAGGATTTACCTTAAATTATAATCCCACTGGAGACGGAAATTGCCAGTTTTCGGCTTTAGCATTCCAACTACAAGGTTTAGGAATTTGTCGATCAGCTGAAACTATGCGCAAAGAAATAGTGAGTTATATGCAGTCACATCCACTAGACGACGAAGGTTTTCCACTATTTGAGTGGGTTCCACAATTTCAGTCGTGGTCACAATATGTTAACTACATGAGCCAGAACCAAGTTTTTGGAGACCAGCTGACGCTATTTGTCGCTGCTAATCTATATAACGTTAATATTCAAGTTATTTCATCACTTGGACCAGGAGCCAATCATCTGTTTCAGCCAGCGTCAAGCAACCCCATAACAACTATCTATCTTGGACATTTAGCAGAGAACCATGGTGAACATTATGTGAGCCTTCAACCTATCGGAGTCACAGTCAATGATAGTGATACAGAAGTTGAACGAGAATTTGTAGACAGCAATCCTGAGAAGCAAACAGAAAATATGGAAACCAGGGAAGATGGGCTTGGCACTGGCCAGTATTTGAACAATGATGTCTTAGAATACATAATCACAATTGCTGCTATTGCTTATCCGTTTATGCGAAACACATTGAGAAGTGTCAACAGGTTTTTTAGATATACTGTGGATAAAATTCCTCACCCAACAATTTATTTGCCTGAAATGGAAGAAAAATCCATGATCGTAAGTGTAAAAAAAGTAATCAGTTTAAAGGGGAAAAGCAGTGGTGCCGTTATTCATCTCAAGAATGTTATAAACTCGCCAAGATGGCACATGGCTTGGGTGAGGCTTGAACCTCAAGGCCTCGAATGGTTCGTCATCAAAAACATCAAGTGGAAAAAGCCTTGACCACCTTACTTTTTTAACATTACTTTGCTGGGGTAACCCGGGGAGACGCTTTTAAAGACGTTGTTAGGGGGATCAATGTACAGCTTTGAAAATGTATGTGCCTCGAGGGTGCAAACAAACTGGGGTGTTGCTTGTAGACACTACTTCATTTAATCAATGATGATCTTTTGAACCAATGATAAACATACTCATATCAAATATTTTTTCCCGGAGATTTTCAAATTTTTTGACATTTGTCCCTAAAAGATAAGGAGTCAGTCAGAGGCCCTGAAAGATACACGCGAGTTGCTTTTTCCAGCTTGAAATGTCTTTCGCAACCCCACCCCCCTCCCCTAACTACTTTTAAGAGTTTCACTCACGGGATTACGGATGTGAAACATACCTCATTGAAATTTTACTTATAACCATGTCTTTACATAGTTCAATTTCTTAAGTGTTACTGTTAATTCAAGCTAGGTATTTAAATGATTTTTTTAAAAAGTTTAAAGTGAAACAGGAGTCATCTACAGCGTTACACGCCATGTACGTTTTGTTGATAAAGTTGTTCTCACCAGGTCGCTCAACCACATCGCCGCTCAGTAGCTATATATATAATGCACAATATACATCATATGATATTGTCTTTCATAGAAATTATCTATAGATCAGGGCCAGGTTGCACGAAGTCTGTATAAAGTTATCCAGTAAATACACGTTGTCCTCCGCAAAGAATTATCCGGTGAATAGTGCTATACTTAGGATTCGTCCAACTGTCAGGTAAGGCCCCTGTACACGACAATCAGTTTTCCTCATGGGACTCTGAAAATGTGTTGCTCTCGGGTCGATTGTAAGGCAGGGCATTGTTAAATTGCGTCATGTGGACAAATTTTGTTCACTGACGGCACAATTTGTTGTGCCTAAAACTTTCAGCACGCATAAAAATGTTTGAGTGCTGTGATTGTCGTGTACATGGGCCTCTAGTTATAAGACAAATACGTGTAGAATAGTAAGCAAGCGACATAGGATTTAGCATTGAGTTTTCATTGAGTTCGAATCCAACATAGAGCAGTGATCATTAAAACCTGTGTATATTTTACTTGACAAATAAACCCAAGGGTTTTTACCAGTTTAAGTGTTGTCGGTGACAACACTACTGAAAGGTTTACTTGTGACCTTTATTAAACTTGTGACCAAAATTTATTACATTTGTGACGTGACCAAAGTTTATTACATTTGTGACCAAAATTTATTACATTTGTGACCAAAATTTATTACATTTGTGACCAAAATTTATTACATTTGTGACCTTTATTACATTTGTGGCCAAAATGTATTACATTTGTTACATTTGTGGCCAAAATTTATTACATTTGTGACCTTTATTACATTTGTGGCCAAAATTTATTACATTTGTGACCTTTATTACATTTGTGGCCAAAATTTATTACATTTGTGACCTTTATTACATTTGTGGCCAATTATTACATTTGAGCCCTCAACACGTCACCATGTGCTTCATCATTTTCGAATTGCAATATCGCTTCATAAAGCGCTTCGTCTTCGACCCACGCAATGAGGCCTTGAAATATCGATTGAGAAGTAATCAAATATTTAGGCCTTATACGCATTCCCAAGAGAAAACAAGTTTGAATGCCATGCATGCTAATTTCATTTCTGTTGAACAATGGAATGCGAAAACACGACGCAATGCTTCTTTTCATATTTAAAACGGAATTGAGAAATAGAGTAGAGTACTATTTTCATTTTTGTGCCTACTAGCTAGAAGCTGTAGGCACTATGTCGTCTGTCTTAATGCAAATTGTAAGTAACTTGACGTCACAATAGGGGAAACACGATACCATATTATGGCGAAGTTTAGCCCATGGCGATAATATTTACTTAAAGTCTTAAAATCGAATCATGGCAAAAGCAAAAGTAGAAAGAAGCTAAACAAATTTTCAACAATGGTTTGGATTCTTTGGACGTCAAATTCTAAGGTACATTTGCGATGTAAGATTTCTACATTTCATTGTAAAACCAAAACGCATAGTTGTCTTATTCCAATCATGGTCTTTATTCTTCGACAATTCATTTGTAAAGAAATGTATGCAATAAAATGTGACTTCTTTCGAATAAAATAAAATAAAATAAAATAAAATAAAATAAAATAAAATAAAATAAAATAAAATAAAATAAAATAAAATAAAATAAAATAAAATAAAATAAAATAAAATAAAATAAAATAAAATAAAATAAAATAAAATAAAATAAAATAAAATAAAATAAAATAAAATAAAATAAAATAAAATAAAATAAAATAAAATAAAATAAAATAAAATAAAATAAAATAAAATAAAATAAAATAAAATAAAATAAAATAAAATAAAATAAAATAAAATAAAATAAAATAAAATAAAATAAAATAAAATAAAATAAAATAAAATAAAATAAAATAAAATGAAATAAAATAAAATGAAATAAAATAAAATAAAATAAAATAAATCAAAATAAAATAAATCAAAATAAAATAAATCAAAATAAAATAAATCAAAATAAAATAAAATAAAATAAAAACTCTTGTATATGTTTGACCCAGACGTAACCAATCGATGAGAATCGATCATCGGAAATCCAATCGATCAATCGATAACAATCGATATCTGTCTATCGATTAATATCGATTGCCTGTTGGCAATCGATGACCAATCGATTCACACACAAGAAAAATTGATCGATTGCCAATCGATAGTCAATCGATGATCTTTCATACGATACTTAGCATCCCAGGAAACACAATACTCTTGCACAAGTTGAAATAAACCATGCTTGTGCAAATCTCTGAAGACGAGGTCAATATAGCAGCTCAGGGCCGGGAGATAGTTCAGTCATCGTTCATGCGATCGTCAAATTAAAGGGTACCTGTGCCAGTTCCTTTTGAAGTAAAGGTGGGGAAATCTTCACGTTAAGCCGAGTTAGACGGGATAATAATTTTAAAATAGGATTGAGGGTCAGTGATAGCCGAGTGACGTTGGCAGACAGATTTAAAACAGCTCGCTTGCAGCCCATACAAATCGCCCGCTCATATTGTATATATATCTTGATATCTAAAAATGACTTTATATTTTCCGAGATTGCACTTTGTTATTATTATTTGTGAAATAAAAGAGAAAAACGTAAATTTGTAACAATCTGAGGTCTCTTTATTCAGCTACGTACCTAAAAAAACCCGATAATAATCGATGTCAATTAAGATATCAATTGACATCGATAATCGATGCTAATCGATTCACACACAAATTTCATTCATAGATTGTTCATCAATTTCCGAAATCAATCGATTAATTGTCATCGATTGATATCGATTGGCATCGATTGGCATCGATTATCGGTTTCATCGATTGGATACGTCTGGGTTTGACGTAGACGTTAGAGAGATTCTTTTTTTCTAGCGATTTTCCGAGGTCGTACTTTTACTTGCATATATTTTTGACTTAATATCTCCTCCATATGGCTTCTAAAGTGAACGTTTGCAAACTAAAGAGAAGAGTTTTCTTTCTGAGCGATTTAACCTAGGCCTAGCCGCGAACTCGTGAGAATTTCAGACACAACATTGCCGACAAAAAGGCTAAATTAGCATTAAATCAACAAACATCACACGTATTCAAAAAAGCAAAAGAACAACGATTGATTTGAATTTTTTTAATTGATAAAAAGTCTTCAAAAGTTTTGATTTTGAGAAGCTAGAAAACCTACAATATTCTACTCGAATTTCGAACAAGTTTCATAGAGCCACAGGAAACCCAATCAAAGCGGCATAGGAAGACCAATTAATCTCAAAATCTGCATCCGCCGCGGCAAACTTCATTTTACTCGTCAGCAATAGTGCTACAATCTATAAAATGCTAAGAGTTATAGAAGAATAAATATTCTAACAAATGATCCGCTACTAGCTTACATGGGAGTAACTACATGCTCTCTTTGAGCGACTTCAAACATAAATATCACAACACCGTTTGTTCAAGAGTTTTTTTACTCTGCAGCTATTCACAAAATTCCAGTAGGCACATGCGCTTTATAAGCGCCTTTAATTATTGGAACTGACTGATCAAGTGTGACCACGGATTATGAGCACTCTATTTCCAAAAAAAACAAAGCAACACAAATCTACGGCTGATTTCACTTAAATTTAGTATTTCATATTTTGTATTGTACTTTTTATTTCATATTTTCAATACAATGGATTTAGGGCTTATTTGATATTTTAAACCAGTTACGGCCCGAGGTCTTGAATTCTAATGCAAAACCGAGCCCGTGCGTTTGAACCTTTATTTAAAACTATTCGACACTTTGACGTCACAATCACGTGTTACACAGTCCCATTTCGCCAAAAGGTTCATCAAACAAAACTTTTTTTTAAAATCATTCCATTATACAGTGAAACCCCTCTATACCGAGGTCTATATTGAGGTTTTTGAATAATCATTGAAATACACACTGTAAATTAAAGGCACAATCATTTTTGCATTTGAGTATCGCTATATCAATAAAATAAACATGTTATATTCATTTACATTTTCGTTGTCAACTTTGGCACTTTTTCCTAAGATTTGAAATGCTTTGACAAAATAAGACGATTTCAGGTGATCAAGTCAGCAATTTTGTCCGGACTAGCGGGGTAAATTGTATTGTTAAATATCGTTTTGAAGAGAAATTATTGTCCGGTTTCCGGTATAGAGGGGTTCCGGTTTACTGAGGTTCATTTTACAAAAGATATATAGGGAAAATTTCCGGACCAAAAACATTGTCCGGTATGGAGAGAATTCCGGTAAACTGAGGGTCCGGTATAGAGGGGTTTCACTGTAATGCATTTTAGCACAAATGTTATAAACGCGAAAGGTAGAGGATACGCGTAAGGAAGTCAAGTCGTATTAACAAATACCAACAAATTGGAGCTTATCTGGGCACCCTATATGTAGAATGCATGTGGGACTCGTTGTGTATACAAATTAAATAACTAATATAGAGGGGACAACTATCCTACGTGTACATACTACGGATAAAGTAAACAAAATTGTTTAACGAAAAAATATTTCATGGCCATTTAAATTTTTGTTACTCGGCTTTTTTTGGCAATTTTGGGAATACCTCTTTCTGTTTTAATTTTTGAGCTTATCTGAATTACACCTGTATTTGCAGGTGGGTGGACGTTGATAAAAGCCATAACACTGACGTCTGCTAGTTTCCCCGACAAGCGAATATATGAGGGAGCCCAAGACTATACTAAACTAGGCACCCTCGCACCTCCCGATTACATCACCACTGTACCTTTAAATGCTTTCAAAGTCGCCACTGGTTTTCAACAAATTCGCTTCTACTGTCGAAAGGCTTCTGTCAACAGAACTATACATGTCAAAACAACAACGAACTCGCTGGGTTATGACGCAGTAAGGTAAGAGAATAACGATCATTCAGAAATCATATTTTCAGTGAAGAGAAAGTCATTTTCAACTTTCCGATTTCTTGGACTCAACACCTTCTTGCACAAATCAATACTTTTATGGTAAAAGTGTTCCTGGTGCACGTTCGGACAATCAACCAAGCTATCTTTTCTGGATCAAAGACCTATATATCGGTCTTTTTAATATATGCAAATAGTCGATTTTAGATTTAAAAAAAATATTTTTTAACTTCTCTTTATAAATATAAATGTGCATAAAAGTGACTCAAAACAAAACATTTCAAAGATACAAATATGCAAATAGTCAATAACAGAATTAGTCAATTCGGCTTAGCTTTTCTGATACAATGATAATCTTCTGATCAAATGTTTTGCTTATGATTTGTATTATCTGAATAAAGAAAGTTTATATTAGACGTTTTAATAGTTGCTTTTCTCGTTTTCTCATCAGGTATATGATTGTAGATAGTAGTTCATTTACAACAGCTTGTGGCTCGTTTGAACGGTTTCCTGATGACAACGCTATCCTCACTGCAAACTGCGCCAAATGGGGTTTACTAAATGGTGGTGTTGGTCAAGTTGATAAGTGGGGAAGTTATCCTAACACTTTAAGTCGTCGAATCTACAATAAAACAATGTTTTGGAAAGATGGGGCACGTTCTTATAGTATGGACAAAATTTACCCTTATTGCGATGACATGCAGACCGATAATCTAAATACTGGAGATACCTGGAAAATTTTTGTGCGATGAAAAGTCATTTTAGACTGATCTTAAGGTGCCGTCCACATGTATCCGGATAATTTTGAAAACAGCCGGAGATGTTTTTCCTCATTTGCACAATACATCCACACGTAAACAGATTTTTCCTGATAGTGGAAAATTTTAAAAGCACTCTCACAGCGTATTCGTGAGCTGAGGACGGTTGAAAAGCGAAATTTATGGATAGACTGATGTGATTTCTCATATAACTGAAGCCGGTTATACGAACACTAGATAGAGCTATCCACCGGATAAATCCTTATCCTCGGACAAATTCTAAAGAAATTCCATGGAGTGGATAATATTATCTAATGGATAACTTTATCCTGGCTTCGCACGACCGACCCCTGCAGGAAATAGCAGCATTTTTACTTGTTCGTTTGGACGGGTTAAAACGATATAAAAACGCCACGTATGCAAGCACATGTTTTCAAAAACGGAGAAAAATATTTTCTTTATCAAAATTCAGGTATGAGTGGACAGGGCCTTGAGTACGAAGAAGAAAACGAGATCGAAGTTTGTGAGAGCTTGCTTAGTTGATGTCGTAAGCGCGCTCGAAAATTCAAACTGAATAGTGTTTAATAGTCCAAAATCATTTTTGTATGTTTGGGGCCTGTTGCAGGAAGCCTGAATAGCGCTATCTACTGGATAAATTCCTATCCAGCGAATAAATTTTAAATAAATTCTATACAACATATCTTTTAGCTAGTGTATAACGTTTTTTAGGTTTCATGTAACCGATCTTTGAGCTCGTTTTCGTGTTCGTGCTCAACTCTAAATGACGAAGCTTTAAAGACCCGACTACGTTAATACATATTTTACTTTCTCCAAATTTTTGCAATGCTCTTTTTAAATTGCTGTATCAAAATCCGTTGAAGCAACTCGATTGCTGCAATTTACACATGGTTGCTCGAATAACCACGAAGGAAAGAAGTTTAATTGAAACCGTCAGACGCCAGGTTTAAAAGGACAACGGTGGTTACATGTAATAAATGTACGACCATCTACAAATCTTTAAACGGTTTAGCTTCGTAATACATTAGTAATAAAACACTGAATGGGGCAGCACTACTGGCCATCTTTTATCTATAAATAGATATTACGCCCGCAGTTGCTCTTTCTGCACCAACTCTACGGAGTCACCTTCCTTCCTATCAAAGTCAAGAACGCACACTCTTTGAAATAGTTCACGAAAATATACCGACATTTTATTCATTATATATTGTACTGTTTACAATTTTCTTATTTATTCTTGTTGACATGTGGTAAGCTGTGATCCACAACTAGATGATATAACGTACTTACGGCCAAGCGTTGTATTGATAATGGCTTCATTTACTGCAAACTTTGCATGGAGATTTCTCTGTTTCAAGCGCATTTAAAGGTCGGTACACACGAGGGAGTTACACGCACCCGCAACATGACCCGGAGCAATCTCCCTCGTGTGTACCAAACTGGTTTGATATGAGGGAGCAAAACCCAGGAGCAAAAGTTTTGTTGCGCAACAAATTTTTCGCGTGAAATCGTTGGTACACACGAGAGAGCTTTGCTCGGGAGCATGTTGCGGGAGCGTGTTGCGGGAGCAAGCTCCCTCGTGTGTACCAGCCTTAAAAAACTCAAGAACTCAGAAAACGAAAACACTTGAATAGCCATCCATATGTCACAGAAACAATTCAATTGAAAAGGCGTTTAAGTGGTTAAAGTTCTTGAAATGCAATTTTCTGAGTGAATTCAAATCATTTTTAGCTAGCACTTTCGAATGAGGTATAAAGGTACTCGAAAAAATGAGGCCAAGTTATTCAACACGAAAGGTAGGAATTTTAGTGTTTTGAAGAAGTGTGTCCAATTTTTTTTTGGGGGGAGGGGTGGGGGATAGGGCTGAGCAATATCCACATATCAACTAATTTCTACAGTTTATAGCCAAATAATCAAATCGTAAAAAAATTGTAAGCCGAAAATATGTAAGCCAAATATTGCTCAATGAGCATGTTGTGTGTTTGAGGTGATGCACCAGGCCTTTCGAGCTGAATAACTTGGTCGCAACACTCCTAAGATATACCTCATCATTCCAAAGCTGAGGGTGAGTAGACTTCACTCACAAAATTTCATTCTAAGGGTTAGCAACAAAAACGTTTCTCTTTTATAGCTCATTTTAATCAATCTATATTCACAGCCGTTAAAAATTCAGTTAATAAAGTTTACATTATTCGACAATATATACAAGCTGTTTGTGCAGCCATGAACGTCGTTGATAAGCTTCTTGACAAATTATATTTTCTTTTATTTCGTTTTTTTTCCTTTCTGTATTCTTTTCTTATATTTCCTGATTGCCGTTTTCACCTCAATTTTACCATTTTATGCCCAGTATGGCGATGATGTTCAATTTTTACATTTAATACCGTACAGTTGGATTTCAACCACTAGCTTTGATTTTATGGAATCCCGTCAACTCACGTGACGTATGGAGCTTTGCAAAGAATGAATGCGTTTCCAAACATTGACCATCTAGCAATGAATCGTTGTTATACCCGTATAACGTAGCATGTACCTGGCGTATTCCAGATGAGACGGAGCTTAAGATATGGTACGGAGACGCGCGCCTTACTACGGCTAAGGCCGAGAGCATGAGTACGATGTTTTCGCGGTCATCACAAATGGTTAAGGCTTCCACTACTTGTTTGATTGAGTACTACACAGCACAACTACGGCGGGAAATTTCATGTATGTCTGATAACGTCAACTAAACTATTTTCCCCTTACACTCGCCTTTAGTAGAGCTTTGCCGTACCATGTCTTAAACTCCGTAATTTATGTCATCCTGACGCATGAAAGTTTACAAGAATGAAAAGGTGTCGTTGGTCATCTAGCCAGCAATGATTCGTTGCTATTGCGTACCGTTCAACGTAATAAATAGGTGGCGTGGTGAAGATAATATAAGTTATGTATTAAGCAGTGTTTCGGTTGACCTGACGCGTTGAACTTTACAAAGAATGAATAGTTTTCCAAATCTGGATCATCTGGCAAAGATTCATGATTTTCACAGAATAGCTTTTGCAGGTGTTTTCTTTATATACGAATAGAACAATGTCAATTACAATTTAGGGAGAGCAAATATCCAAGATGTAAGAACGAGAAGGGTGCACGGTAGCACTTGTGTCGGGGAATTAGACTTGTACCCTTGTACGTCGACATCGGGTTTAGCAGCTTCAGTTGTACGGGGCTGGTCAGCGGTACCCGCTGTAAGAGGTTGATCAACATTGCAATAGTCATGTTCATCGCAACAGATGCCTTTGCATTGCAGATTGACTAAATTCTTATATGTGTCGTTGAAATCTTCACACCTCATATCTGTCATCAGCTGACAGCCGGCTTTAATTCCACAATACTTAAATCTATGAGTATAAACAGTACCATTTTTGTCCTCGGCAAAAATGTCGCTGATATAGCACGAGTCGAAGGCATGTCCAAGATCTGGGTCGTCTTCACAATCAATACCAACGTCTTTGCAATCTCCTTCGACGTCAGGGTCACATATGAGGCATTTGATTGTATACACTGCAATGAAATTAAATGGGACATCTATGATTTAACAAGCCAGTTTCGATTTCTAAATTACTCGTGTATAAGATAAAATGGTTTATAAATATACATTCGTTTGCAAAAACGTTGTAGCATACATTTATACATTGATACCAAGAGAATATGAGATAAGAGAGCCTATCCCCGGACCCCTGATCAGTGGCTCTACTCGTCGTGCTATTTTTATAAACTTGTTACCAATCTCCGTAATTTTGTCTCGAAATGTTTTGACAATGCGACCGCGCCTCCTGCAATCTGGCCAATCACGTTCCGTTCCCGAAATAATATAAAAAAATAGAATGAAAACATCCACTGATAAGTGTAAAGCCCAATACTGGGGATAAGCTCTTTTATATCATATTCTCTTGTTGATACAAATATCTAGTAAGATGCAAAATGAAAAATACCCATTTTTTCACAAGAAATTAACCACCTGCTTTATGATCTGTATGATGTAATAGACAGGAAAAAAAATATTTGGACATTCATTGAATGGAGCAAACAATCAATAAAGCGAGTTTTCTGTTTTGCATATCATTAAATATACCGAAGAAATTAGATATTTGTACAAATGTATACTGCAGCGATCTTGCAAACGAGTGTATATTATATAGCTGTATTACTATTATCTGATATAAAAGATATTCGGCGTCATTTTTATATAATAACTATGTTTATTATATATATAGGATAAGATTACAGTGGAACCCCTCTATTCCGGACAGTACTGGGACCAAAAAAATGTCCGGTTTGGAGGGGGTTCCGGTTTACTGATGTTAATTTTACAAGAGATATTGGAAAACGTTGAATTCTGGACCAAAAAAAGTTGTTTGGTTTAAAGAGAATTTCGGTATATTGACGGTCCGGTATAGAGGGGTTTCACTGTATCTAGGTTTTGTCTACACTCTTATAGTTAGAAGACCTAAATTGACGTTAATTAGCCGGTGAGAGAATGCGCCCAAACGGAGCCCCCCTTTTTCTCTTCGATTTCTATCCATCCAAGATTAATTGAAGAAAAGGAAAGCGACCGAAAAGATAGACAAAACGAGAAAAGAAAAGGGCAGATATTTCAGTCAAAAACAGTGCGCGCTAACGCCAGTGTCCAGATAAACAACCGCTATAAATTTGTAAAGAGCATTGAGACTTTTGTTAAATGCGCTGTTTTAAGAATTAAATTTATTATTATTATTTATTATTAAATCATATGGGTGGCGAATGGAAAAATCCGAGACTCCGTCGCCAAGACGCCGAGACTCTTGGGCTCAAGAAAATCCGAAACACGAGACTTGAGCCTCAACCTATTTTCTTAAATTTGTGCCAACTCGTTCACATTTAATTTCGATTATTGTTAATTTGTTACTGATAGTTTAAAACGGGCGAATTGAAAAAGCCGAGATTGGGAGACTACCGCGACTCCTACACCACTAGAATCCTAGACTCCTACGAAAAAACATCCAACACTCCGAGACTGGCGCACATATAATATAATATCCGAGACTCCAAGATCCTCTAAAAACAATAACATTCGAGACTCCGAGACCACAAAAAATGCCTCCGAGATGTCGAGACTTGGTCGAAATTTGCCGAGATCCACATTTTTCAAGTTAGCATTCGTTACCCCTGATCATGCTGCTAAAAAAAACATTTTAATTCACAATTTGTTGAATTTATTAACCACTTGTAAACTGTGAAAGGGCAAGGTAAGAGTTTCATCAACATATATAACAAAAAGAGGTCTTTTTTGTGTGTTAAGCAACATGATGGCACCATACTGTTTGAAATACACCTTTTAGACAAGATAAAGCGTAATCAAAACAGGTACTATAACACAAGAAAAACAACAATTTTCAGCACTTTTCAAATAAATAAATAGATATTTTTTTTACATCTCATCCAGATATAGAGGTTATTCTTGGGATGGACGCTCACACTATGGCACTACCCCTGCATTTACGACTTAGCACATCTTGACACCAAGATGATTTTAAGACGAACAGAAATATTCAGTCTTTACAGCTTATCACTAACTTAGAAACCATTAAATTCAGATTAGTTAAATCCCCCCCCCTCCCCCCCCCAAAAAAAAATCAAGTTCCTTCGAAAGAAGTTAATAAAGTTCTAATTTTTTTGGAATCAAAAAACTGAAAATACAGGCAAAACAAAATATTTCGACTTTCAATGGACGATTGTCATAAACTTTTGATTTTACATTATTACGATTCAATTATTAATGAAAAATCCACCATCTTCTCAAAACTAAGTTAAGATTAAAGTGATCTTCAAGAACTTGAGTCATAAAAAATCTAATCACAATTGTATCTAGAATTGTTCAAAGTTTTATGATTCCTTGTTTTATTTGATTAAAGTAGCTCAGAAATTAAACACTTCCAACTTTTTTCATAAATGGCTCAGCGGGCGAAAATAAGCTTTTTTTTGAACTTCAAGATACATTGTTTCATCAATCTCATATAATCAAAAGTGTTGCATAGATGGAAAAAGTAAATTTCTAACTCTATGTATAATATAAAAATAAAAGCTTGTGTGAAATCACTTACTTAAAAAAAACATTTTTTTTTTAGTCGTCAGAGTTGAGAGCAATATAGTTTTGTATAATTAGGTCAGTGTAGATGATTCAGCCCCCCAGGGTGATGGGTCTAATGATCTACCCTGCTCTTTTTCCTTCAGTAGTCGAATAGAGGTATGCCTCAGAATATCGCGTCACATTTCTAATCAAATACAATCACAATAACTTAAAACATCCATTTCGATAGTGATTTTTGACATGAAGGAAATAGTTTTTTAAAACTGTCATCGTCATTTGTGTGACACCGAACAGATATCTTCGCGGATTTCTCACGCGGCGAGTTCTATTGATCTGTCGATCATTAACTAAATGACCAATCTAATCATGTCCCATGACATAAGAATATCATTTCTTATCTTTCTTAAAAGCGTAGCAACAAAGGCTTGTGCACAGAGGAAACACACACGACATCGACATGCCATAACAATTAATTCTTGAGGTCGTTTTCCATAATAAGATTTATTCTATCATAAACTCATAAAAAGTCATTGTGTTTTTTGTCGTGTTTGATTTTAGTGATTCGAAGGTGATCAGATTTACCCTAAGATGCTGTGTTCATCAATTGCAAGCAGTTATCTTTGATCAGTAGTGTAGCATTGCTGTGGTCTATCAAGGCGTCTGCCAATACTCAATCTCTTACCAACAGACAGTGTGCATTTGATAGCTCAACAAAAGCCAGGCCGTCTGAATGACTGGAATCAGATTCATTGTCACACTTAAAGTTGGCGCCGCAAACATGCCACTTTTGCTACACTTTTCAAATAAATGTCATCGATTTTGAATCACTGTCGTTTTAACTTTTTATTGACTTGAAAGCTTTCCTAGGTGAGAATTGAAACCGAGACTTCTGTGGCGACGACATAAAGTGGATATCGAGATGGCGATGCATGGTTTCATGAAGACGTTAGCCCCTTCAATTCCTCAATCTCAGTTGATAAAGTATAAACAAGAGCTTTTTTACTGAACTATAGAAGCTAATTTTTGCCAGATTATTTTTCATGTTTAGTTTGACTCAAATCGATTCTTTGATCAAAGAATGTTGAAACAAAAGCCGCTACGTAGTGCGATCGAGTGTTCGAAATACACACCAAGGTCACAAAATAACATTTTATACCACTGTGAGTTAATGGCCAACTAAAGACCACAAAAAACTCTCTTTTTAATAGCCGAGAAAAGGATCTGCAAGTTTATAGTATACAAATTATACCTTAGTTGCTCAATAGTTATATACATTGAGATGTTCAACAGTAAAAATCGAAAACACAAGATGAATTATAACATCTATCGGCGAACGGCAACTAAGTTGTTAACAGACAAATAACGCTTAGCATATAAACGATCACAGTTCCGTTTGACTTCATGTAAAACGATTTTACTTTACCTCTAATCGGTAAACAGTGGAAGTACGAGCGCAACGTAGGATTTATTTGAGGTTTACCGAAAGACTTCTTCAGTAACGTCACCACATTGAACCAAGGTTCAAGTTTACAAACCAGCTTATGCGAAATTATCAACGACAGTTTTGAACTAATTTCACCTCAATGGTGCTAAAACAATATATTGCGATGCAGTATGTGTGTTTTAGCCAACAGAAGCAGTTTGCCAGCACGATTTTAGCCGGCATCAAGACGTTTGTCGTTGCTACGTGAGTGACAAAGCACTCACACAACCGAACACCAAACCACAACTTGCTTCATAGCTAAGCGATGTCTCAAACATTTTTAAGATCTTACACTTACCGTATGTAAAACAAGACAAATAGATGCCAAGAGTAAACAGTAAGGATAAAGGCTTCATGACGATGACAAATGTTACTAAACTGTGTTTGTATATTCTCTGACCAAGGTCTGTCACTTCTGTTCTACTGAGCCGTATATCACGGCTATGTAAACAGATATCTTGTGCTCCTGAGACACGCTCAATAGGAGGGTAATGTTTTTGCCCCCAAAGGTTACCATTTGACATCTGCTTGGAGGAAATGATTTGACAGCCACCGATCGAAAAATCTAACTGAAATCAGCTCGAAAACAATAGCCAAGGAACGTCAAGCCTCGTGCAACGCGTCTGCATGTTGTAAGTTTGTATTCAGTGCTTGATAGCCAATTTTGCGACTGCCGATCGATGTCTAGCGGTTTCGTGAGGGATGCGAAAGCTTTTAGATGGAAATCTTGAGCTTGTCAAGAAGTTAATAATCTCAAGAGAACGATGGGTCATAGAGGTGGAGCACAGCAAGATTTTGTCAACTTCCAACAGGTCACTCCCACTATGAAAGTGAAATTACCAAACATGTACACGAGCAAACCGCCATCAATACGAGCTCTTAATCTACTCTTTTTTTTACCCAATCTACTGTTTACAAATTTTGCTAGAAAAATCACAAAGTACTATTTTTACATATAAACTCCTAAACTGTTTGCTGCTTTACATTGCTTCATATTGCTTGGTGTGACTAGACCTCACTGGCGAACAAGCCACCCAAAGTTAAGGGTTTTACAATAAAAATACAATTATAAAGACTTGTGGTTTTGATTTCAAAAATCACTCACGCGCTTTCTAAAAATATCGCTATTAAAAAATAAGTGCTTTATTTGATGTGTACAAAGTAAACATAGCCACGACGGGTTGACGCCGTCCAAGAGTGGGGCCGTGCAGGACTGTCTCACCAATGCATAAAAATCAAAGTTTATTGATCGATGTGACGTGACAGTAACTGAACAAGGTGAATTTGTGTGTGAAATAAAAGAAGTAAATGATTTAATGTTCATTGATTTGTGGATTCATGATCATTCATTGGTTTCGCACATCCATCCTTCAATCCATCCATTCATCCCTTTGTTCATTCATTTATATCCATTTGTTTTTTGATCTTTTTCACTGTCTTAATTCTTTCCTATTCCAAGTATGTATTCTCATCAATCATCTGAAACATTGTAAAAAAAGATTTTGAATCAATTGATTACTTCAATATTGACACACTTAGTCGCATTTTATCAATTGCACAATTCTCGTCTAAAATCTTCCAAGTAAAATTTCCTAGGATCAATGCTAAAAACGTTAGGGAATGCTCGTCGGGATTTTTCAAAAAATACCTCTACACGAAATCGAACGTTTTTCAAAAGGAGAAGTGAAAAACTAGTAAAAAATACTAGGTAGGACTGCGTCGGTGTTTCTAGAGAAACAGTTGTAAATGTAATGATAAGTTAGACACCGTAGAATGATAGAGAAAACTGACGTTTTGAGCGCTTTATCTCTAAAAGATACCAACATCATGAGTTTCAGTGCCATGAACAGAGATAAAAAGATACCAAGAAGTGAGGATCGCTTATAAACCCTAAAGGAGACCAAATCGCTGATTTTTACACCTAAAAGATAAAACGGGTATGTATCCCACGTCGTTAACCCCCGGATGACCGGACGAGATAAAAAAAATAGCAAAAGAAGTTGGTTAAGCTTGATGATCTCATTTTATTTTATTTAGGCCGAATAAACAGTCGGAACGCACGCGATCAATCCACTATCATGCTTGTAACATGGTATATGGTATCAGGGATCAGTCCATTACATTTTGCTTGGGATCGGGATCAAAAGCATGGGCTCGGGGATCAAAGCGTTGGGATTGAGGATCAGGTATAAAATTCATTTACGATTTGTCACTGCTGTTACTGGCTAAAATATAAACAAAGGTGTAGAGTAAAAGTACATCGTTGCTACAAGTCAACTTTGTTCTGCATGCTAGCCGCAAGTTTGGTATTTGGGGATCTTCTATCTTAACGTCTAATCTAGTAAGCATCAAAGATTTAAGACTTTAAATACCCATTCAATATTGTTAAATTTGTTTATGACCAAGTCAACTTTATTCCTAGTTAAAGTCATTGCTAGCCAAATAATGTTCAAAGAAGAACAGAGATCAATGTCAGGCTCTGTACCGGCTTTGGGCTCGCACACAATGTATTTTAGACCGTTTTATTGCCAACAGATACTGCGGACGAGCCGCATGTGATTCATAGGCTAATCCTGCAATAGATTCTATTAAGTACATCGAAGCTCACTAAGTGTTTGTTTGGGTATTCAGCACACTCCCGCGGATCGGGTCGCATGGCGCATACCTTGGTTCGCTCGGCGTTTTATGTTATTGATTGACATCAACAGCGAAGAACATCACTTATTAAATTGACCAGCGCAGGCCATGTCCAGGTAGTCCTACATGGATCATCGAGGGTGGATCTGGCCTATCTAATTCTCATTTTTTTGGTGTCATTTTAGACAAGTTCTGTTAACTTTCAACTAGGAATAAAGTTGACTTGGTCATAAACAAATTTAACAATATTGCATGGGTATTAAAGTCTTAAAGCTTTGATGCTTACTAGATTAGACGTTAAGATAGAAGATCCACAAATACCAAATAAAAATCGTTCTAATCTGGCCACGGGTCAAATCAGATTCCCTGTTCATCTCTACACTGTAGGTAGATAATTATGAGTTTTGAAAGGATCTGGGGTAAGGTTTTTTTTAAATTTGAAGAATTTTTTTATTTTTGCAAAATAAGTAGCCCCTCATTTGGGCACTATACTCACAAATTTTTAAGAATTTTTACTTGATTTCACTAAAACAGATAATTGTCTCTTGTGTTAGTGTATTATTTAAGTTGCAGAACATTTTTTTGACTATTTAAATTTGCCTAGCTAGTATTCGAGCATTTTTTTTGGTAACGAAATATACTTGGATTTGAAAGCTGTTCGAAAAACTACTTTTTCCTATGTGGGAATTCTCTGGTCTATGCCTTCTATGCCCTTTGTCTAGACTCAAGTCGGCCCCACAAGTTGCTTACAGAGAATAAAGACTTGAAATGAGGAGGTATTTTAAGGCTACAGGGCAGGCTTTGTATAGCTAGTTAAGACAATTCCTTGTTTACCTATATAGTAACTAAGTTGGTGGTATGTTTGGGTTACTTTTAAGGACAGGCTTGTAACATGGTATATATGGATCAGGCATCAGTCCACTAAATTTGCTTGGGATCGGGATCAAATACATGGTATCGGGGATCAAAGCGTTGGGATTGAGGATCAGGTATAAAATTTATTTACGTTTTGTCACTGCTGTTACTGGCTAAAATATAAATAAAGGTATAGAGTAAAAGTCTATCGTTGCTGCAAGTCAATTTTGTTCTGCATGCTAGCCGCAAGTGCTCGGACGTAAATTGAGCCGTCCTCATAAACTTTCCCTTCCTCTTTCAATTCTTTCCAAGGAAAGTCAATTTTCTACAAATTTACTAGTATGACTTTTAGAAGTGTTTTAGTTATTTTAACAGTCTAGTTTATGTTTTTAGCATCTTGACCTTGCCTGTATTGGTCATATGACTTTTAGTAGTTTTCTAAAAAAGCACGCCTCCTTAAAAGTAACCCAAACATACCAGGGATCAAAATGTTCTTTGAAATTGGACTTAGGGAACAAAAATATGCGCTATATGCTTCTCATTGTTTTATTGAACAGATAGAAGAGTTTCCTACACTGATCTTTTTTTAAAACTGCAGAATCAATGATGTTGGAAAATATATCATGTTATATATGTAGCTAAATTTCGATCAGCTGACACAAGTGGGCGTTTGTTTGAAAAACCAACCCCCAGGGAGTAAGAGCTACATAGAGTGTCGTGTTCTTTCTACTTTCAAAATAATGTACTTGATCAGAATATAATTGCTTTATGACAGTCCCTTCGTTTAGATTAGCTTTTTAGTTATTAGTTGATGTTCAAGCAACTTTCTATTCTGTGCATTCATTTTAATATAGCTGTGAAAAAGGAGGGACATGTCATGCATACTATACTACTCCCTGGTATTATACGCCTTTTTCTCTCTCTCTAAGATCTACAAGAAGCACTAAGGCATTTATAGCCTGAAATAATCTGTTGAAACACGGAAGGATTTTTTTATAAGTCATAGTTTAAGAGTCTCTTCATGGTATACTTGTTGGGCATATCAACAGCGTCTAGATCGCTATAAAGCTGTAGTCTTAGGGTAACTTCAACAGCCCGTTGCACGGAGCCCGAGGGCAGTGCTATCTATATAAAACATCCTAAATTGCAAATCAGTTCTATCCGATGGATAACCTCACCTGAGGCTTTCAATAGTGTCCATATCAGCATGGAAGGCTTATAGAGGTGTAAGCGAAACATTTTTCGCAACCCGTAACATACAATGTAGTGTAATGTAATGTAATGTGTGCTTATATAGCGCATTTCACCTAATGTCTCAATGCGCTTTACAATCTTCAATATTTATAGTTTATAATCCGGTTTTACAAGCATGAGGTTGATTAGTAATTAGTATGTATTTGTGTAGGCCTATCAACAAGGATGGTCGTTAATACCTGCGTCCTCAGTCGTTCTTTTACGTCCCCCCGTTATTGGCTAATGTGAAGTGTGGGGAGACGGGACCTCCAGTTTATCGTCCTTATTCGAGAAGACGCAAAGCCTAACAATTTTAAATCGAAGAACATTCTCCTTCATTATTGAAACCCACTAAGTGATGGTCCGGCTGATGGCTCGATCCTGCATCCTCCCGGTTAACAGCCAACGCTCTCCCAACTAAGCTAACCTGTTAGTTGCATGATGAATTCTTAGGTCATGCGCATAATGCTTTTAAAAATGTATAGAAGCCGTTACGAGAAGCGGTTACGACTGTTTTTCGCAAAGATTAATTGTGTGTTACTGTATTTTTAGAAACGTGGCTTACATTAGGCAGTATAGACAGGTCAGGGTCAGTGCTAGAGATGGTGACGGGAGAACTGACCCCTTTTTCTCCGTCAAGCTTAATTGACAGACGTGTCCGTAAGGAATGGCCTGCGATTAACACGTGAAATCTGACCATTGGTAGATAAATGTAAATGAACGGTCTTTATTCATTTCAGGGGTTTTATGTCCTGAATCCATATGATGAGGTGCTAGAAATATGGTATGTTACTGAAATTACTGATCACATAGAAAGCCCAGTAATATTGAAGGGAAATGTATCAAGTTCAATCTTGGTTTAGAGAAACATGATACCATCCTAAACATCTTTTTCTTTCTTTCTTTCTATCTTTCTTTCTTTCTTTCTTTCTTTCTTTCTTTCTTTCTTTCTTTTCCTTTTTCCTTTTTCCTTTTTTTTGTCAAGGTCAATTATGTACTATAAAACTTCATACAACGTGCGTTCCCAGACAGACGAATGAGATGACAGGAGAGGTGATATATTCTGAACAGCGCAAATTCGTCTTGGGGGCAGCAGGCACCGTGCTAGCTATAGAAAGGGCGGACTAGCAATGGATGACACGACGGGAGATCTATAGCCATTTAGTAACGACAGATATGTCTAACCAAGGTCAATTTCATGCTATTTAATTAAACACGAATAGGTCAATGTGATCGCACTAAGAACGTACAACAAGACGGGAAGACATAGCCGTCCTCTGCAATGAGACACGTGATCATCGGCAAGCCGAGATCGCAGATTCATATTATTAACTTGCAGTGTGTGACAAACTAAAATAACTAAAATAACAAGCGCACAACTAAACTAGAAATTTAGACCAGAATGTATAAGGCAACATGAAATATGACAGAGCAAGGGTTTACGTTAGCTGGTCTGTATAGCTATGTAAGCTGTGAGTTATAACCTTTCGGGGCCGCTAAAAAGTGTTTTTTTACCTAATACAATAAAATAATAATAATAATGATTATAACTAGCGCTTCTTCTCAGAAGGTGAAAATGCTGCGATTTCATAAGTAATGCAAGGATAAAGTGTAGCAAAAGAAAATGTCAGGTATTTTTTAGATTTAATAATTTTTTATTACAAAAAAACAACTTAATTATAATATATAAAATCTATAAACTTGAAACAGTAATTATAATAAAAATATAATGATTAAAAATATAATAAAGGACTGTTGACCCAGATCGATAGGTTAGTTATGTTTTGCATTTGTTGCCACGACTGTTCTAATCGTTGGAAAAAGGACTTGATCAGGAAAATAGTCCAAAGAAATAGTTTCCTCATCGGGTATAGAGCGATCTTCAAAAGCTTGGAGATAGATAGCATCCCCTTCGATCAGAATCTCGTCAATGGTTTGAGATTTCCACGTTAAAATATCGCTTGAATTAGCCCACAACAAAGGTGACAGACTCATGAAAGCACACTGCATTCCTCTGGAGATATCTCTAAAACGACTATCACTTTGATGAATACTCCCACGAGCGAAAACTACATGAAAAAACATGATAATTCGTTGCAAAGTACCTTCTACAAAGTGCAGAAATCCAAAAGAACGACCTCGTGTTTAGATATGGCGTATGTCATTTGTTGACGACCGCTGATTACGTAGCTATTATACCGCCGTACAGCCCAAAGCTATTGACCGCTGATCAATAGGTACGCCGTAAAATTCATCCATCGGCACAAACAAACTTGAAAAAATCGACTTTTGAATCGGATATTATCGTGCGACACAGGAAACCCGCAAGGGGAGTTTTCAGTTGAAATAGTCTGCTGCTCGCTCGCTTCGCTCGCTTCGCAGCAAAAAGAAAGAGTGGCCCATGCACGCATTAAGTTTAGGCTCGTTTTTAATATCCGTGACGATAAATGATTAGCTGTAAATAGCTCCGGCATTCATTCATTTACTCACACTTGCTAGTTTCTCTAGTCGTTGACTCACTTCATTGTCACCGCCGTCAATCAGCTGTCGATTGTCAATATCCAATTGATCACATCGATAATTTAATTTCACGTGTGCAACAGGGAATTTGCAGGAAGCCGTCATTATATATATATATATATATATATATATATGTGTATATATATATATACACTCGTTTGCAAGAACGTTGTAGTATACATTTATACATTTATACAAATATCTAATGAGATGCAAAAGGCAAAATAAGCCGTTTTTACACACGAAACCAACTGTTTTATAATCTGTATGATATAATAAACAGGAAAAATATTTTCTGACTTTCGTTGAATGAATCAAACAATAAATAAAGCGAGTTTTCTGTTTTGCATATCATTAAATATACTGAATAAATTATGTATTTGTATAAATGTATACTACAACGTTCTTGCAAACGAGTGTATATATATATATATAACAGCACTTATTCGAATTTTAATATTAATTTTTTTTAATCCTTTTAGATATTAATCAAAAAATTTACACTGCGATACAAAAGAAAGTCTGCAAAGCATTTTGATATATTGGTAGTATTCTGCAAAACATTCAAATCGCCTTTGTTCTGCACAAGTGCGCCTAAATCCAAGACTGCTGGGAACCATTGGAATAACCACCACACCAGTTGACAAGAAATCCATGCCATAGTTATTAATTGATTTGCTTTCTGTTCGCTCCATAGTTTAAAAGGTCAATATTCTTCTTTTTGACTGTCTAAAAAGCCATTCTATATTCTGTCATGATTTTTACCCATCATTACTAGCGTTCTTGGATCGGAATGACCTATTGCCTTGAAGTGATGACAACGTTTTTTAAAATTGCTATATACACCAGTCAACTGAAATTAAGCCCGATATGGCCAGAGTACTGGCTCCTACGCAGACAAAGCTTTTGGGATATGCCTTTTTCTGCCTTGGGCATCCTTTGGGATTTGTCCGTCCGAGGGAAACTGTCGTTATTTTTCTGGTCTCCATTCCTACTCGGACAAATTCAAAAGACAGAGGAAACCCAAAGCAGAAAATGGTAGCCCGAAAAAAGTTACCTGTGTAGGGCCTATCAGCGGAGAATGCATGCAGTAAAGGGTATTGTCAAGTACGGCCTTGAATCAAATATCAAGCGTTGTCATGAAGACTGCCTTTACGTGATCACGCGACTGTATTTTTGTTAGCTTATCAGGAATTGTGGTACAAATCTTGATCAATCAGTCAGGTATCAATAAAAGGACGAACTAAAGAACATAAGGTAAGCGAAGGTATGGTTGTTATTGGGATTATTTCTGTAATATCACTTTTTAATTCTATTAATATATAAAAAAAACTGATAAAGGTATTAAAATGTATATGATTCATTGATAATCGCGCCAAGTATTATGATACATTACACAATTATATTCCTAAAATTAATTGATTCTTGCACTGTTTTCTTTTTCTAAGAATAGAATTAAAAAGTGATTTGTTTAGAAGCCCATCATCATTCATTTCTTTTCTTATCTTATGCTCTCTTAATGAATAATATTAATATTTAACATTTATATGACCACAGGCAGCCCAGGCAATTTATTTGTCCTTTTTGTGCCTACTAGCTAGAAGCTGTAGGCACTATGTCGTCGGTCTTTATGCAAATTGTAAGTAACTTGACGTCACAATAGGGGAAACACGATACCATATTATGGCGAAGTTTAGCCCATGGCGATAATATTTACTTAAAGTCTTAAAATCGAATCATGGCAAAAGCAAAAGTAGAAAGAAGCTAAACAAATTTTCAACAATGGTTTGGATTCTTTGGACGTCAAATTCTAAGGTACATTTGCGATGTAAGATTTCTACATTTCATTGTAAAACCAAAACGCATAGTTGTCTTATTCTAATCATGGTCTTTATTCTTCGACAATTCATTTGTAAAGAAATGTATGCAATAAAATGTGACTTCTTTCGAATAAATAAAATAAAATAAAATAAAATAAAATAAAATAAAATAAAATAAAATAAAATAAAATAAAATAAAATAAAATAAAATAAAATAAAATAAAATAAAATAAAATAAAATAAAATAAAATAAAATAAAATAAAATAAAATAAAATAAAATAAAATAAAATAAAATAAAATAAAATAAAATAAAATAAAATAAAATAAAATAAAATAAAATAAAATAAAATAAAATAAAATAAAATAAAATAAAATAAAATAAAATAAAAACTCTTGTATATGTTTGACATAGACGTTAGAGAGATTCTTTTTTTTTCTAGCGATTTTCCGAGGTCGTACTTTTACTTGTATATATTTTTGACTTAATATCTCCTCCATATGGCTTCTAAATAAAGTGAACGTTTGCAAACTAAAGAGAAGAGTTTTCTTTCTGAGCGATTTAACCTAGGCTTAGCCGGGAACTCGTGAGAATTTCAGACACAACATTTGCCGACAAAAAGGCTAAATTAGCATTAAATCAACAAACATCACACGTATTCAAAAAAGCAAAAGAACAACGATTGATTTGAATTTTTTTAATTGATAAAAAGTCTTCAAAATTTTTGATTTTGAGAAGCTAGAGAACAAGTTTCATAGAGCCACAGGAAACCCAATCAAAGCGGCATAGGAAGACCAATTAATCTCAAAATCTGCATCCGCCGCGGCAAACTTCATTTTACTCGTCAGCAATAGTGCTACAATCTATAAAATGGTAAGAGTTATTTGAGCGACTTCAAATTCTTGTTCAAGAACTTTCCCACTCTGCAGCTATTCACAAAATTCCAGTAGGCACATGCGCTTTATAAGCGCCTTTAATTTTTAAAAGATGGCGCGGTTCATTGCATATACGCGCGCTCGAGTCCAACGCCGGGTGACTTAAGAAAAAAATTATTGTCTTACTTCTTGATCTTTAAACCATATTTACCCCACTGTATTTGCTTTTCATTTTTCTTTAAAAATTTGTTGTTGTTGATGGTTTAAAAATCAAGTGGTGGAAAATATTTTTTTTCTTTAAGTCTCCCGGTGTTGGACTCGAACTTGTGTACTTTCAGTGAACCGCCATCTTGAAAAGAGGACAAACTACTCTGTTTCTGGGAGCGAGTTTCGAGCGACAGAGTATACCGACTGGGTTTCTGAGGATGATAGATTGCATGGGCTGCCTGTATGGCGCGTTTTCCATGGCTCCAAGATGGTCAAACGCGCCAAGAAACGGACCATTTTATATTTATATGGGCGTTGGGCCACTGTTAAGCATGCTAAAAAAATTGCCCTTTAATCCACGTAATGTTGTACGATATTTTCCTGGCTGTCTCGATACTATATGACTATACTAATCGGATCGATATTGTTTTAAGTAACCATGCAGAGCGTGCTCGATATTTTTCTAAGGAAATGTTCGATTGAACTACATTTTACATACAAATATCAAATGGTCTTTCCTCAACCCTTCAAACTGTTTATTAGTATTATCATTTTTTGTAGGTTTTATTCAACCTGGTTTCTTTCCGATTTTTTTGGGGGGATCGACTAGAGTGCATGATAAACAACGCTGTGCCATTTCAACGCAGTCTCACACACAATTCAAAATCCAAAACAATCAAAGAAAAATAATCATAGCAAACTAGAATTAAAACTGAAGGAAGTTACTGAGACTCAAAAAACTTATATAAAAAATTAACAATTTGAAAGCTTAACAGACAACAACAATTAACAACAAAATTTGCTCTTTTTTAAGCCTTTCATAAATAAATGATTTCTACCCCACCTCCCAGCATCCATTTGAAATTAACAGTCAAATTAAACGGAAATTCATCTTCATGTATCGCGCTCAATCAATGGCGATTTTTCTCATCATATTTGATAAATTAGGTGTAATATTAATGCATAAATATTATTATATAGAGTTCACGCCACATTAGTGTGAAACAGCTAACTATTTAGTGCTAGGTAAGATTTAGTTATGCACTAACTAAGACCGAGGCATAAACAAAAAACAGCTCGTATTTCAATTTTGTTTATGGCTCGGTGAATTCTTATAGTTAATGAATAGCTAAATATTATCTGGCACTAAATAGTTAAGAATTGTTTCACACTGATGCGGCGTATACTCTACAATGGAATACTTTATAAGTAGCGTCTACAATGAAAGCGCGCCCATATGCAAAGTTTTTTTCAAACTTGCAATAATCAAACTTACATAGCTATCATGTAAAACTAGTAACTCTCTCTATTAAAACTCATAAATCAATTAATTTGTCAAATAAAATTGATCAATTTATGCATGTCAGAAAGTTAAATTTTTATTGCCAGTCAAGGTGAACAAAAATACATAATTGCGCACATTAACAACTTTCAAAAATTCATTAGCATCTATTATAAATTTCATTGTCCATCTGCGTGTTTTAGGTCTATGTCAAATTTGAAATATTTCGGCGTATTTTGATCGTATTTCAGCGATATTTTAATAATTACGTAATATAAACGTTTTAATTTATTATGTTGAGTTTTTATTTGCCACTGGCTTGTATACGGTGCATGCTATTCGAGTGATCAGTCGAGCAGCAGCTGTGAGTTCACCAGCAAAACGAACTCGGAAAGTAAGATACGAACTCGGCATGTTCACGAAGTGAATCGAAGCGTGGCTCTTACACCCTTACAAAGACTGACAATATTAAACACAGAGACAACAAGCTGAAGAGGAACAAAGTTAACGGACACAAGCAGCTTGATAGTAGTTAGTTGAAAAATATGGCGAATAATATCACTTGGCAAAGATTCAAACGTTTCTTTTTGGAGCCTTTTTGGTGGCGAAAGAGCAGCAGTTCTCCAGAAGAGACACAGGAGGCTCCAGAATTAAGTGAACCTCCTTCGCCAGGTTAGTTTAATTTTTCTTCATTTCGCTTATTAAACGCTTTGAACTGAGATAAATGTTGGGAGCCAGTCGAGAAAATATATCGCTCCTCAGTATCATTTCTCGCCGGGAAAACATCCCAGTTCTCTAATATAAATAAAAACTTAACGCAAATAACAATTTTCGTGAATGTTTCATTGAAAATAGTTACTTTTTATTGAGAAGAAAAATTGCAATTGCCATCGGCTCCCTGTTGTGTGTTCGTTCAAAGTTTTAGTTCAAAGTTACCTGCTCGTTGAAAATTGCAGAATTTAATGTTGTTTTTTGTCCTCTGTAAAGTTCTTTTTTCGTTAGCGTTAGTTAGAGCTGTTAGCGACATTATGACAGCTATATAGTTTGAAACACACAGTTGCTTGAAAAATAAACATATCGACAAATGGAAACAAATATTATGTGATTTCATATCTATTCTTCAAACACGTATGAGCGATATCATTTTTTTCTGTAGCTTAAAAAAATAATTCCAGCCTACACGCAATTTACTATATTTTTAATCGTATTGCAACATAACACCGATTGTATAATCTATCAAATTTACCAGCTATATATATTTTACTGACATCGGTACATCTCATATTTTGAAGAATTTATTATCAAGTTGCTAAGAAAATGAAGGGAAAAAGAATAAAATTTTCACTTTAGAAATAAAACGTTGCTACTAAATGCACCCCGTTCAGAATGCATATTGTTGTACTATTATTAAAAACAACTAGTGAACTATTAAATTATTTGATTAATTTTTCATTAGGAATTTTGTCGAACTTTCAGCCTCGTAATAAGCGCGCGCTTCTGATGTTTTTAAAGCATTGTGTGCTTTTCGACCATGTATTTGTTTTCAGTTGTTAGCGATTTCATCGAAGATAAGCCAACTATCGGATACAAAAAAGAAAAGTATATTGTTTCGCCTGTTCATAATATTATTTTAGGTAATATTAATCATACAAATTTTACTTTTCACAAAGTTATTCTCTTGGTATCTTGAACAGACAATATTGGAAATGCCAATCGATAAAAAACAACAATAATATGAGAAATCAAGAATTCAATGCGTAATGTCATCGATCTCATCGAAGAACGAGTCTTTAAACAAAAAAATCCGCATTATTTTAAACGTTCATTCATTTTGTTGTAGGAATTTAGCATTTCAGATGACTCATTTGAAATACCACCAAAAATGACAAAAAAGTGTAAACAAAAACGTAAAATCAAGGCAAGCAATAAAACAATTTTCGATTTTTTTTTTTAAGGTTGATAACTCAGCACTTGGGTTATCGAGTTGATCTCTATCTCCCAAAGCACATATACATGAATATATATGCAGCAATTTTTGATTTTATAACCTCTCGCACTAAATTATTCATGAAAAAAATTTGGCCTGCCTCAACTCATGTATTACGAGTCTTACGATGACCCCTCTGTTAATTTATTGTTCAACTGACTGTTGAATAAATATGCTAATAACGGTCTAATTATAAATATATTGAAAAGGATGCCACTTGTACTGCAACACACATGAATGGTGCTTAATGTCAAATCAAGGGAGTGGGGGAAAGTATGTTGAATATGCCTGGGGACGAGAGGGAGGGGTGCGGGAGATGTGGATACGAGGATGTTAAAATATCACACAATATAATAAAAGCGATCTTAAAATAGAGAAACAATTTAGCTTATCAATCTTCCTAACTACTCATAAAATTTCATTTCATTATTCGTGCCCAGAAGAAAGTAACAGCGAATCGGTTACGTCCACTGTAAAACAGGCTGATTGCTGTTTTGTGTCATTTGCTATTTGTAAGCCGTGGGATCCCCGTGGAGGCCAGGTCGCGAGGCCGGCCGCCATCTTGTGTTACACTCTTTCATTCACTCATTTGCGACAACATAGTGGTACTCCGTCTATGACTAGGAGTACCACAAAAATATGTTAAAGCTTTTAAACCATTGTGGAAGTAATCAATCAATTCAAAATGTACAATAAATGAAGCAAGCACAATCCAGTACTGTGGGAGGGGTGGTGTTCGACGAAATTTTTCAAAAGTGCCCCTAAAAGATACCGGACGTTTCTCATAAGGGCGCGGTTTCACAAATTTCTCATCTCTAAAAGATACCAAAAGATGAGTTTTAGTGCTATTCAACCCCTAAAAGATACCAAAAAGTGAGGATTTTGCAAATCTCATATTTTAAACCCTCTGTGAGAGACCAAATCGCTGATTTTAAACCCTAAAAGATATCTCGATAGTTTACCCCCGGAGTCCCCCCCCGGGCAAATTCCAGGATTTTCGACAAAAGTATAAATGTGGATATATAAGCTGTGACGTGTTACATTGAAATAGCTTGTTCTTTGTTGGTTGTGGTTATGTATTCATAGCAATATTTGTTTCATTTACTATTTTTTTCCGATCTTCTCGGCTGTATACCCTCAGGGAATGGAAAATAGAAACGTTGCAATTGATCCAAAGAAAATGCAATCAAATGGATCGATGCCCGCACAACATAAATAATAAAAAGGTGCTAGGATAATACAATTTAAATAAATTAAATCGACTATAGTTTTTACGTGTGGGCATGCGTGTACTCAAACAAAAGTCTTTATGGGTACAGGGGGCATGTTTTCCCAATAAAATTACTTAATCGTATACTGTGAGAAATACAAAATCTAACATTTCGAGGGAGAGATATGCTAACTTTATGCCTTCATAACAAATTAGGGGGCGGCCCTTTCCAAATTCGGTATAGATTATTTTTCAGGATCCCGGCCCTTTTCCCTTGGGGGGTGGGGCGGGGATGCACGGCGGAATTTTTGAATTCCTACCTAAAAGGTACCGAAGTTCTATCCAGAAGTGCGCGGAAATACATGGGCTTTACCCCTAAGCTAGCTTCTAAATCAATAACGCTTCTTTTTAGTTTTGATATTTATAGTATCTATTAAACTGATTCCATAAGTCGTAGTTTTCGCTCTTTGTATTCGGTAGGTCGCTCAACTAGAGTCGGTCACGATGAGCGACTAAAGACTGACAGAGAGCCTGGGACCGACTTATGGAATCAGTCCAAGTGTCGACCCCAAGTGTCTATGAACAATTGCATATAATGGTCGTAGATTTGAAACCTTGTTTTTGACAGAGGAAAAAATATTCTAGTAAATGTACATTATTTACATAATTTTTTTGTAGTTTGCCAACTGCTAAGAGCTGAGACCCTAAAAGGTACCAGATCTCCGACGAGCCCTCTCGTATTTGTGAGACCTCCCCAACGTCATCCGGACCCTTTTGCTGCTTCAAATTACAGCTAAATTCGTTGTATCACGACCCGCCGTTTCAAAACTTTGTTTTCATTTTGGTCTTTTCTGAACCGTCAATCATTTTTATAGGGAGAAGCTTGTCCTAACACGTTCTGTCATTGGTTAATCTAAAATAAGCTCCGCCCTTGAAATTGATTGACGGTTCAGAAAAGACCAGATCAAAACAAAGTTTTATAACGCTGGGTCGTGATACAACGAACTTGGCTGTAAAATCTTTGTGATCAGCTCTCCTAAATTTCCTCGTTTCCCTCCTTGGCATTTTCAATGTACTTTCCCTAACAAGAGAGGAAAAATAGAACCATAAAATGACTGTAGTGAAAATGAATTAATAAATATGTTATCTTAATTTATTCATTGTTTGCATGTTCGTTTGTCTGTGTGTTAGGGATTGTTTGTATATGTCATCCATTCATTTATTCCAATATCCATGCCTGACACAAATCAGTTATTACACTTTTTCAAGCAAAAAAAACAAAAAAACAAAACAAAACAAAAAAAAACAAAAAAAAACAAAAAAAAAAAACAAAACAAAAAACAAACAAACAAATAAAACCAAAAAAAAAAAAAAAAAAAAAAGAAGAAGAAAAAAAGAAAAAAAAAAGAAAAAAAAAGAAAAAAAAAAGAAGAAAAAAAAATGCAAACAACAACAACGATCAAACAGACCAACCGCCAGACCAACCGAATGATAGACAGACACACAAAGCCGCAAATTAAATACCAAATAAATTAATGTAAAAACAAAAGTGAATGGATGAATAAATAGATGAATACATAATTGAATGATAACTGAAATAAATGATTGAAACACCACGGTATACATATACTGATGCATAAGTGATTGAATAAATAAATGATCCAATAAGAGAGTAGATTTAAACTCCTCAGTACCATTCGATAGTTTGATTAAATATAGTAGTAAAGTTAGTACGATAAATTGCATATTTTTTTATCTAAATTAGATAAACAGACAGGAATGCGAGAGTAAATTAAAAACCAAGTGGTTCAAATGAATGGATCAATAAATTAATGAATAATATATAACAGAGAATTTTGAATGAATAGGTGAATTTACGAATGAATGGATTGACAAAAACCCCCCATGAAATTGGTAAAAGTATGACTATTATAAATCAATCAGAGAATAGATTAATGCGTTTTATCAGGTACTTTTTTTGCAATTCGGCTAATCGATAAATTTTTGACAGTTTGCCATTATAATACCAATGATCTTTATCTCCATTGCTTTCTCAACGTATTTGCATGGGCCCAGAAGAGATAGCGGAGCCGGAAGTTTTGCTATCTCACTTGGAAACAATCCATCAAAATCTGCTACATCTATATCGAGAAAGTCACCCAAAAATATTTATATATATACTATGAATGAGAAAGCACGTAGATTTTTGTCTGTATGATCTCCGTCTTTCGTTTCGTTCTTGTTTTCGTTCATGCGTTCATTGCAGTTTTTCATTAATCAATTGATTGATCAATGGATTCATGTATTCGTTCCGCGTCACTCACATAGGTACACTCGCTCATTTATTCATTCAATTGTTCGTTCGTTCGTTGTTTGCTTTGGTTCGGTTGACTCGTTCATTTGGAAATCTATTTGTTTATTTATTCATTCATCTTCTCGCCATACATGATTAATTATTTCTTAAGTTATTTTTCTTTGTGTCTCATTTTTTCCTTGTTTCATTCATTCGTCAGCTATTTATTTTTTTTCTTCTAAATATTATTTCCTCACTCAATTTTTTTGTATTTTTCAATCTTTGAAGTTTCCGATTTAGAAAATAGCGAAACCAACTGTAGAGAGTAAAAAAACACAAAAATTGTGATGAAAAAAATTGTTTACCATCAATATTTTTGTGTTTTGGAGTTTCGAGGTAAACATGTCGAAATGCGCATTCTGATTGGTCCAAACGTGAAAATGGCGTACGCTGATTGGTTAGTTTACGATTGAATTCTTGAGGACTCTTGGGAGCCTTGACGTTTACCGCCAAACCAGTGGGCATGCGTGGTAACGAGTAACCAAGCAGCAAGACAGATGTGTTTGCTCGCAACAGGACCAAAGAGTGAAGCTTGTGCAAAATGAACAATATTTACTTCTAAAACGCTCACCCCTAACATATGGTCAAATTTTCTTGGATTTGTTTTGGAAACTGAGAGTAACAACACACAGTGATATGGATTTGGAGATTCCTGTGGGACTTTCGGACTTGCTGCAAGATTTTACCGTGCATGTACTACGCGAGAAACCCGACGATATCGTTGACTTTGCTGCCAATTACTTCATGAAGTTGAAGTTGAAAGAAAAACGCTCCAAGGATGGAAATAAGTCTAAGAAGAGCAAAGGCGTTAGCTTTCATAGTGAAGAAAATGGGGACGACATGGACGACGATGAAGACGATGATATGCCAGGTATCAAATTTTCGACAAAGTTCTTCATGAACTTTTCAAGATGTCATAGCGTCATTTTGGATTTACCATAGCAATTGAAAGGGTGTTACAGAAGTCCAGCAAAGTTACTGAGTGTTATTATTTGACGAACATACAAGTACTTTCTGTCAGTAATTCGATAAGTCGGTTTGAAATGCGATGTTTTCAGTTGGAGTTGAAGTCTCTTGAAATTCCTTACTTCTCTTGGAAAATAAACTTCAAGTACACAAACTAAGCGCAAAAAATCCCACTCTTTATAATTAGTTTATACACACTAAGATAAACTAATAATTACGCATTGTTTTTAAAATTAATCTTTGCATTTTTTTTTTAGAACCACCAAAAAATCGATACGTTAGAAGGCAGTCAGGTAGGTTGGCCAAGTTTTGTCAATTTTTTTGTCGATTTCAGCTTGAAGAAATCAAATCGTGATCAGTTGTATTAAAAAAAATGTTTAGGTTGCAATGACTTTCCCAAATCCGGAAGGAATACTTAAAAAGCGAAACGGGAATGATAACATTTAAGAAATATCCCGCAGTGTAGAATTCACTTTAGGGTGATTTTTTCCCCTGCAAGAATGATCTGAGTCACTACAGCAGTCGTGTTTATATGAACTTGTATTTTGTGTTTTGAAAACAGAGTCGTTTAGTTCGAAAACTATACATTAATTTTACTATCTTCATAAAGGGTTGTGAACCTTTGTCAGCAATATTAATTTTGTTATTGTTTCAAATATCAAAGTTTTTATATAAGTTTTTATATGTATATTTTTTGACAGTTTGCGCTGAGCCATTGAATCCGGACTCTGATGATGAAGGCGAGGAAGAACCGGTTGGTATAAAAACTTATTCATAAATAAACTTATTCAAACATTTTTTACCCAAAAAAACAACTTAGTTTTAATTGTACTAAGACCTTCCATTGAATTTCTTTTTAAAATTCTCTTAGATTTAATTAGTGAGTTGTTCACATCTACTAAGATTAAATTGATCCGGGTATTGTCGCTTCTGAGTAAACAATTTTCAAAAATTCTTTGTGAAAACAACGGACTTGATACTCTGCTTAAATGAATGTCTATATGTCGGCGATATTGCTCAATGAAGCCTAATTTACAAAACTTCACAATTACTTACATAAAGGATTGAGACATAATTGTAATTAATAGACTCCTCGTATCACGCATTTATCGAAAAAAAAAAAAAAAAAAAAATCAAATACACCTGAACACATAGAATTATATATATATTTTTTTCCACAAACGTTTACTATATAAATTATTAAATATCGAAAGTCAAACTTCTCATTCATTTGTTCTGAAAGAGGGTAAGTAAATGACTAAATAGAATACATGTTGATTTTCAGTTTAACAAAATAAGAATGTAGAGAATGTATGATCAGATTTAATACAAGAACAACAAGATCTTGGCTTTGTTTACTTATTTAAATTTAATGCTTGTAATTATTTTAAAGCAGCATTTATTTAGACTGAAAAAATAAATTGAAGGCTATTTTGTGATATAATTTTATTACAAACACAACAGCTAGACCGTTAAGTATGAAATATCTAATACATTGGATAAGTACTTTTGTAAGTTTTATATTAGTGTTAGTGATGTGATAAGCTTTATAAGTAATACATTTAATTGATCAACATGGTTTTAGCTTAATTAAAGTGCAATTGAAATGCTTCAGATATTTTGTCACCATGGATATAAAAACTAATTGTTTTTGAGAAGATTTTCAGAAAAAAATTGATTGTAATTGAAAAATGCAAAAAAAAGCATAATGGAAAAAAAATACCACAAAAGTACAGACTGATGTACTCATTTTTCAAGCTTGAAACCCAAATGTGACTTGCAAAACCACATCAAAAGCTTATTTGTTGCACAGATTTTTTGTTTAGAATTTATCCACTGGATAGATGCTTTATCAAAGGAGGTTGTAGAAATGTATTGGATTTCTTTAGAACTTATCCACTGAAGCGTGATTTATTTGCTGGATAGCACTATCCAAGCTTTGTACAACCGGCTCCTGGTGGATATAAAGCGCTATACATGCAAGCTTTGTACACGCACAACTGACCCCAGGAATCTTTCATTTGCCCTGCCTCCATTGTATTATTCTTTTGTGTGATCTATGTTACAAGGTGGAGCATTTCGAAGAGGATTCAAAGAGGAATATTCTAGAACTTAAGCACCTTACTAAATTAATACATTTTTGGGTTATTGTGTAAGAAAATGCTGTGCACTTTTGTTGAATATAACAACTTGAAAAGTTAAAAGCAGTCATGTTATTGGTTGAATGTTTTTCTCATTGAAATATATATATTTTTTCTGCTTGCATGTAACTTGTCAATATTTTAAATGAGTTCTACACATTCATTATTGTTTTGATTTTTGTTAATTTGATTCATGTGTTTATTTAACTACAGACTATATGTATTTATAAATATAGTTATTATCTTATTTTTTAATGATTAATTAGTTTAGTCTCTTATTGTTTTTTTTATTTAGTGATAAAAATGAATGAGTGTTATGATTTTTGTTTTTTTTCTGAAATCCAATTTATTTGTGTGATTGTCCATTAACTGATTAATTCATGTCTCCATGTTGAGTTGTATTATTCTTGTTGCACTTTTTTTTCTAATACCTTTGCAGGTCATTCCAAGTATAACACAATGGCTTAGCAACTTTGGGCAATGCCCTAGCTTTTGTGTAAAAAAAATTGTAAACTACTGCAGTTATCCCAGAAAGCTTGTAATATAATTGTTTAATTGTCTTGTAGCAATTATTATTCCAACATACATGTTCAGTATAGAGTCACATTTACGTCTTGAAAATCAGCAAGATTCTATACTAGTATATTATTCTGTTTAGTAGGGGCAGATCCATAAAGTTTATGAGGGAGTCACTAATCTAAAAAATGATCCCAAATTTTGAAGGGGGGGGGGGGGTAGGCACAAATAAAAAACAACTAATTATCAATCAAAAAGTAAAATAATTTTCTAAAAAAGTAAATCAAAAGGGAAGGCACCGCCCCCCCCCCCCCTCCCTCCCCGGTACCATTTCTGTTTACTTATTGTTTGAATGTAGAAGATGACAACTCAAAAATTTAAAATGTATTTAGAGCCAAGTGTATAGTATAAAATTAATATGCAGTTCACTCTCAAGGGTAGTCAGACTTATAGCTTTTCTGAAAGAGAACTGGGTTAGAGGACTGTTTTGGATCCAAGGAGGCACTTTTCAAACTCAAGGATGTTCAAAACTTTATATTGAAGCTCTTGCTTTTCCCATATATGGTCTACTTCATTTAAAGATTTTTATAATCCAAGATGGCAACCTCTGGAGGAAAATATGTTGTCAAAACGGAATTTAAGTTTGCCAATGTCTACTGATTGTGTAATTTATTGTTTTTATATGAAATGTTTATTGTCTTTTGATTGAATCATACTTTAATAATATGTAAGTTCACAACAAAGTATAATAGCTGCCTGTCATAGTCCAACAGTAATTTACAATGTTTTAATCTTTTTTTGTGTCATATTTCAAGTACAAGCAAGAATATTACAATAAAAATGCTAACTGCCAAATGTTATTTGCATATTGGTGTGCAGTCTAGCAGCTGCTTGGGCAGGAAACAACATTGACTCTTTTATGTTGCGTCATTTAATGTCTTGATTATTTGAATATTTATGACAGAAGTTCAATTGAAACAACAAGATACAATATTGGCTGATTTTCTTTGTCTATCGATTTTAAAATCAAACAAAAAGGGTTTATGCTTCATTTGGTTAATAAGTCCGCAAAAGTGCTTTATAAAATATTAAAAACTTGAAGTGGTTTTAATATAGAAAAATAAAATGTTTGTTTTTCACATATGTGTGAGGAAAAATATTGGAAATGAATGTTTTTGAAATATTAAGGGAGTGCCCTGGATATGAAAAACACCATAAATGAATGATAGGGTAAATGAATGAGAAGTTATAAAATCGAATATAAAAATAATTCTTTGAATAAATAAACTTTTAATAGAGATGTATGACAAGATATTGTTTAATCAAATAATTATTGACCAATACTGAGGACTGCTCTTTCAAATTCTAATAACACACATTCAAATTTTACAATGTAAAAACAAAATGTTTAAAATCCAATTTGATATTTTTGCAAAGGATTATCAGATAAAATTGGATATAGTTTGAAAGGCAGTATTAAAAAAAGCTTTCAGACATTGATATCTTATCAGTTAGTAAATACCTTAGTTGTTCTTCAATGCTAATGTCTTTGGTTTATCTTGAAGAGGCATTTTGTCTGACAACATGGCATTCATTATCTTGGACAAAAGAATATTTAGGGTCTAGTCATTAAGGTTTATTAAATATTGATTGAATGACTTTGTCAATCAACATTCCTTAATGTGTACGGCCATTTCAGACAATTATAAAGTAAGATAACTAGAACTGAATATAAACATTTTATGAACATATCAAGTAATTTGAATGGACATGTTGTCTGGAAGACACCAAAACATGCCTTTAATAATCATTCATATTCATCACAGAATTAATTAATATTATTTACTAACATTAATTATTAATATAATATTATTGTATAATTTTTTGGTTGTAACATGCTTTCAATATTTTTATTTTTTTATCCTCAGTAGTTTTCAAACTATCAAATGGATCCATTTCATTGGACATAACGTGATATAACTTGTTTTGTCAATGGCTGATTTGATACCTGCTGTGCTCGCAAAAATTGATTGGCAAGTGACAGTGGGTGAAGATACCATAAATGTTGCTGTTATTTTAAATGTCCTAGGATTTTTATTCTTATAATTCATTTCTTTGTTTTTTCTTTAGATTGTTTACCCAAAGACAGATGACCAAAGACAGAGACTAAATGATGCAGTTAAAAATATTCTTCTTTTTAAGAACCTTGCTATGGTAAGTTGGACATCCAAGAAAGGATGACTGATTTTAACTTTAAAAAAAATACTATTACTTATTTCTTTCTTTTGAATGGGTTTCCTGCATCTCTTGTTTGATTAAAAAAAGCCTCTGATCAAGTAACTTACAAAAATCAACAGCCCAAGGCTAGTGTTTGAATTTTGACATCTATGGCCAGAATTTTTTACTGCCATTTGCATTACATAACTGTATATGTGGCCACCATTGACATAATATGCAACATGCTGTTATCCAATATGTTGACGACAACAGCCTACATTTCAATTGCAATAATTATTGATATTTATTTTCAAGACAATCAGCATTCAATATTGTTTTGAAATTTACAGTACATTTAATTTTTTTAATTACCAGTAGTTTATGATTTGACCAGGGTTAGTGCACTGGTTTCATTATCTTTTTCAATAAGTGTCTGAGTAATTGAAGTAGGCTTCTGCATCCCAAATGTTTTGAAGGGGGGTGTGGGGTCATATTTATTAAGTATGACACAACATAATCCATGGTAGAACTAAAACAGGTGGTGCCTATACCGCCTATTATTGAAAACCCTGTTAGTGTGAACAACTTCAATACTTGTATGTCTTTTATTTTGTAGAGTCAACTCAATGAGGTTCTAGATGCAATGTTTGAGAGAAAAACACAACCTGGTGAACATGTAATAGATCAAGGAGATGATGGTGATAATTTTTATGTGATAGACAAGTAAGTTGCACTGAAAAGCTTTTGAAAACATCCAATATTACCTGGTTAAGCAAAATCAAGGGTTGATCTAGAGAGGGGGAAATTGGTGCTGGAGCCCCCCCCCCCCCAGTTACAGTCAAACCAAACACCTAAGGTATACACACCAAAAGCTCATTATTGATTTCGTTCTTTGAATCTTGATTTGATTATTCGATTTGAATATTAAATTTTGAAATGTACTAATGTAATATTCGAAACAAGACATCGTTGTTTAAACTGAAAGATTGAGCTGTCTAGAAACTCTCACTTAAGTATTTCTTGACGAAAAAAAACATGTTCTTTTACAGCTTTATTAGGACTATTTTTTTAAATACCTTATTTTGAATTTTGTAGACGTGTTTTCAATTTGATTACTGGAATCGAATAATCAATTCAATATTCGAATATTGAAATCAATAATGAACTTTTGGTGGATACGCTTGAGGTGTTTTTTTCAAAAATGGTCAAAATAGTTCAAGTGGTACTTTAAACATTAAATACAGTAATGCTAATAATTGTGCTTACTAGTTAAATGAGCAATATTGAACATGTCACAAAATGATTGCTGTAAGCTTTTGTGTAGACCATTTACACAATTAACAACTCTGATTTAGTAGAATATCATTATGGATGTCAAATGATAATTGCAATTGCATCAATTGCAAAATCATTTTACATGTATAATTACTGAATTGGCCGTACTTGATTTTTTTTTTTTTTTTTTTTTTTTTCTTTTTTTTTTTTTTTTGCAGAGGAAACTTTGACATTTTTGTAAAAATAGATGGTGAAGATAAACTGGTGAGTGGGTGGCATCTTTTGTCTTGATGTAGTGGGTATAAAAGCTTTCAGTCCATCAGTCTATCAAGCAATCACAATTATAATTATTATTTCAGTTGTAATTTTTTTTACTCTACACATTGTTTTTGTGAGTGAAGGAAAACTCATTTAGTCCACTTGTATTTCACTTGTTCACTTGTCCAATGTTTTGTCACCATCTAAATATTGATACTTTACTTATTCTAGGTTGGAACGTATACTAATAAAGGCAGCTTTGGCGAGCTTGCATTGATGTACAATACGCCTAGGTAAGTATGATTTCATTTTCCATGCTTAATAAATGACTCTTTCAGTACTAGATAAATGTTTTGCACATCTAATCCACACTATAATAATATTAATAATATAATAATGATAATAATAATAATTATTATTATTATAATAGTGGTTATTCTTGAGATGGGCATTCACACTCACTACCCTTACATTAATTATTTCACAAACCTCTTTGCATACATGTTGATTTTTTAATTGGAACTGGATTAAAAATTGTGAGGCATGAGAGAAAACAACACCATAAGCAAACTCAGTTCACATATCATCTTCATGGCACAATCTCTGCAGGGGAATCAAACCTGGGTCACTGATTGCAGAATCTAAAAACCAAACAAATGTGTTTTATTGCTTAGCTACCTATACGTAGACACACATTTATTTTGAAGTTGAAAAAAGCATTTATTTATTATTTTGGTTTCTACACGTTGTACTACCCGTTTTTGCTACTTTTACCCCTTTTTGCTACTTTTATCAATTTTTGCTACTTTTATCCATTTTTGCTACTTTTATCCATTTTTGCTACTTTTATCCATTTTTGCTACTTTTACTCAAAGCCTCAGTAGCCAACTTGGCCAGTTCTTCAGGGCAAGTGGTTTAATTAGAACATTGATAGTAAACTCAGTACATTGTAATTAGCTTTAATTTGTATTTTTAATAAAACAATATTGCGTGACAGCTGGTCTTATTCTCTTTTGCCATTACTTTTATATTCCCAGAGCTGCAACAATTGTGGCAACAAGTGAAGGTGTCCTCTGGGCATTGGTAAGTGATCATGTTTTCTTACAAAAAAAAAATAATAATAAAAAAAAAATAAATAAAATAAAATAATAAAAAAAATAAATAAATAGATAAATAAATAAATAAATTAATTAATTAACAAATTAATTAATAAATTGATTAATAAATTAATAAGTAAATTAATAAATAAATAAATAAATTAATTAATTAATAATTAAATAAATAAATTAATAAATAAATTAATAAAAATAAAAAATAATTAAAGTGAAAAAAGGAAAATAAATAAATTAACTAAAAAAATTAAGTAAAATAAATAACAAAATTGCCAATAAAAAAAATTAATCATAATTATCCCATTATGTGTGTATGCAAACTAGCAAAGTTAACATATTACATGTAGTTATATCAAACAACATTTTCTATTTTAAGTATTGTTTTAGTTACTAGTTACCCACTTCCCTCAATCAGAGCTAGTGGTCATACTTATTTGACAGTAAGCTTTATTTGTTGAGTGTGACTTATGATAAGTCAGACTTGTGTTAGTTTTATACACAATTTACTAGGAACATTTAAATAGATAATGATTACTTTGAACGACATGTTTTGGCATGACTTTTGCCATCTCCAGATTAAAGTGAATAAAGTTTTTAGAACAGATAACATTGCAACATTTACTAAGAGCATTTTGAACTTTTTTTGAAAAAATATTTCACTTGCAACACATGACTTGTTTTTTTGCCTGAGCAATAGTCTAAATTAGTTTATCACCCAACCTTGTATTCTAGGATCGTATGACGTTTAGAAGAATTTTGTTAAAGGCAGCTGCCAAGAAGAGAAAAGCTTACGAAGCCCTGTTGGAACAAGTTCCTATGCTTAAAGAGATAACAGTAAGTGTCCCCTCATGCTAAACCAAACTTTCCGACTTCATAATGACAGTTTAGTCTCCTTTGCAGCAGCTTTTAGTGTTGGGCTTTCTGTGTCTTCTTATGTGGAGGGTGACACAGGAAGCCCAACATTAAAAGCAGCTGCAAAGGAGACTAAATGCTTTTGTTTTATAATTGTACAGCTGAATTTGAGAACTATTTGTTAGTGGATGGTTAATCGTCATCATGATAAATTGTTATTTATTTATTAGTAATTATTATTAGCCTTGCATGTCACAGCTGTCATATGGCCTCCACATCATCAGTGTTGTCAAATACTGCAGTCTTGAGCCACTCACTCTCCTATTCATTTCCCTTCTAGCAGAGTCTCTCTGGTTTGTGATTACTGACGAGAAAAAAAGAGAGACTGCTGACCTGACAAGCTTTGTTTCATATGCCGCTGTCCACAACTGTGGACGAATAAAGCCAGTTTGATATCTGGTTTGACTTGAAATAAGCTATTTAGGGACCATTCATTATTTATGGCAGGGGGGAGGGGGGGGGGCTGGGTGATTAAATGGGGGGTCTTGAATTTTTTCCAAGTCTGAAAAGGGGGGTATTGAAATAATTTTTTGGCTATCAGGGGGGTCTAGAAATTTCATAAGACAGATAAGGTAAATATGAGGGGGATCCTGAAATTTATTTTGTTCTTGCCAGGGGGGTCTTTAAAAAAATGGGTTCCCCCCCCCCCCCCTCCCCCCATTTTGCCTAGTGTTAGGGTTCTCTTGGGGTCCATTCTGTTGTTAACTTTGCCCATCTGGTATAATTCATCCTGGTGAGATGTCCAGAACTACTATCTGTCTTTAAATTATCCTTTTCACTATTTCAATATCTTTTCAACTTTTTTGATGAAATCTTGCCATAATTTTTTGTAGGAATATGAGAAAATGAATGTTGCAGATGCTCTGAATTCTAAAACTTTTAAAGATGAGGAATGTATCATCAAGCAGGTAAATTGCATTTTAATCAGGAACTAGAAAGAAATTTAATATTTAATTAAATTATGATTCATTCAGACACTTTCCAAAACCAAATCAAATTCAATAAAAGCATTTGCTGAATATTGTTTAATGAATAAAGGGTTAATATAAAGAAATTGTCCCCATTGTACTGTTCTTCTCGCAGAGACTACATGTAGCTCAATACATGTCTCAGTTCCCTTAAGGCTGATTTACATGATACGATTTGCCATGTGCGATTTGCAGTATATGATTAGTGGTTAGGTTCAAACCTTCTAGTCGTAGGACATTCTAAAACATGTTTTAGAGCGCGAGCCACTAGTTTTGGAAGTTATGACTAGTCCTATACTACAATTGCACAGTGCAAATTAGATTTATAAGTTTCTGGATCCAACTATTGATGCTGTTATGTTTTTTTCCAGGGAGATGAAGCAGACTACATGTACTTTATAGAGTCTGGTGTTGTTTCCATTAGAGTACACAATCAGGTAAACACAAAACTATTTATTACTAAGAAAACAGGGGGTTTCATTTTCTTATTATGAATAAGCGTCTCAGGAGGAATTGAAGTAGGATACTGTGTCCTAAACGTTGGGGGGCTGCCAGGGCAAAAAAAATAAATAAATAAATAAATAAATAAATAAATAAATAATAATAATAAAATAAAAGAAAAAAGAAAAAAAAGAACTGAAATTCCTAGCGCACAAAACCCTGACTGCTGGAGCATGAGCCTATAAACTACCCTGCTCTATAAAATAAATGGACTTTAAAAAATAGATTGACATCATTTAGTTGCATATTATTGTCAAAATGTTGTCAGATAAAAATATTCATGTTATTAATTAATAAAATGAAGGTGACCAAACAACTCGGCTAAAAAAAGTTTTATGTATGGATGTGTATTCTTCTCTAGAGTGATCCCACTACAGAGGTTGAAGTAACTCAGGTTAAGCAAGGTGGCTACTTTGGTGAACTAGCTCTCCTCACTCATAAGCCAAGAGCAGCTTCAGCTTATGCTGTAGGTGATGTGTCTTGTGCAGGTTAGTAAGCCAGCAAAGTTGCTCACCAACATCATTATTACAATATCAGCATTATTAAACTATTGTCATCATTATTAGAGTCGTTTTCACGAGTGGGAAACAGTTCTGAACTGTAGTTTCTAAGAAAACATTACAATTACTTGTCATGTCGTAGCAGTATCCTAAATGTACCGTTTCCCACTCATGTGAAAACAACGGTTTCACTGTCTATCATTACCATCATCATCGTCACCATTACAATCACCATCATCATTACCATCATCAACGTTACCACCATCATTACCATCATCATTGTCAACATCATGAACATTTCAATCAGCACCTTCCTGTGCTATGCTCTGTACTGTCATTCAACTTGTTTACACTAATAAAATTTATGAATTATTAATGAACCCGGAACAATAGAAAATCACTACTTTGAAGTCATCTGTATATCTGATACAGATATTGTCCTGATTTTGCATAAGGTTTAGCTGTAAATATCTCAGCCAAATTAAATCTAATTTCAAAAACAATGTAGAATAGCAGTATAAATCTAAACATTTCCTAAGTAATATACAATATTGGTGTTCGATCTGTATGGACCCTTCGGCTCGACATTGTATATCCCATACAGATTGGCTGCTCATATTGTATATATTACTTAGAAGTTTACATCTTGTATTTCCACTTGTCTAATTGTTCTCATTTTGTATGTTTCAGTCCTTGATGTGCATGCATTTGAAAGACTGTTAGGGCCTTGCATGGATATCATGAAGAGAAACATTGATGATTACGAAGAACAGCTACATAAGTTTGGTGTTGAACATGACGATTTACGATAAATCATGTTCACTTAGACATCACAAGGAAACAAACATTTTGTAGAAAAAAAACAAAAGTACAGTAAAATGGAATGCCTTCATTTCAAAACTGGAACTGTTATTTTAATCATAAGTTGACAACATTTTTGCAAAGATTATAAAGCAAAAAGAAATCCCAGAAACCTTATTTAATAATTTAATGATTTTATAGTTCAAGAAAACCTGTTTTAATTTTTGAAGATATTGATAGTTTATTTTGGATATATTTCCGTGTACATGCAAAATAGAACACTCCATCAGCATAGTGTTTTATTGAGTAAATTTAGCAAACAAAGTTTAACCTAAATTAGGTTATTTAAGGATTTTTTCCATTTTCTATCCTGTTGACTGTTAAGAAACTACATCATTATTATTCAGCTTGTAAATAAAACATATTTATTATGTTGTTGTTGAACTTTTTCTTGTTGTTGTTATGCATTATACACCAAAGACATATTGAAAACAAGTCCTGGATAAAAAATCATTGTCCATCCAATGAAAAATATCCATTGCAGAAAATAGAATATAGAGTGCACACACTAAAAGTGTGCAACATAAATACCACTAAATAGTGCTATTATATGCTAACTCTGTTTTCTTCTTTTTTTTTAATTAGTGCTATTTACTACGAAATGGTGACAATTGTTGCATACATTTAGTGTGTGCACTCTAGCCTGCCTTCTATCCAGTATTTTTCTCTTGGTAATACAATAACAATATAATTTTTATTTCTGGATGCAACAGAGGCTGGTCAAGTGGAGGCTTGGTGCAACTAGCTCAGTTGCTCCAATTTACTGAAAGTCATTTGTAAACAACCCATTGTTTGTTGATGTCACCAAAACCATTTCAATTTTACTGGATGTGAAGAGCAATGTAAAACATATGAACTGTTATATCAGCTGGTACTAAAGAAAAGTACAGTTCAGCTCATGGTTGCTGGAGGTGTAATTAGCCACAAGCAGTATGACGTCACATGTAAACAAATCTATTGTTTTAATGCTAAGAATCATGGGCAAAAGAGGGGATTCAACATCTTAAAATCAATGAAAAATAGGGTAAAAGTTCTCTTATAATATTGGAACAAATTATAAGTATAAGTACAATGCCAAATGTATTAAAGGAAAAATATTTTGCCAGAACTAGATGCATTTTTATTCATGTAAACAAGGCATGAACTCATAGTGCTTGACGGCAATTCACACAAAATTGAATTAACATTCATGAAAAATCTAACTGCACATTTACACATTAAACTTGAAAACCAGGGGTTGGTTACAGGAAAACTGTGAATAATTAGTTTTATTCACCCTGTAGAATTTCCTTAGAATTTATCCAGTGGATAGCAATTTATCTGGGGCTGGTTATATGAAGCCTGAATAAAGTTATCTACTCAGGATAAACGTTATCCACTCCATTAGGATTTCTTTAGAATTTATCTGCTGGATAGAAAATCCAGCCCCCTGTTGTAAAGTGGTATGCAGGCTTCCATCAGGTGGTCCCAGACATTTAAACTGTTTGTACCAACCTGCATAGTCCTGGGGCTGGTTGCACAAAGCTTGAATAAAGTTATCCACTCCAGAGGATTTCTTTAGAATTTATCCGCTGGATAGCGTTTTATCCGGTGGATAGCGCTATTCAGGCTTCATGCAACCAGCCCCTGTGGTGTATTGGGTAACAATATAATTCAGACAAGAATACCAAAAATGTGGGTTTTATTCTGACAAACCATATTACATTTTTTCTCTTTTTTCTTTATTTCATTTCATACACCAAATGCATTGAATTAATATTACTCAGTGCCATAAATTATCAAACTAAGCTTGGAAATAGTATTGGAATGAATTTGAAAATTAGAAAAAAAACATAATTAAAAGTGCTTGACAAAGTGAGTGTACAGAAAATCTCTCTATATATTATATAATATGGAAAATAAATGACCGAAGAGGATAAAAAAGAGGAAGCTAGTTACAGCTGAGTAGGCTAGTTATTTACAACAATGACACAAGATGATAATTATTATTTGTCTGTTGATAATTTTAGCTTCAGATATAAGATTTAACTAAATTTAAACAAAATACTAAGAGTTCCCTGCAAGCAGAGTCTGTGATTCCTGCCGAGAAAAAAGAGACTCTACGGACTTGAGAAGCGTTGTTTGATATGCAACCGCTCAGAACTGTGGACGAATAAAACCAGTTTGATAACTGGTTTTACTGGAAATAAGCCAATTAGCTGCCAAATTAGGTAGCATCGCTGCGTGATATTTGACCCTACTATATCACATGCATTCTAGTTGCTTGGATACTGAAGAGTGTGCGTGGTAGAAAATCCAGCCTCAAGTTGGCAGAGTCTTTCTTTTTCTCATCAGGAATCATAAGTTACTTGAGAGACACTGTTAGCAGGGAAGAAGCGTTGTCACTTGATAATCACTTGACAACGGAAGATGCTGAAACATTGTGACATTTTGATATGAACAAAAAAAGAAAACCTGAAATAGGTGTATTTCACACGTAAATTCTAAACAAGTTTCTGAAATAAACATTTTCCTAGCCATATGTACTCATCAAGCAAGATTCATCCAGAGTTTGGGTTTACAAATCAAGCCATCATACGACTACAGAATAGTCAATGCACATGGTAGGTTAATTATTGAGAGCATACTCCCTACTGTTGCCCTAGCGACACACTAATTGAAGTGTGGTAGGGCGGCAACAGTAGGGGCTTAACCTCAGCAACCTGTTGCAGTAAATGAAGCACCAGAGCTCTTGGATATTTCCAATGTGGTGTAGTGCTGTTGAAACAAATAAATGAATGAATGAATGGATGGATGAAAAAATAAATGAAATTGTACTGGGTGCTTTATTAATTTTTGTTGATTTTTTAAAATATACTTATATAAATATATTAATATACTTAAAATATAAAATATATATACTTATATAAATATATTAATATACTTATATAAATATATTTTACCAGGAACATAGCTAATTGTTTTACAACCATTTTCTTTGAAGTGCAAGGCATCTATCAAAAAACCGACAAATCTTGACTTGTCTGTTAAACAAATGCGACAGTCTGCCTTGCACTTTGTCTGCTTTTTGATTGACCTCCACCAAGATGTTACTTCCTATACAAGAATTTTAGCTTTGATGGTCACACTTCAATTTAGGTTGAGTCCTGTATATGTTATGCCAAAACGTTTGCACTTTTATGAGTCGAGAGTTTTGTTTTCTGGCAGTTCTCCCATGTCAAAGGCACATGTATGAAGGTTAGTGAAACCATGGTTATAGTGTCAGAGGACACTTGAACCATGAACACTTGTCTTTATTAAGCTGTTCATTTTAAAGTGGCCATTTTAAATCTACACTAAGTTTCAAAATTGTTGGGACATTGTCATTTCGTCCTCTCACACTTTTTTTCTTTTTATGTCTACACTATCCCGTTCAAACCCCTCTCCCCCTAAACAATGCTGAATGAGATTTCAATTCATATCAAAATCATCACCGATCATACCAACATTGTAACAGGGGAGGGGGGGTGGGGGGAGGCATCGGAAAAAATGTTTAACAGATAAATTTGCTTTAAACAATTTCTCAACTAATTTTAGTTTAGCACTGAGTATCAAATATTGGCCAAATATGGTGCCAAAATGATGCTAATTAGCCTGAACATTTCAAGGATGGAACTGTGTTACATGTTTTAATCCCCTTATGAATTATATTACCCAATAGCTTACCTCTGAACATGTAGGATGAATTCCTATCGTGTGATCAAAATCAGCCTTTGTTGCTCCGCACTTGATGGCCACACCATAACCCTGAGTAACCTCTCCAGCATTGGGTCCAAGATAATGGAAACCAACTACCCTTTCCTATGGAGATAATAAATTTAAAGATATTCTTATAAAATTCATGAATAATAAATGAACCCAGAACAATAGAAAATCACTACCGTGAAGGCATCTGTATATCTGATACAGAAATCGTCCTGATTTGCATAAGGTTTAGCTTGAAATATCCTGGCCAAATTAAATCTCATTTCAAAAATATTAATCTAGAATGGCAGCATTAACCTAGACATTTCATAAGTAATATACAATATTTGCATTTAATCTGTATGGAATATAAAATGAATTGCCTTCGGCTCGACATTGTATATTCCATCCAGATCGGCTGCTCATATTGTTTGTATTACACATATAATTATAATACAATTCAACTGCGACCACAATGGTTACAAGCCAATAGGGTTCATTTGGCAGTGATAAACAAGACATGGTCCTTGTTGAAGTTATTAAAGTCTGAATGCCTTTTTTAAGTTGAGACACAATTCAAAATAGAACAGAAAATCAAAATGATTTAAATGCTAAATATACACTATTGGTACCAAATGAATGATAATTCTGCAAATTACAAAATTATCTATGACTGAACACTAACACTTATATTGTGAAATCGTTTTGTCATTTATTTACTTATGCATGCTCATATTATCCTGTGTGCTGTCCAAACAAAAATGCTACGACTAATTCATTGTAAAATACAATGCAAGCTCTCTTGTTAGGCATTTACTGCTTTTGAAGCAAACATCTAGTACTATAACATGCAAGTAAAAAAGCAATTAGAATATTTATTGCTTACATTATCTTTTTTATTGCAAATGATTTTTGCATAGCATGCATTGGCTTCTCTGTGTGCTACAGTATACTCCAGTGGTTGAAACTCGGTGTGGTAAATCTCTACATTCTCTTCACCAAACTTAGCAATGGCATCTTCTTCTGAGTAGCCAATGGCACCATATTCCAGTGGTGTGAAGACAGTGGTTGGAACATTAACATAATCACACTGAAATAGGGAATGTTAATTTCGTAAGTGAAATATTTTTGAAAAGAATCAAATGCAAAATCATCATAAATGCATAATCAGGTCGGATGTCCTCCACAAATCGTGATTCATCATGTTTGTCTTTGAACAAATGTTGATTTGACTAGGTGGATAGTCCCATAGTCAATAGATCTTTTCAAAATCATCATTACCTTACGAGGATAAAACAAACAAAAATGATTTCTGTGAAGGAGTTTCAAATTATGTTCGAAAACATGCATTAAATTAAGATCAATTTTCCTATGAATGTCAATTAGGTTTGGGCATAGGTTAGACTTACTTGTGACGAATATAATTTGAACATCATTTAAAAGATAAATAAAACATGACATAACATACACATAAATACCTGTAAAGAATCGTTTCTATACAGTCGTCTTGCCAGCAGCTTGCCAGCTTCTATAGCAACAGGAGTCAGTTCTAGCTTACCATCCAGGATGTCACCAATGGCATAGATATTGGGAACATTGGTTTGTTCATTGTAGTTTGCAATAACTTTCTTGTTTCTGGAACAGCAAACAAAATAATGAATTTCATGCACCTGGCTATACACAGCTTATGTACAGAGAGTCATGAGAGGCCAGAAGTTAAAAACCACAGCTGATTTCATAAAGTTCCATGGGTTATGACAGTGAAGGGCTTGAAATAGTCTAGCCTACCAACAGCCAAATGACAAGCCACATTGAATAATTTTAGCATTTCAAAAGGTAGGCCAGCTAAGACTTTTTAGTGTGTGCTTTCAAGCTGTGTGTTATATTAGCATGATAATAATAACAAGCAACATTCGACCTACTTGGGGTTCAGTGCAACTCCAGCTTGTTCTAGTCCAATGCCTTCTGTGCAAGGATCTCGGCCAATTGCAAAGATAACCTAGTAAATCAAGTAGGGTCATCCACAAAAATTATAATCATGTTCATTTATTCTCATCAGATATCAAAATAAACATTTTCATTTTGATTTGTAGCCATTTACATTAAAATAAATTTCATACAGGCTCTTTACAACTGGTTTATATATTATCTCGTTTTGTTTGCTGAGCCTGCAGATTCATTTATAGGCAATCTGACATTCAAATTCAATTATCAATAGATTTATATTTTCATATACTGACTTTAAATGAAGCATCCCATAATTACTATCAATAGTAAACCTTTAACAAATAAATTATACATAATAATGTACTTACAGTATTACATTCAATAACTTCTTCTTCTCCGGTCTCCTCCATCTTGTAGTAGACTTTTAATTTGCCAGGTTTTCCTTCTTCAACTCTTTCAATCTTGGTGGGGACAGCTGGGCGTTTAAACTTTACACCATGGTTGGTCATGTGTTCACCTATTCTTTCTGCCATTTGCTGAAATGAAATACAAGAGAATTTCCATCATTGACATTTAAAAAACTGAATGGTTTGAATGAGTCAAAAGATGTAGTTGATCAGTAGTAAAATTATACTAGCTTAAATTTATTTACTGCTTCTGTATTTCTAAATAATCGGTTGACTACATTTAGTTACTGCGAAGATTATTTTGAAAACTGGACATTTGGATGTTAGAAGTCTTTTTCACAACTTACAAACCTTAACAGTAATCCACATAATAAACTTATATATTATATCAAAATGAATGAAATAACAAATAATCCAGTGATGAATTATACTAGCTTAACCTGCATATAACTTTTGGGAAGTGGGAAGGAATTTTATGTAAATAATGTCATGTAATGTAGGTGCTTATAAAACGCATTTCAAAGTCTCAATGCGCTTTACAATAATTTCCTACCAGTATTATTTAAATAGTATATAATCTGGTTTTACAAACATGAGTTTTTGCAAAGCCACTTGAGGAGTATTGAGGGTTGGGAGATAAAAGAAAGATCTCTTCCTTTAGTTTCCTTGTCACAAATTCCACCTCCCCCACATGCTCAAACCCTTTCTCACCCCTCCCCAACAGCCACTACATAGACTAGGCCTAATCAAGAACAACGCTCAATGTCTACCTGATCAAAACCTCTCAGTAAGATGGACCGAACAATTATGGTGACATCAAGCCCCATGCCTGCAAGAAAACCACCGCATTCCAAGGATACATATGACGCGCCAATCAAAACAGTTTTACCAGGACAGTATTCCAGAGAGAACAGATCATCACTGTAGCACAACAGAAACAAGAGTAAATGGTTTGAGCCCATGTGAAAACAATTATAATGAAGCAGATTGATCATCCAGGCATGTATGAATACAATCTTGAGAAAGACTGTTTGGACAGACTGTCTAATGTTTTCAAAACCTGTGTGACAATTATCTTCATCTTCTCCATTAACTCTGAAGATGATTTCCACACAAGCGACAAACGTGATTGATGAATCAATGTGTAAATGAATGAAAGTTGGAGGTCAGTTGTTACATAATTTTGGAATGAATAAATAAATAAATAAATAAATAAATAAATAAATAAATAAATAAATAAATAAATAAATAAATAAATAAATTAAATAAATTAAATAAATAAATAAATAAATAAACACGCCAAATAGATAGATAAATGCACCATTGATTCAATGGAGTAAGCTTCAGGTTTGTGTAATGTTTATCATAATCGTACCTTGTAATGCCATATTCCTTGGCACCAGGAATATTAGGATACCGAGGTCTTAAACCAGTGGCTAAAACATATGTTTCTGCTGTCATTTGAGATTCCTTGCCTTTCTTATCAGTCACCTGCAGCACAAGTAAATAAACAAAACAAATAAATAAATAAATAAATAAATAAATAAATAAATAAATAAATAAATAAATAAACAAATAAACAAAACAAATAAATAAATAAATAAATAAATAAATAAATAAATAAACAAACAAATAAATAAATAAGTAAATAAATAAATATATATATGTATATATATATATAAATAAATAAAAAAATAAAAAAATAAATATATATAAATAATTAAATAAATAAATAAACAAACAAATAAATAAACTAATAAAAAATAAATAAATGAATGAATAAATAAATAAATAAGTATTAAATAAACAAATAAATAAATGAATAAACAAACAAGCAAATAAATAAAAAACAAACAAATTATTAAGTAAACAAATGAATGAATGAATATTAAATTAGTTAACATCAATGTCAACAATGCAAAACAAAGGAGTCTCAAATTCATAAATACATTCTGCAGGCTTTGAAAAATTGGAGTTCTCACTCTTGCAAAGTCTATTCCGATGCAATCAAATTACCTTGATGGTATGGTTGTCTATGAAAGATCCATATGCATTTTTGTAGGTAACACTTTTATCTCTTAATTGTACTCTATATCCCCAGTTTAGCGACCCTATGTGGTTTTGTACACCCTCTCTTAACGTTTCCCAGTTATGTTGAACTGAAAAACAATATCTAAATAAATATAACCATATTACATTTTGAAATAATTATAATGCACACGTTAACTTTGAATTGACAGAAAGAAATCAAATCATTCACAGCATTGGTATCTGTAGTCTTTTTCAAAAAAAGTAGGAAACAGCTGTAGGGCTATGATACTACTGCAATACAACAGAACATTTAAATGTTTTCTTGGAAACTACAGCTACATCACGATACAGTACTGTTTCCCACACACACGGAAACAACTCTATTGTACCTAACAATCATCTAACGTCCCAATGTGCTTTTCATACAGTTAAAATATGTTGGTCATTTCATTTAGAATAGTTTAATTACCTTTATCTCCAAACTCCCATCCAAATTGTTTGGCATCCTCTAGTGCTTGTCCTGTAAAGGCAACGAAATTGTAAAGTTCCAGAAAAATATCCCTATGCCCACAACAGAAGATTTTTGGAGGGGTGGTGTGGGGTCAAGAAGCCCAGTAATTTCTTGTGAATTTGTGTACAAATTCCAGGATTCTGGATGATGGGGAGGTCAGAAAGAAAATTCTTCTGTAAGAGGCTGTGATTATTTCAAATCAGCCAAAGGCACAAGACAGCACTTCTCAGATTCCACAAAATTTACAGTACAGAACACACTACAGTTATTAGCAGACAATTGCACTAAGTCGATTTTCCACACTTTTTAATGAATGGCCATCCTTAAACTACAATTTATTGCTTATTGCAGTTTTCCACTTGCTGCGAGCTCAAACACATGCATACATGCTTACTGCCGTTTGTTTTTTTTTTTGCTCCTGTCAACCAAAACTCTGATTAGCACAAGGAATGAAAAAATTATCAACCACAATTCACACATTGATGAGTAGGTATAGGTTTGGGCAAAGTTTGAAAGCACTGCGATGAAGTTTGGACTCTTGATTGATGGGAGCCAAAACAACAAACTTAATGTTGGTTAACATTTTTGTGTCTGAGGTTGCAGAAAGCGAAAAGCTGCAGCATGCAGTAACTTAACTTTGCTAATCCACCAGAAAGGTATACAACTGTGTTAAAAAATCAATTATAAATTCTTTGACAGTAGCAACTTACATTTAGCATGCTTGGACTGTAAAGACCGAACAAGAAGACAAAGTTTTGCTGTCAAACAAGAACTCAAAATACAGTGTCTCAAAGAGAACATCTTACCAAGTAATGCTGCTTGATGCATCAGTTTCTTGGGAATACAGCCAACATTAACACAAGTACCTCCAAGACCTATAGATATCAAGAAAAGGTTAAATGTAATCATGGAACAAGAAAGAAACAACAAAACTACAAACAAAACATTAGAAAACAATCAGAAAAAAAGATAAAACAAGCAAACACACAAATATAGCAAAGCTTCACATACACTCACAAAAATTGACAAAAAACAAACAACCAAAAAAAAAAAAAAAAAAAAAAAAACTGACAAATAACCATGCATCCAGACAGAAAAACACATATGTATACTAAGAAAAAGAAAAACCAAAAAAAAAACAAACAAACAAAAAAACAAACAAACAAAAAACAAATAAACAAAAGACAGATAGACAGAAAGTCTAATAAACAAACAAAGCAACAATAAAAACAATTAAAGAAATACAAAAAAAACAAAAAAAAAAACAAACAAAAAAAAAACAACAACAACAACAGATGCTTGTTGTTACTCCCAATTGATGTTCTCACAAGTACTATTAATAGCTTGAAATGAAAATTGTCTGTTTTTTTTTTACCGTGACTAAAACATACCCCATGTTGTTCCTATTGGCGTTGGTTTGACAAAGTCTAGGACAGCAACTTTACGACCAAGATTGGCTGCTTCCTAAGCATATCAAGGAAAAGTGTATGAATACAAAATAATGAGATGACTTAGTTTAGTTTACTTTTAATTAACAGGTTTGCTGTACATTGTCATGACACAATCTGCTTTTACATGGCTAACTCTGAAATAGCCTTGTTTTTTAATTCACATAACAAAACATGTGGCAATTTGTAGTTAATTATAATAGCATACAACATAATTCTCTTCTGCAATCAAGTTCAATTTTAGAGTATTTTTCAGACGGTGGATTTACATTGATTTGACCCAACTGCAATGATCTTTGATGCTTTACATTTGAACAACAGATTGTTTTGATGTGATTTAAAATAGTAACACAGGGATGTTTAATAAAACCATAATAAACACAGGACCCCCATACCTTTGAAAAATTAAGAAAAACACTACAAGGTAAAATAGAGACAATTCATCTCAACACAGGAAGCCCATACCTTAGCACATGACAGACCACCAGAGCCACCACCAACAACAATCAGGTCATAATCGTAGTTGACTTGTGGTGGTACAATCAAAGGCATTAGTTCATTCTTTGCATGAAGCTGCTCAACATTGCTGGCTCCACCAATGTGCTTACCACGGATAAACACATTTGGCACTGTTTTTTGACCTGTCATGTCAAGCAATTTGTCCTGGATTGCCTGTCCATTGCCTAATCATCGATTAAAAAAAAAAAAAAAAAAAAAAAGAATGAGTGAGTGAGTGAAAAAAAAAAAAAAAAATTTATAAATAAATAAATAAATATACAAATAAATAAAAGGACAAAAATAATAAATCAGAGATGAAATGAATAGTGTAGCATCCAAGATGCCAATATATAACGTTTTAACAGTCTTTTACCTGATTTACAAAGTATTTGAATTTCAAAATAATATACACTCAGACACAGACACAAAAATATTAATGAACAACATTCAATAGTCAAAACACCTCAAGCATACCCAACAGAATCTACTGCAAACGCCAACAAAAAATAAAAAATAAAAAATAAATAAATAAATAAATAAATAAAATAATAATAATAATAATAATAATAATAATAATAATAATAACAAATACATAAACAAATAATCAAATAAAAAATTAAATTATAAATAAAAAAAGAAACATAAAAAAGTAAAAAAAAAATAAAAATAAATAAATAAATAAATAAATGAATGAATGAGTGAATGAATGAATGAATAAATGAATGAATAAATAAACTGATAATTAAATAAACTAATATATTTAAAAAACTTTATTGGCAAAAATCCTCAAACACGAATTAACATACATTTTAAACTTTACACAAATACATTTATGAAGAAATCAATAAACAAATTTATGACAAATAAAAAAAATTAAAAAAAAAAGATAAAATACTAGAGAAAATAATAAAATACTCACTCTCAAGATCAAGCTCAATAGCATGGAAGGTGACATTAATACTCTGAAACACACCCTTTACCTGAAAAAATACAACAACAACTTAATGACATAATTATCACTAACAAGTATTTTCTACTCCACTGCAGTACATATTATCATCAATTGGCCTACATAATGATCACTGCACTACTTCTACTCCACTGCAGTACATATTATCATCAATTGGCCTACATAATGATCACGGCACCACTTGTTATCTAACACAAGATAATAATTTATTTTATGTTGACACATCATTTTTTGCTTCAATTTACACCAGATAAGAACAAAACAATATCACACAATTGAAATTTTCCATGGAAGAAAAAACAAAAACAAAACAACAACAACAAAAAAACAACACCAACAACAACAAAAAAACAACAAAAAAACAACAAAAACAACAACAACAACAAAAAAAACCAAAAAAAAAACCAAACAAACAAAAAAAAACCACACACACAAAAAAAAAACAAAAAAAAACAATTGAATGGATAAAGGATGTTTTGGACTCATATTCTTTGAAATAGTTAGACTAACATCCAAAATAAATATTCTACCAATGTTCATGGTGCTTTAATTACAATCTTTTATTCAATTCAATGTAATAAATACCGCAAAAAAAAAAAAAAAAATCTCCATATAAATTTTGCAATGAATAAATTATATAGTAAATTAAATAATAATAATTATTATAATAAATAGTATTTAATTTAGAAATAAACAATTTCAACAAACGCGAAAGTAACAAAAAATATAAATATTTATCATATGATTATTCATAAAATACCTATATTTCTCAATTTCGTAAACCTGTTATTTTCACCAGTGAAAATAACATGTTATTTTCACTAGTGAAAAGAACACGTTGCCATGGATGCACTTCAGAGGCCTTCGCTTCAGAGTCCTTCGCGGACATATTCCTTTGTCTTTGAATATTTTATGAATAATCATATGATAAACAGAATATTACAAGGTCGCTTGAAGATACGAATTTTATCTTCTCGTGTTGAAAATATCTCACTCGTTCGCTGCGCTCACTCGTGAGATCTTTTCACCACTCGAAGATAAAATCCGTATCTTCGCGCGCCCATGTAATATCCTCTATATATGAATATATATATACATGGTATATGAATATGAAATATATATAATCGACAAAAATCTATCTAAAGTTAAAAAGACATCTATTTATGAAACGTTCTGTTTTGATTTTCTCAGAATCTTTTTCCCAGTAAAAGATTGTATATAATATCATTTATTTAATTGGACAACAACTGTAGAAGTAAGTCAAATACTTTTTTTGTATTATTAGTAAATCCCCATTCATTTTTTTTTTCTTTTATTCTTTCTGTATGTTTACCAATTTGTATATGAGTTTTCCCAAATAAGTTAATTTTTAATATTTTTCAGTTGTTTACCCCATGCAAACATATGACAGTTAGTTCCTGATGCACCATATAATGCGACCTCACAAAATAACATATTAATTTTCATAACAAAGAAATCTAGTCTAAAAATACACAGATCCAAAACAAATAGTTGCCACTCAGCATTCTTTATACTTGTCTATATTAGTGAAAATCAATTAAACTCAATTTTGAATCAACTGTCTGCTAAGTGTGCTTTGGATAAAAAACAATAATAATCTAAACTTCATAAAAAGATATGTTGACAATATATACAATGCAAAAATAAAGAATTTCTATTTTCAACAGTTTTCATTCATCAAAGAAAAATAACTTTGAATTTTTTTCTCCAATTTATTATCGAAATTTCCTGTTCATTGCTATACTAATGCTATATTATATATAACTACTTTATGTTTAATCATGATCAATTGAAGTAAATTTGACTTTCAGTTGAAAGACAAAATGTAAGAAAATCATAAAATGATATATAGACTAACCCAGACAGCAAAAAATAGCAATTTATTGGGATAAATGGTAAATTACATTATTTCATCAAAGGACAAGTATTATGTAATATCTGTTATATTTATGATTCATCATATTACAAAAATCTTTTTTTCCAAACAACACTTATAAACTCTATAGCTGAATAAAGAAAGGAAGGTAGAAAGTGAGGAACTTGAATATTTTTTAATGATATCTATTGAACATTTTCAAGTGGATGTCATTTTCAAAGTAGCCAGACTTTGTAAGGTTAAATAGAGTTGTACTTCATTAAATACAGATCAAAAATAAAAATAAATTAATTTTTTGATGATGTGGTAATTAACATGAATTTCATTTTTTTTTCATTTTCAGTGCTTCTTTTATCTTTGAACAATAAAGCTATTTCTATGTCAATAAAAAGTCAGTAGCTTCAAACAATCTCATATCAACAGACCATCTTTTCATGAATATCTAGATCTAGCTTGCACAAACATTCATTCATTAATTAGGCCTTTGAAATTGTCCACACTTTTTCTGCATGAATCTGGAATAATTTTGTGCAAATTCCATTGAAATTTATGGTTCCAGCATCAAAGGAAATATATACTTTATTTGGCCTGTTGTGGGTGCAAGTGACCAAATACAGTGAAAATGTCTAGAGGTTTATTGTAATATAATTGTACAGTTGATTGTATTTTACAGGAAAGCAGTACCATATCTTTTCAAAGCAGTAGTTTCTAGGAAAACATTTTAATAATAATCTGCTAGCCGTCTTGTCTTGTATTGTTTCCCACTTCAATGAAAATGACTCTACTGCTTATCTGATAAGCACTAAGATAAATGCAGAATGATAGAATTCCCGACTACTCTATGAGATAATGCATGCTGGCCTATCATTCAAACTCGCTGCAAGCAAATTGTTCACATAAATGCAAAGTTAGTCAAATCTTGAATAAAACACAAAACTAAATTATTTTAAATTGCTGGAAGTCATGGTATGACAAATGTAAAGAAATATTTGCAATCTTTCACTTTTAACGTGAATAACTATTAACTAAAAAAAGAAGAAGATACTGGAAGTGACTGGTTTAACAAATAAAATTATAGAAATTGTAAACTTGACATATTACTTTTCAATTCTAATATAAATATATTTTTTGTCGAGAAAATGATCACCTTGCATTATACAAGCTTTAATTATAACTAATATACATTTTTTCCTGAAAATTATATGAAGCTGTTGTTGTTGCACCACAAAGAATTAAAACATTCAGCTGAAGGACAATTTTCTAGTTTTACTCATTCGAAAGGATCTGGCAAAATTAATTATAAAAGCAGCCAGTAATTGAATTAAATAAATTATAGTGTACAAAATTTAAGAGAACATACATGTATGCAAATTTTCATCCCAGATTTAAAAAGAAAAAAAAAAAAAAAAAAAAAAAAAAAAAAAAACAAACAAAAAACAAACGCAAAAAATATTTTGAATGAAATTGAAAAAAATCGGCAAATGCAAAAATATTTATTTTGGTAAAAATGTGTGATCGACTGCTACAAAATGATCTTCAATATGCAATGTACAATCAAGACCAACACCAGCTGTCCTAGTTTAAACCTTACATCATCCAAATCAACACGGATCTTATGCTGCAAAAAACCTCAAATATACAGTATAACTTGCTCTTACCTTTTTGCAAAAAGGACAGTAAGATTTCGAGAATATCATGACATCGTTGTTCTTGATGTTGTCGTTAATAATGGCTTTGATGTCGGCCATATTGTTGTTCGTGCCTTGTGGCGAAATTGGCCGTGAACGCTTCAGGTTTGACGTTACCACCCCAATGACTGATAAATACAGGATAACAACTTAGTAAACTTATCTTTATGGTGTATTTAGATAACGGAAAGAAAATATAATACGTCTGCTCGTACGAGTTGACTCGAGTTGTGCAATGATTTCACCGGTTTGAAATACTCCAGAAAAAGCAATTAATTTAATGGCATTTGGAGAGCAATTAAAGTCATAAATTGTGTCATTGTGTTTAAAAGAGAAAAGGCTCTTGCTTTGACAGCGACACCTATATAATCTTACCAAGAAAGAGGTCTTTATGAACTTTTTCCGACTAACTTCGTCACTTCCCTATTTCACATGTGACTGTTCCAAATCAGAGGGGGTAGTACAGTGCCTGCGTTGTTTATGACTCAGCGGTTATTTCTGCTGACTCATTTGATTTTTGCTGAATAACGTGACGATGATTGTCATCATGATATGGAGATCATGGCCCTGCATAGGATGGATAAGAGGGAACTGAAACCGACATGAAAAGCCATTGACATTAGCAGATTATTTGTTGAATGGTGTGGCAACAGTCAGTGTCTTTAAAGGATATCACACAGGAAGCCCAAAGTTCTGGGTGTAATAGCTGAATTTTTGGTATTTCTTAAATTTCTTCATTTTGTCATTCTAGGACAGTTTATAACATCTAGATCTTTACTGAAATATATTCCAACTTCACCACTTTTGTAAACACACTGCACCATATAAAAATATATATAAATATATATATATAGAGAGAGAGTTTGCTGAAGAAGGGTGAATAGCCGAAACGTCTGAATAAACAGCGCTTCTATAGTTGCAAGTAAAGCACGTAAAAGAATGACAATGGTAATAACTTTGCAGTAGACAGTTCCTCAAATATCTTGAGAGATTATTGAGAACAGTTAATTCTAAAAATATTGAAAGAATCAGGGACCGCACAGAGGTAGAGGCTGTGGGAGCTGCATCCCCCCCTAAGTTTTAGCACTAAAGAATACAATTACAAATAATCCAAATAATAATTATCCTCAAAAGTTTGTTTTCAAAATATTATCATTGTTTTGGATATGGACGCATGTTGTGGATGTCTTGTTATTATTAAAAGTTATTATTGTTTGGCTGTCAGCCCCCCCACTTTTCAACATGCTCAGCAGTCCCTGAGAATCCATTCCTTTGCTTTACTTTTGCTTTTTTTGGTTAAATGGTTGATGTGAAAGTATGCAAATAGATTGGATATTTTCATGCATTTTAGTGTTGCAAACACAAGTTGGTAATTTATTCATGAAAACAAGTTGTAAGCTGGTATTGATGAACAATTGTATTTTATTTATTAGTTGATTTATAAAAAAATACTTAGTATGACTTAAATGTATACATTCTTTTTACATTGTGGGAATATTGTGCTCTGTTGTTATTACATATTCAATATTATGATGAACAAAATTGAATTTTATGGCCAGGAGCAAGTAGAGAGACATTCTTGACATTTTCTTCTAAGACAGCGTCTCACCTTTTGTCACCTGGAAGTAGCAGATATAGTGAGAGTTGAAGGACATATTTTGAAATAGAAAGAAATGCAATGTCATGATGGTCCAACGTATTGTTTACGACTTTTTTTAAAATACAACATCCATTTGCAATGTAAATAAATGCACTAAATTATTAGACACCATAAAAAAGAGCAGGGGACTGGGAATGAGCAACTTAAACATTCAATGTTTATAAAAATCTGATTTGACCTACATTGCGTATGGAAATTCCACAGCTAGACAGTTTGAATTTTATAGGTTGAATGACTGCAGAGCTGTGAACTTTTGAAATGTATGAAAAACACAAAAATGAGGCTTAATTGTCAGTAGTGCCAACATTCTAATTCTCATTGAAAACTTTGTTATTTCAAACACCTGAGTGTGAGAGTTAAATAATAGTGATGAAAATTTGGAATCTTCTTCATTCTGATATGCTCTTTGAAATGAAAGCAGTGATATTTTAAAAAAAATTGCAATATAACTAATGTGGTGATCAGGTTATGGGGCATAAAATCCAATCAGCCATTTACATGGAGGTGAAATAGTTTCAAAATGTTAATGCTCACCCTTGCTTCAATATATTCTATTTGCAATTCAAGTGATGTGATCTTTTCGTTTAACTTGGCTAGTTTGGATCGGCATGATATATCTGGAAAATAAATAAATAAATATATCAAAATCGTAAGTTAATTTAATAACAACCCTTATGTAGATTGCCAGTGATTTATTGAGTAAGCTGATAGTTTCAGGATTGACATGCATTTCTAATATTATGAAATGATTGTGACAGTCTATTATAATGTGGTTTACGAAAAGCTTAGCAAAGACTCAAAGCTGGAACATCACAGAGCTGATGCACATGAAGGTATTGGAGAACAACTCGTGATTTTATCTGTAATGTAGAATATAAAAATTCACCATGAAGACCAATGGTTTAGCAGGAATTTAGGGACGGACCATAAGATATTTGAGAGAGGGTGGGGGTTGGGCAAATACCAAAACAATATCGAGCAAAGCCTTCAACAGAGAAACAAATATTGTGCTTGGAAGATGTGCAAATAAAAAATATCGTGCAGGGAGGAAGAAAATATCCTCCACAACCACCACCCCCCTCAAATATCTAATGGTCTGTCCCTTACATGAACCAATCCAAACTCTAGTAAATTGTATGATCTCACTATTCTGCAGTTTTCAGTAAGACAATTTACACATTACATTTTCCCAACAATAACCCCCAAAAAAGTTATTTTGTGAATCCCAAATTTAAACCCAATGTTGGATTTTGTAGCATTTTCCCAAACATAATCCAAAATAAACCCACTTTGTGAATCACAATTTTTTTCCTGTGTTAGTTGCTGCATCAAACAAATCTACAGCCCAAAAAAATTCAAATATTTTAAAAGCAGTTCCAAATAATTATGTGTCCGACAATCAATTTTTTTTAACAATTTCTAGGGATCAACTGATTTAAAAAAAAAAATAACAAATTAGGGTTTTAATAAGATGAGTGCCATGAAGTGCAGTCAGAATTATCTGTCAGATCTCCGCTTTCTATAGCCAAGTTGAAATTGGAGTGGGAATTTTTGGACATGTTAAGCAACTGTTGCTCTAAGATTTTTAAACACTCCACGTTTCATAAAACTGTTTTTGAGATTGATAACTTTGTAATCTTTTACGACTGTTTGCATGCAGCTTATGATTTGAAGTTTGTTGTTTATTGATAAAACAAATGACTGTACATTACCACTGTTTTCATTGATAAGTGGTCAATTCTGTTCCCTTAATCAAACAACTTGTATCAGTAGACAATATTCTGCAATTTCACAGTGAATTATGCAGTATGCGAATAAAATGGATTTGTAAGAAAATTTTTCAAATTGAAAATCCGAACGAGAAAAATAAAGATAAGTTTTTTTTGTGTGTTAGTTACTAGTTTCATTTTAGCGTAAGGAAAGGTTCAGAAATAACCTAGATTGTAATTTCAAAGAAGACAAATATCTGGTGTGTTTGTTTTCATTCAAGTATTTCTATCATGTCTAGACAAAGTGTGACGGAAGAAAATCTAGCACTATTGAAATGTTCATCAATTCAGAAACTTCTCAGCAGCTGCTACGCGACTTTATAGATTGAATATGTAACACATTTTCGGAACCTTTTTTGATCCAGAGTATTAATTTATGGAGGGGTTGTTTGGACAAAATTTTAAAACGATTTGTGGCGTACTATTATGTGACATACTAATGACTTATATATGTTATACCGTTATATGACATGCCATATAGTGTAATGTGATATAATAAAACTTGTCAAGTAATTTATCGTAATTCAATGTTATATGTATTATACCCCGATTTGTTAATATCCAATATGGTGTATCGTAATGTGCATTACGCAATATGGTGTATCGTATATTATCACATACATGGCGTACCATAATGTGCTGTACCGCCGTACATGGCGTACCGCAACATGGCGTACCGTAACATGGCGTACCTCAGTATCCCGTACCACAGCAAGCCCACGGTTGTAAATGTGGGTTTCCTGTGTCAAACTTCCCGGATCAAAAGGAGCTCAAAAGCACATCGTTGAAAATATGGCTGACGATCGAGTCTTCTTGCAAAGGATAACTTCACTTTTAAGAAGTGCATTGGCAGAACTAACGAGACAATCTCATAATAATTCCATTAGCAGTACATCTACTATAACAACAACAAAACATCAACATGTACGTCCACCGCCAATCAAATAAACGCAATGTCAGTAGTTGTACAGTGTTGGCCTTCATTTCGGCCTTCGTTGGACGCCATTATTTTGCAAACTCTTCCTCTGTCTCTCTCTTTCTATTCATCCATAACAACCGTGGGTTTGCTGTGGTACGGGATACTGAGGTACGCCATGTTACGGTACGGCATGTTACGGTACGCCATGTGTGGCGGTACAGCACATTATGGTACGCCATGTATGTGATAATATACGATACACCATATTGCGTAATGCACATTACGATACACCATATTGGATACTATTAACAAATCGGGATATAATACATATAACATTGAATTACGATAAATTACTTGACAAGTTTTATTATATCACATGACACTATATGGCATGTCATATAAAGGTATAACATATATAAGTCATTAGTTTGTCACATGATAGTACGCCACAAATCGTTTTAAAATTTTGTCCAAACAACCCCTCCATACTAATTAGCTATTGTAGCTGCAATTATTTCAAGTTACAAAGCAACCATAAGCACAATAGCATTTCAAAAGCGCCTACGATGACTCGGTGACAATTACAAAAATGAAAAATTCACCATGATGTGAGAATAAGAGGCGTTGTCCGCAACTAAAAAAAGATTTGAAAGTTTGTTACTTACCAAAATCGTTCAAAAATTCGGCTATCTTTTTAATGCCTTCGGAGATAACCTCAATAAATTCTCGATTTTCCCAATCCTCTTGTATTTCCTTCTTGACCGACTCCATTTTGTTTTTACGATCATTCGTGCGCAGACGTGATCACGCGTAGAAGCTTTCGCTCTCATTCTTTCTCGTTTTTTCTTGGAACGCCTGATATTTCTTGCATACATCTGTTTGATTCAGGAGAAATTTGCATTCATTAATTCTTTTTGCAAGAATAATTTATGAAGAATTTCCTGTGTTACCTAGCAGCCAACGCTATCAACGATTACAGGTGACTTTTAATTTTAAAGAAATATATTGTGTTGTGTTTACAGGTCATCTAAGGAATTATGAATATAGAAAGTTTGAGCATAAAACATCGCATTCAATGAATTTCACAAACGCGCGCGCTTTTTTAAATAAAAAAGAACTTTATGATTTGAAACTTTAAAAATAATGATCAAATACATAAAGCTCAAAACTACAGAAATATTTCTTTCTTTATTAAGAAGATTTTTTTTGATGGATTATTCTTGGTGTGAAGTTTGCCAAACTACAATAAAATGTGGTGCAAAGTTGCCCGGGTCAAATTTGTGGCTTTCAATCGCGTAAATATTGATCTTGTGTTTGAAAGCATTGGACTGTACGAATGAATATTTTTGTTTCGATTTTGAGTGTTTTAATTGATAATGGACATCCCATTATTTCATATGACGCAATGAACTCTGCCAATTGGCTGTTTAATTAATTTCGTCGTTCATTGAAAGGCCGACGTTTGATATTATGTTTGTGCATGTACAAAGTTTTTAAAACTTTGCGCCTTTTCACTTGGGAAATTTTTCGCCTTCATAATTTTTTTTGCAAACAAAAAATGGTTGAAATAACTTCCAAAAGTTATAGCGAACCTTTGAAATCGGCATTTCTATTGTTTTCATTTCTGTTGTTGGTGAATATCTCAACCACACAAGTTTCTGCAAGGAATCGTTGTGATTACCAGAAAGCTGTAACCTATTGGACTTCTTGTCGAGAATGCTCCATAATAAGACACTATCGGTGCCACTCTGCTTATATTCAAACGTCAGGAGCTAATGGAACTCGCAGTTGTAAAACTACAGTTCACTTTGGTAGCGGATTTGGCAGCGTTTCTGTACAGGGCTGTCAGCACACATGTGTGATGATGGAAACGTTCAAGAAATGTTGCGATGGATTTTGGGGTAGTGAATGTAAAGGTATGCAGACATTAAAGTGTCTCTGGTTTGGTGTATGTATGGCAAAAATATATCAACATTGAAAGGCATTTTATTATTTATTCTCTATTTTATCTACAACAGTACTATACTACATATATTATTACTTGCAGCTACAATTCATAATAATGTGCAACGTGTTTAATGTTTTTTAATTTTCATTATTACATTTTACTTAATTTTTGTTCAAAAATGTGCATAATGTGTGTTTCTAGAGTTATGACTTAGATTGTTTGCCTTTAATTTTGACTTCAATATATTCTTCACTAATGTTTTCATTTTCCATAATATAACAATTGATAATTTATTAAATTGTGATAATGAAGTATGTAATATTTTTTGAGTTGAATAATACACATTCAAATTCTAAAAAGTTGTTTTGATTTTGTACTGAAATTTCCTTATAGATCTGTACATGTCTTGCTGATATTATTATTTTATTCAGCATACATATTTTATATATAACTGACCATGAATAATCATTTTATGGACAAATGAAAATTCAATGATGCACAGATATTGATTATGTACCATACAAAAATTGATTATGTAACATACTGAAAATCAGTAATTAAAATAGTCCATTTATGTGATGTAACACGCAAAGTTGTATAATTCAAAATAGTTATCTCATTATTCAGTGTTTATGGAAAAAATTGAAATAGTAACTTTCATGTATAAGTAACAGTACTTAACAACAACAAAAATCTGCACACACACAAAAAAAAAAGTGTGGTATATTAGATTTATAATGACACAAACTACAATATATTGTCATTGAGTATTTTTTTATGAGTACGACTTATGACAGGGTCATTGATAATGGTTCTCTCTTTTTCACCATTTGAGGTTTTTTTATTTGCATGGCCACCCAGCATATTTCTCAGTCAAGTGTTTACTGTAAACTAAATGAGGCATGTAAAAAGAATTACAGCTCTACATGCACGATTTTATAATGGATAAAATTTAACGATATTTGTAGAGTTTGCTTAACACTGCTGGGTTACCTACTTTGAGGTCCCAAGTTGATATTCTACTTTGAAGTACGTTGAGTTAACAAAAAATAGTTCACTATTTTGAGATACATCAAAGTCTGGTGTTGATTGAGAAAAATTTCAATTGATTGACATTTATAGAGCGCATATATCTCTAAAGATATAATCATAAATTATGCACTAAAGAGAGGAAAGGGAAAGGGAAAGGAAAGAAAGGGAGGGGAGAAAAAAGGAAATAGAAAAAGAAGGAAAATAAATGGAAGGAAAGGGAATAAAGAAACTGAAGGAAAAAGAAAATTGAAACAGAAGGAAAGAAAGAAATTGACTAGAAAAGGGATAAAGAATGGAACCAAAGGGAAAAAAGAATTGTAAGGAAAGGAAAAAAAGGCTGGGGGAAAATGGAACCAAGGCTGGGGACAAAATTGAAAGAAGGGAAAAACGAAATGGAGGAAAAAGGGGAAAAATAGAAGCAAAGTGAAAAAAGAAATGCAAGTAAAAATAAAAAAAAGAGAAGGTAAGAAAAGGGAAAACATATTAATAAGGAAAGAAAAAAAAAAGAAATTGAAGTAAAGGGAAAAAAGAAATAGAAGAAAAGTGTAAAAAATTTGAGAAAAGGGAAAATGAAAAGGGAAGGACAGGAAAAACAAAGGAAGGCAGATGAAAGAGTGTTGGCTGGAAGTAACTTTAATTAAGATGGAGATTATCGCAGCAAAGGTTTCATTAAAATGCTATTTGTACAAAGCAGGTGGTTACATAAAGTATGCTGTCAGTATTCATATTTATGCAGCAACTAAAAAAAAAAAAAAAAAAAAAAAAAAATAGTGGTCAGAGGCAAAACAAGCAGCACTAAACTCCCAGTAGCTTTGTTGTGCTGATTGGATCCTGTCTGGCGACCTTGATCCCTTGTACTTAAACATGTTAAGATGTGACATCATGGTTAACGAAGGTAATTGCAGGTCATTTTTTTCCTTGTTATTTTCCTTAGCTTGTCCTGGCAATCCTGTATGCAACGATGCTGGGAAATGTAATGATGGTACTTCAGGCAATGGTGTTTGCACATGCCAGGTAAATCTCAGATAAGACCTTTAAATTTCTGAATGTTTATTCAACGTGAGCTACAATCCTAGACAAAAAATGTGGGACAAAGTCATTTTCACTATCACACAATGGAAGTTCCCCCTCTCTCCCTAATGTTGAGTTAAAAATTGCTGTTGGGTTGCTTTGACAACCACCATGGGACAAGAACATTGTTCATGAAGGGGGCTGGGGCGGAGAGGGGTTAGGACCAGATAGGGAGGCACGGACTGCTTGTGATATATCATTATATAAATTGATTGTGATCTGTTATATTTTGTCCCATATCATTTTGTCCATGATTGTAGCTATTTGTCAAATATTTGAGATGCAATGCTCAATATGATATGCTTATAGTTACACTAGTCATCCTTTATGAGAGCACTGTGCACATACACACAAATTTCTTGCCACACTCAAATAATTTAAAAAAAATCTGGCTAAATCAGGATCATATTTTATAGAATAGAAAACTTGATAGCAGAGATCTATGGGGCTATAGAGCACTTGGAAATTTAAAAAGGACCTGAGAAATGCAGAGGAGCATTGCGATTCTTGGTCATGTTTCTCTTAATGCTTCTCTAAATAATTGTCCTTTAAAAATACCACCCTCCTACTTAATTAATCATTGAACACGCTGGCTGTTTTCAATACTTCATGTTGAATGCTTCTTTTTTAATCTATTATCTTCTAGGATGGTTTTAATGGAACTGCTTGTGAATACTGTAAAAATACAACCATGTATGGACCTAGTTGTAATCAAAGTAAGTTGATTTTAAGACAAATATATATTATGGGAGTAACAGGAGCCTAATGGTCTCCTGCAGTGAACATCCTCTTACTCAATGATACCTTGTTTAATCCTTACCACTAATGTACAAAGTAAAGAGCACTGACACTTTCAATTCAAATTAAGGAGTTGTTAATTCCAGGATGGATTGCGAGCAAGTGTTATCATTTACATATTTTTTAATGAACTAATGGCAGAAGATACAGGGGCAGTGGAACAGAGTGGGCTGGGGGAGGGCACGGACCACTTCACAAAATATTGGTTAAAAGATATTAATGGATGAGTTTACACCTGTCAGTTATAAAAAAATTGTTTTGTCAGTGATAAAGTTTTGCAATTAGATGCTACGTGCCATAATACCCATAATACATAACCGCCTTGGATGCAGGAGCTGTTTTCCTGTGTCGTAAGGAAATGTTAGATGACTGTGCTCCTAGGAATAGTGTGGGGAGGGGTGGGGGATTATAGTACCCCCCACAGCTGTTACTGTTCCGCCGCACCTGAGATAATTAAAGATGCCAATAGACTGTCATTTGTAAGCCTGGTTATTATTTATGTTACAAATGCTGTTTTAAATTCATGCGGCATTGTGTTCATTTACAGCTTGTACATGCAAACATGGAGTGTGTGACAACAGTCTTAATGGCAATGGGCATTGTAAACCATTTTCCTGTCATATTGGATACGTTGGCGACAACTGTGATATTCGTAAGTACTATATAATTTTTTATTCTCCCTCTTCATTTCACTGCCGCTGAGACATATTTGATACAACGTAATTCATTCCACATGGCTCTGTTTGCCATTAATATTCCCTAGGCATGCTTATCCCAAGTCACATATACCAGTAGCAGGTCATACAGTCTGCATTATGTCATCAATTCACATGTCACTTATACCAGGTCATACAGTCTGTATTATGTCATCAATTCACATGTCACTTATACCAGGTCGTCCAGTCTGCATTATGTCATCAATTCACATGTCACTTATACCAGGTCATTCAGTCTGCATTATGTCATCAATTCACATGTCACTTATACCAGGTCGTCCAGTCTGCATTATGTCATCAATTCACATGTCACTTATACCAGGTCATTCAGTCTGCATTATGTCATCAATTCACATGTCACTTATACCAGGTCATTCAGTCTGCATTATGTCATCAATTCACATGTCACTTATACCAGGTCGTCCAGTCTGCATTATGTCATCAATTCACATGTCACTTATACCAGGTCATTCAGTCTGCATTATGTCATCAATTCACATGTCACTTATACCAGGTCGTCCAGTCTGCATTATGTCATCAATTCACATGTCACTTATACCAGGTCATACAGTCTGTATTATGTCATCAATTCACATGTCACTTATACCAGGTCATACAGTCTGTATTATGTCATCAATTCACATGTCACTTATACCAGGTCATACAGTCTGCATTATGCACAGGGAGCCCAGCTTACGAGATATTGCCGACTCCAGTGATAGAGTCGGACTCTTATGTCAACAACTAGAGCTCACGCAGCGTGCAAACCAGCCGGATTGTTACGTAACTAAGCCAGTTGATACGAACTGTAATAAAACACCACTATTTACTTAACTAGTGTAACGTCACCCCATAAGGAGAGAAGAAGGAGAGAAGGGCTGAAACGAAATTCGAAAAAATCGACGGTTTACGAAGAGCTTGTTTTAAAGTTATCCGTTCCAGCAGTTGATGGGACAGTTGATAATTAACCAGAGGGTATCAGCATTTGTTTCGAGGCTTTAATTAAGCAGTTTTCAATCCAGTTAATGGACTTGTAAATTGAGAATTTCAATTTGAATCTTTTTACAAGACTAACATCGTGAGACAAATGATAAGTAACTTTTTATTTATTTAAATATGCTTCATCCACGATGAATAACAATCCTTTTCACTCTAATTTGAATCTTGTTTACAACTCACCGAATTTTTATTTAAATCTGTAGAAAATTCCCCCGAAGTTAGTTATAGTTAGAGATATTAGTCATGCACAAATCTCACCTAATTTTACTGATGCGCTAGGTTTGAATTTTATTAACGGTTGTCCGTTTAATACAAATTCATAAGAGTCCGACTCTATCACTGGAGTAGGCAATATCTCGTAAGCCGGGCTCCCTGTGCATTATGCCATTAATTCACACTACTTATACCAGCTCATCCAGTCTGCATTATGTCATCAATTCACATGTCACTTATTCCAGGTTATCCAGTCTACATTATGTCATCAATTCACATGTCACTTATACCAGGTCATACAGTCTGCATTATGTCATCAATTCACATGTCACTTATACCAGGTCATTCAGTCTGCATTATGTCATCAATTCACATGTCACTTATACCAGGTCATTCAGTCTGCATTATGTCATCAATTCACATGTCACTTATACCAGGTCGTCCAGTCTGCATTATGTCATCAATTCACATGTCACTTATACCAGGTCATTCAGTCTGCATTATGTCATCAATTCACATGTCACTTATACCAGGTCGTCCAGTCTGCATTATGTCATCAATTCACATGTCACTTATACCAGGTCATTCAGTCTGCATTATGTCATCAATTCACATGTCACTTATTCCAGGTTATCCAGTCTACATTATGTCATCAATTCACATGTCACTTATACCAGGTCATACAGTCTGCATTATGTCATCAATTTACACCACTTATACCAGGTTGTCCAGTCTGTATTATGTCATCAGTTCATACCACTTATACCAGGTCGTCCAGTCTGCACTATGTTATCAATTCACATGTCACTTATACCAGGTCATCCAGTCTGCATTATGTCATCAATTCACATGTCACTTATACCAGGTCATTCATTTTAAATTAGCCAGGTTATTATGTCACTTATAAGTGGTTGTCCTGACAGTGATAGGTCTATAATTTGTATTTTACTAATGTCTTATAATATGTTCTAGTTTGATTAGTCGACTTGTAATGTCACTGAAAGTCCAGTTTATTCAGTCAGCATAAGGCCATTAATTTATAGAAATATCATTGATTTATTAGATCTTTCAGTCTGCATTAGTTCATATGGACTGTGGTTTATTCTCATTTATTGTAGGTCTGCCAGTTTGCCATAGCCAAATGTCCTGTGTTCAAAATGCAGACTGCTTTCATGTTAATGGCAGTGATACTTGTGTATGTGATCCTGGGTATACTGGCGATGCAAAGAGTGGATGCTCAGGTACAGTGTAACAGTTTATGCATTCATCACTCACTAACTTGTACCTTACTAGTTTGTTCATTTGTTCAATCGCTCTAGCTTTTGTTCAGTTGCTCATTCATTTGTTTGTCCGGTGTTTGTTTACTTTTATGACTGCTTGACATACATTTTTTTGCTTGTTTTTTTCTATTTTCAGAGGAGCTACATTTTCTTTTGAAAGCCATGTAAACACTGCTTTTTAAACACCAGCCTGTGAAACCTGTTCTGAATCAATTTCTTTTATTTTTATTTTTTGGTGTATTATGCTCTTTTACACTTTAGGTATCATAAAATGTCTGAATTGTTTCACAGGTCAGATTCTTTAAAACAATCCATGTGGTACCATTTATTTGTTTTAAATGTTTTTGAAAATCACTCCATGACAACTGTATTTTTGGTTATAGTATAGGAACTGACATTCCATAAAATATGCATTCTATAAGCCAGGGGACAGTCACAATACTTTTGGAAGTAGTACAGACTGTATAAATGCTTTGATACAATGCTGAGTACAAACACCAATTCTTTTGCTAATGAAGATAACCATTGTTTTGTTTCCTATAGCCATTAACCCATGCAACTCAATCAACCATGGTTGTCATAGTGATGCTGTGTGCCGGTACTTGGGGCCTGGTCGACATACATGTGAATGCAAACAAGGATATAGAGGAGATGGGACTGTTTGCATGGGTAAATACAAGCATACTCCGAGAATTGATATAGGCCTGGGATATGTTTAGGCTGTATTATAAGGGTTGGAGGAATGCATAATAGAACTGGAGAACAGCCAAAAACTATCAGCAATCCTACATAGGGAGTTGTTATCACCAAACAACAATAATTGGTCCAGTAATAAATTCAAAGTAAACTCTTTATTAGATGGACCGAAGTGGTTTTAGGAATTATCTGGCTTGATATAAACTGCGATATAACCCATCCAAAACAAAAACCTAGGAAACCTTTGACCATGCATTTCAATAAAAAATAAGTACATAAAAAAAAACATAAAGAGGCCCCCTAGGCCAAAAGAAAAAGAAAAGAAAAGAAAAGAAAAGAAAAGAAAAGAAAAGAAAAGAAAAGAAAAGAAAAGAAAAGAAAAGAAAAGAAAAGAAAAGAAAAGAAAAGAAATGAAATAAAAGAACTTTCTATCAGTTGTAATAAAATTGTTTATAAGTGATTATTCTTTCAAAAGTTATTTGTGTGAAGTAAAATTTGTTGAACATAAGAAAAACTTTTCATGCTAATTTACAAACTGTAACTATTATGATCATTATTGTTTCAACAGTGATTAATCCATGTGCTACTAATAATGGAAACTGCCCTAAGAATTCATCATCTTGCAACTTTCTGGCTCCTGGAAAAGTGAGTATAATAACTGTCAAACTCAATGTTTACAGCTAGCTATGATGACACAGTTGATTAGTCCAGGACACCTCCTCAGATAACTGGTGCTAGAAGTCACAAGACAGTGTGATCCTGCTAATGACTTTTAATTGATTACTTTTGTCTTCAGTGCTTGGTAGTGTTTATCAGACTGAGATTAGGAGACACAGCATCCAGCATTTGTGAATTGTAATAATTATAATATAATTATAATTATAATAATTGTATATTTATGAGGTGCAAATTCTGTTCTAAAATATATTCAAATGTTTCAATACATTTGGTTAACTTCATGCCATTTTTTATTAAATGTTGAAGTTTATTTTTGTCAGAGCAACTGTTCCTGTTTGATTGGTTTTATGAACTTTGTCAGTGGTAAAGGATGTTCATTGGTTGACATGTGTAAAGATGGTAACCATGGCGGCTGTGATGTCAATGCTGACTGTTTGATGGAGAAACCAGGGGCAAAGAGGTATGATCCCTCCTAAATATTCTCAAAACACAGGGGTGGATCTAATGGAGGGGTGCTGGGGGTGCGCACCCACTCCTGGAAGGACTTTGAGTCCTTGTTTTATCAAATATTTATTTTCCAAAATAACCTCTGAATCAGTATTTAATGTTTACTGGGTAATGCACCCTCCTGAAAATGATGCACACCCTAGAAACAATTCTTGATTCACCTCCACTACACCCTCCCTGAGTATTTCACATTCTACTTACACCCTCCCCCGAGGGTGTAACAAAATTAATAACATAAAATCAATGAATGTTTTTTATCTTTGAAAGAGGGCATTGAAAACAAATGTTGCTGTTAACGATCTCAGGTGTATCTGCAAAAAAGGTTACCGTGGCAATGGTACTGTTTGCTATGGAAACATGCTTAAGGTAAAAAATAATGTCAAGCACATATGATATATTTTAAATGGTGGAGGGCATATATTTCAGTATTTAGGAAAGGGCCCATCTGGACACTTCAATCAAAACAGCTCAGTGTCTTGTTAAACATGTACAATGCTAAAATAATGTATGACACTGTAGCAGCCACTGGCGATCTGCAGTCCTTAACTTTTTAATAGCCGTTATTGAGTTCAACTTTCTTTTTTTTCTTTTCTTTTTCTATTTGATCTTGGATCCTTTTTCTTTTATGGAAGATTGAAATAATGAGGTCATTAATGGATTGACCGTATGGTATACATATGGATATATTATATTGTTGTACATATTAATTACCTGAAGTAGGTTTGAGTACAAGGATCTAATCTTCTACTTTTTATCTTTCAGCGAATCCAGCAGCTACATGCCACTGGTCCATCAGGAGTACATGGACAGCTTTCATATGTTAACATTATATTCAAGCATACCTTGGCCCGTCCTCTATCAGATACTGGACCATTTACAGCTTTTATTACAACAGATGCTGCCATAAATCATTTGTCTTTTGCACAGGTAGGAACCTAAGGTCCTACCCTAGATTTATGGGGCCTACATAAATTCTCATCTGCAAATGAAGCATTGATGGTGTGAGAGAGGGGAGGGGTGTAAAATGTGCACCGTTAAAAGCTTCATGTGAGAATTGAGCCTCTGGTTTAAGATAGATAGATAGATAGATAGATAGATAATTTGTTTAATACAATTCCTTGCAGCTAATGCTGAATTACAAATTGTAGGTCAGTGTGGCAAGCGTACTTACAATAAATAAATTAAATATATAAATTAAATAATTAAATTAAGTATAATTGATTAACGTGGCAGAACTAGACGAGCATAATAATAAGTAATAATATTATTGGTGAAGGGCATATTTTATGCGTAACAAAGTTCGAAAAACGTTCCGTATTCACAACCTTCAGTGATGGTTTGGATTTCACTCTTTTGGATCGCCTATGGGAGATGACAAGTTCGTTGGATATAAGCTTAGAGAGTGGATTATCAGCGCTAATGTTCTTAATAAATCGTATATAGGCTTCGGTACGGCGCTCAGAAAGTGTTTTAAGACCTGATATGGCTAGTGCCTTACTATACGAAATATCAGGATAAATGATGCGTAGTGCGTGTTTCTGGATGTTTTAAGAGAAATACATGGACAGCCTCTCTCTTCATCCAATTAAAATGACACTTTTACTTGTGACAACAAATTAGTTGATGTAGTTTGGGTGATGTTTTCCTACAGAAAATGATGTTGATCAACAACTTGGAATCCACTTCTTATTTAGTGCGCATGCACTTGGTGGCTGCAGATCTTGACACTACTGCACTCAAGAAACTGGTAAAGGCCACTTCATTACAAGGGAAGAACATGACAATCACAGAAGAAAATGTAGGTTACTAAGTAATACAAATAATCTATCAAGTCAAACAATCAATCAATTCAGTCTGACAGTTGATCAATCAATCAATCAATCAACCAACCAACCAACCAACCAACCAACCAACCAACCAACCAACCAACCAACCAACCAACCAACCAACCAACCAACCAACCAACCAACCAACCAACCAACCAATCCATCCATCCATCCATCCATCCATCCATCCATCCATCCATCCATCCATCCATCCATCCATCCATCCATCCATCCATCCATCCATCCATCCATCCATCCATCCATCCATCCATCCATCAATCAATCAATCCATGTAATAAATTAAATAGCCAGTCAATCAATCAGTTGATTAATCTTTTAATCAATGTACCAAACAACCAAGCATTCATTCACACAACTATTGGTTAAGCCATTCTCTCACCAATCAATCATTTGTTTATGCAATAATTCATAATTCGCTGCCAATTATCTTTTTTTGCCAGGGAATGTTATACTGCAGACTTGTTGGCTCACCAGTGAAAGCTAAAATCATTGCATCAGATTTTATAGCTGGCAATGGGATCATCCATGTGATTGACAAGCTGTTGTGGTATTCTGACAACTTAAGATCTACTAAGAATGTAAGTAATAGAAAGAAAAATGAAACCTTTTTTTCCAAAAGAGAATACTAAGTACCAGTAGGAGTTTTATTTGACTATAAGGCAACTCACCTTCACAATTTTACAGTTCAGGTACAGAATCTAAAACTTTCAAGGGGTTTTAGGTGAATGAAAAATGGAATATTGTAGAAACGTTTAATGGCAGTGTAATAATAACAATTTGTAAGTTCACACACACAAATCATTACAAATTGAAATTAAATTGTGAAACCATGGTGACACTTTGGAAGGGGTGTGCAAAGGGCAACTCAGCTCATTCCCTGGGATTGGTCCACCCTTGCTTTGTTAAGTATCACCTAATTTATAGCCTTATTGTGGACCAAACCTGATTGATATATTTGAAATTATATATAGATCAGTTAGTAAACACTCAATTTTATTGCAGTTCACTGTGGATCAGATCATTGAGCAACGCCCAGAGTTTTCCCAGTTTCTATCCTTGTTGCAGGTACAGATGTAATGTAGTGTAGTGCTTATATAGCGCATTTTCACCTAATGTCTCAATGCGCTTTACAATCTTTTAATATTTATAGTATGTAATCCGGATTTACAAGCATGAGGTTGATTAGTAATTAGTATGTATTAGTGTAGGCCTATCACCGAGGATGGTCGTTACCTGCATCCTCAGTCGTTCTTTTACGTCCCCCTGTTAATGGTTAATGTGTAGTGTGGTGAGACGGGACCTCCAGTTTATCGTCCTTATCCGAGAAGACGTGAACCCTTACAATTATAAATGGAAGAACATTCTCCTCAATTATTTAAAGACCCTGAGTGATGGTCCGGTTGAGGGTTCAAACCCGCAGCCTCCCGGTTAACAGCCAACGCTCTCCCAACTGAGCTAACCTGTTAATCGGTTACAGATGATTATTAATTGTTGGTTTATTCTTATATAATTAAAATATATATCATAAATATGATGACTGGTTTACAGTGCTGCTCAACTGGAACCACATCGCATTTACAAGCCAATCAGGTTTGATCTTTATGACAAAAGACAGTCATGCACTTTTTGCCATTATCAGCCAATTAAATTGCAAAGGCATCAATTGGCTGATAGATCTGATGTGGTCCTGGTTAAATTAGTAGGACTGTAACTTTGCTTCCCATCTTTTTATTTTCAATTGGTGGAAAAGCACCAATTAGAACGTCAAATTTTATGATTTGAGCTTTGTTTGTTGCCTACACCATCATGGAATGTCCAAATTGACAAGTCTTACTTAGTATTTTGTAATTTTTTCAACAAGAAAAAATTTTATCTTTCAACTTCACTGTGTACACTTCAAGTACTAGGCAATACTATTTTAATATTCTTTGTAGCTCACGGGATTGGATAACTATATACAAGACTTGCCTGGGCCAATCACAGTGTTTGTTCCAGAAAACACTGCATTCTGGTTCAATCAGCTGACCATGGACTATTTGACAAAAACTGACCAGGTATTTATTCATTCCAGTAAAAATCTTTGATTATTTTTCTCCAATGGAATGAAAGCTGAGGTATGATCACTTAAGGCCGTTACACACTAGGCGACAAGTCGCAGCGACTTGTCCCCGCAACATGTTGCCTCAATGTCGCCTGGTCGCACGAAATCCAACCAGTTGGATTTCATGCGGCAAGTCGTAGTGACAAAATTCTGTCGCTGCGACAACAATTTCCGCCTAAAATACCTAGTACACACAGGAGGAAATTGTGGCTGCAACATGTCGCAGGGACAAGTCGCTGCGACTTGTCGCCTAGTGTGTACCGGCCTTTAGAGCTTTCTGGACAATACACAAGGCATTTCTAAATCACACAAAACCGCCCACTTTTGAACCCAAAGCATTTCTGAAATAGGCTTTTTTATATGATGCAATAAATAGAACAGAATCAATCTAGCCCGAGTGACCTCCCCTTTGATGGTGTCTCCATTCATATGCGCGGACCGCGGTCACCCAGTTTGCATGCTTTCTAATTTAACCAACCATTTATCAATCCATTTGTTGCTTTATCTGTCCCTTCTTCATATCTCTGCTATTAATTATTCAAATTTTGCTTCATTGGTAAACAGGGAAAGGAAAAGCTTCGAGCAATTCTCAAGACTCATCTCATCGCTAAAAAGGTATTGCTAAAAGAGATCATTTTAGAAATGGTAAACCAACCTGTCTTCATCGTTGTCTCAGACTCTCTAGAAAGCAAGAGAGTATGAGATAAGAGAGCTTACCCCCCTTATTGGGCTTTACACTCATTAGGGGATCTCTTCATTCTATTTTTAAACTATTTCGGGAACGGAACGTGATTGGCCAGATTGTCGAAAGACAATGGACTGCGCCTGAAGTGTCAATTCATTGTGGGTCAGCGTCAACTGTGACTGTAAAGGCCAATTCTAGAACGGCAGTCTTTATGTATAGTCAACCTGAACTTATCAATTAACAAGTAAAACCTGTTTTTTTTTAGATAGACATCACAGATCTGATGTCACTGTCGCGACTTATGTCAGACCAAGGGGAATACAACACTGTGCGCAGAAATAACACCGTAAGCAGAATGACACTGTGATGCTTGTGTTGGTGATGATGATGATGATGATGATGATAGTCTGTAATGATTATTAGTTATAATAGATATAATTAGCTATAATTATTTATGATAATGATTATGATTATGATGATTGTTATGGTATAGATTATGGTGATAGTGATGATGATGCCTGCAATGATGATGGCGATGATGGTAAACAAATTAGGACTGGATAAATGTTCCAAAAATGGAATGTGTTTTTTAATTTCTTAATTTTTCGCTGTTTTCAATTTTTTTAAATCTTTTTTTATTTTTGGCTGTTTGCATTTTTTTAATCTTTATTTTTCGCCGTTTGCATTTTTTTAATTTTTATTTTTCGCTGTTTGCAAATTGTTTAAAAATCTTTATTTTTCGCTGTTTGTTAACTTTTTAATATCTCTTTGTTGTTGCTCACAGGGAGCAATTATTATTGGCGAGAAGTCAGTTATCACCGAATCTAACATCATGGCTAGTAACGGGCTTATCCATAAAGTCAATAACTTGCTGATCCCACAGACAGTTCTTCCATTGGTACCAAATTATGTTTATATGAATGAAACCAGTTCGGCATCGGTAAGCAGTCGGACTGATATATAATGAAAAAGAATACGTAGGACAGGCAGACAGACAGACAGACAGACAGACAGGCAGGCAGGCAGGCAGGCAGGCAGGTAGTCAGACAGGCAGACGAAGAGAAAACCAGAAAGACAGAGAGAAAGTCAGATTGATAGACAAACAGACAGGCAGAGAGAAAGGCAGACAGACAGACAGACAGACAGACAGACAGACAGACAGGCAGACAGACAGGCAGGCAGACAGACAGACAGACAGACAGGCAGACAGACAGACAGGCAGGTAGGTAGACAGACAGGCAAGCTTAGCTATACAGCTCCGATTGCCGTCCACACCAATCTGCTTGAATATAAAAGAATTTCATGCAACAGTCTAATACAAACATAATTTAAAAAAAGTTTCATGACATTAATTATGTGATATCCGTACATATTCATCTGATATTACTGCAACAACTATGCCATCGTCAAATAACTGAAAATCAACACACTGGCTGATAGATAAAGAAATAGAGAACAGAAAGCAAACATTATTTGTTCTCTTGATGCTTATCGACTGGATATTGTTGCTGTTCCAGGGCCTTTGCTATCATTGTGATATCATGCAGTCATTCCCCAACAAAGGATGCCATCAAAACTTCATACCTTCAGTAAGTATTATTTTAGAGTTGTTGTCTGTTTGTTTGTCTGTCTGTCTGCCTGTCTGTCTGTCTGTCTGTCTGTTTGTTTGTTTGTTTGTTGTTGTTGTTGTTTTTTTTTTTTTTAAGACCGTGGAATTGTAGAGTTACGATTCCACTACAACGCAGTGGACGATTCGAATCTCTGTATGTTTAATGTCTTTTCCAAATGCCTCTTTGATACAAAAGTAACAAGTAGATCGGGTCTCTGGTTTTACAATTGTATGAACAAAGTTATTGTGTCACAACAGGGTGGTTTTGAACAATGTAAGTACTCAGTGTCTACTCTTTGGATTACATGGTCGTTTACTGGATGTCGCATCAAAAACTGCATTAAAGTCACCAAGGTATGAAGACCTCACATCAATACATTAATCACACCATTTCATTTAATTAAACACAGTAGAAAATACATAGGTAAATTAGACACCGTAAAAGGATGATGGTGTATTGACGATATTGAAAAAAAAAATAAGAAAAAGAAGAAAGAAAGAAAGAAAGAAAGAAAGAAAGAAAGAAAGAAAGAAAGAAAGAAAGAAAGAAAGAAAGAAAGAAAAGGAGAAAAGAAAGAAAGAAAGAAAGAAAGAAAGAAAAGGAGAAAAGAAAGAAAGAAAGAAAGAAAAGGAGAAAAGAAAGAAAGAAAGAAAGAAAGAATGAAAGAAAGAAAGAAAAAAGAAAGAAAGAAAGAAAGAAAGAAAGAAAGAAAGAAAGAAAGAAAGAAAGAAAGAAAGAAAGAAAGAAAGAAAATATATTGACGTTGCGGACGTTAGTCACCTTTGTCGGAGTAATAAAATCGATCTATCGATCAATCGGTGCATGAATATATTAATGGAATGATCCACCAACTAACCTAATCATCAATCAAGCAACTGACCACCTCACCAATCAACCAAATAATTCAAATTGTCTTCCAGGTAGCAGAATGCAGTAACGGTTACTATGGCAGCGACTGTAGACCTTGTCCAGGTCCTTTGGAAAAACCCTGCAGTCTTCGTGGCAAAGTAAGAATCATCAAAAATGCCTCTGCTATATCCCCAATACCACCTAGAGACACATTATGAAATATCAAACATACATGTAGTTTTATTTACTCGGTGAGATCATAGTTAATAGAGGGAGATGGTTGAGAAACCTATTGTTATATGTCTTTGTTTCCCTTTTGATCTTGAACGGGTCCTGACGGTGCACAATTTTTGACTAATTTCCATCCGAAATTACAAAATAACTGATCTTAAGCATTATCTACATGATTATAGTTAGGGATGTTAAAATATCTATCGGAAATATTTAACTATTTAAGACTAGAAACCAAAAGAAAGATTTCAGACTGTTCAATCAGCCATAGCCAACAAGGCTAAAACAAAAGATTGTGCACTGTCGCGTTTGAAAAACTTGTACAAAGAGTTATAATAATAGGTTTCCTAACCATCTCCCTCTATTAGCTTTGGTGAGATCATTGTCACGCGCGATTTGTAAAACTTGTTATAAAATGTTCCACGGCCAGTTTCAGGTGCTTTTGGAGGTCCCGACTATTTCAGTGCTGCACATTGTACATGACAAATCGTATCGCGTAAATGAAACTCATGGCAGCCGTCTCATTCACAAATGGTTTGCACGTCATCGTTGACATACGTAAGCACAAAAAGGGAAAACAATGTACAAAATATCTTCAAAAATCAATCAATAGTTCACAAAGAACTATTATCAAGAATTCACTTATTTTGCTTGAGATGATATTAAACAATTTGAATAGATTGTATTTCTCTTCCACATGCTCTAAGCATTTGATGGACCAGAGGGTCGCAAAGCATCATGATTGAGACACGAATTACGAATGCTCCCATCCACGTTAAAGAAGTATTTCTTTTCCCGTGCTGTTTTTCAGTGTTATGATGGAATAAAGGGGACTGGTGTCTGTACGTGCGACACTTTGTTTACCGGAGCTGCTTGTGAGAAGTGCACCCATGCAAACATGTTTGGTCCTCTCTGCAACAGCAGTAAGTATTGTCATATGCTTATGATTATAGTGTGCCTTGGTAAAGTGTACGCACTAAAAGTGTGCAACATAAATACCACTAAATAGTGCAATTTTATGCTAACTCTATTGTTTTCTTTTGTTTAATTAGTACTATTTACTACTAAATAGTGACAACTGTTGTACACTTTTAGTGTTTGCACTCTATATTTACCATTGTTAATGTTTCACAATTTGGGTTTTATTGAGATTCCACAAATCGTTTTGAATAAGGACTTACATCAAGGTGTCCGGTGACCTTATTTTCCCTAAATCTTTAGATGAATAAAAAATAAATAAATCTAAATAAGCCTGACGTGGGATGACGTCTTACCCCCGACTCTAGACCATAATCCTTTTCACACTGCTCTTGTTCACGAATTATGATTATTTTGGTATTCTCGAGGGAATACAAAATTTGCATATGAAAGGTTTCAGTTAGTGTTTCAATATTATTGTTGGTAACTTTTCAGCTCTTCATCAGACCCAGCCTATTCTAAAAACATTTTATCTCTCAATAGGCTGCACCTGTGTCCATGGAGCATGCGACAATGGCATGCGTGGTAATGGTACATGTAAACCCAATACCTGTCAATCAGGTTACCATGGTGATAACTGTGACGTCACGGATACGAAGTGTACTGGCTCGCCATCTATACGTTGTCACTACAATGCGCATTGTGTCAATGAAGATGGCCAGGATGTGTGAGTAAACATCAATGACTCATTACTCGTGCCCAGGCCCTTAGGCCGAGGGCACGAGTATAGTTCTGCAGACAGTTTTTTTTTTTTTTTTTTTCGCTGTTAGAAATTTTGGCAAGTTCAGACATGTTCCATCAGGTCTGACCGAATTATATTAACTCACAAAGAAAGAAATTCTAATGCGCCAGCGCCAGGATTCGAACCTGTGCCCTTAGCATCATTGTTACTTCGTCTTAGCCGACTTTGCCATCGTGCCAAATACGTTGTTAACAAAACCCATTAGGCTATATATACGTAGTTGGTTCAAGTCTCCGAACGGCCAATCTTTTTTTTTTTTTTTTTTTTTCACTTTTTTTTTTGTTCTCAAGTAATCCTTCTTTTGCAATTTTATCAGTTATTTTTTAATAAACAATTTTTTAAATAATTAAAACGAATGCTTCCATGTCGCATCAAAACAGCTAAAAAAATAATTAAAACCAATGCTTCCATGTCGCATCAACCACAGCTAAATAAAACTTAATTTAAGGAAAAACAATTCGTGGAATTGTTAAGAAGAATTATTAGAAGTGAACAAGATCAAAAAGTAGCAAGAAATTCATTGCGAAAGTGAGAATTTTCGAGCTTGTAGACGTATACATATCGAAGTTCGCTCACTCGACTTGAAGAACGATTGTTTAGCGATGTGTATTAACAAAAGCGAAAAAAGACAAATATTTCAAAAGGATCTTTTGGTATCTTACCCAAAGGAGACTATTTGGTCACTTTTCAAGTCTATAAGGATCTCTTTTTTGGCTGAACTTTGCGAAATTGAGAGAAACATAACATTAAAGGGCAAACAACGAATAATGTCCACTCGATATGGTCCACGCTTCAACTGATTGGAAAATCTGCCGAATTTTGAAAGAAAAAAAGCGAAAATGTGCAGTATTTTTTCGTGAAAAATTGAAGTAAAGTGCAATTTATTGAAATCTTGTTTATTGAGCTTTTATGCTGATGTAGTTTTTGTGTAATTCTTGTTGATTTTGGAGTATTTTTTGCCGTTAAAGAAGATGTGGTATGGATGATAGTTTCCTGCCTTCTAGTTGCTGCGAGCGAAGCGAGTAGATTGCTTGGGCTGCCTGTGGTATTATAAGAGCTTAAAGGCAAGTTCGAGATGTCGCAAAGAAACCGTATTGCATATTTTGTGTCGTTTTGTTTCTTGTTTTTTGTTTTGTTTTGTTTTCGGTTTTTAAGAACCTCCGTTCTTGGGCACGAGTAAACCCTGAATTCAGGGTCTAGTTGTATGTAATACCGAGAATCACAGTGAGGACACTTGAACTGCGAACAATTCGTGCTTTTTTGATACTTTTTTAACGTGCATCGCTTGAGGGAATCCATTTGAAAAAATTTCCATTTTGATAACTCACTGCGTTTGTCGAGTTCAGTCATACTTTTTTAGGGGGGTTTGCAGCAGTATGAAGCTTAGAGAATAAAAATAAAAATAAAGACAAGTATTCGTGGTTCGATGAATGTTTTAACCTCAGTAAACCGGAACCCCCTCCAAACCGGACATTTTTCTTTGGTAACAGTACAGTCCGGAATAGAGGGGTTCCACTGTACAACCTGCACTGAACAGAAAGCGGTCGAAAGAAGGACATGAATCACTGCTCCTCGAATCTCAAACAGAAGGCCGCGCACATCAAATTGTCAGGAAACTCAACAACATTATTGAGAACTGCTTTTTTTTTCAGTTGTAAGTGTAATGCAGGCTTTGAAGGATCCGGTCTGGTGTGTGATGAAATCAATCCTTGTTTGAAACCAAATCGAGGTGGATGTCACAAAGATGTAAGTAAAATATCATCACTGACAGCCGAGCAATGTCTATTAAGGTAGTTCGGGATCCACACTTCCCGCCGATAGAATTTTTTAAAACTTTTTCTACATAAGGACGGACACATATGATAAACAGAAATGAAATAAAAAATAGGGATCACCGTGCTTGTTTTGGAACTGTGGGGGTGGTAATTGGCCCATTTTTGTCCCATTTCAACTAAAAAAAGTAGCATCAAATTTGTTGAAAGTAATATTCTTGCGAACGAATTTGAAAGTTTTTCACAAATCTTCTATAAGAGTCTGACAAAATACTCCCTTCGCTATAGTTCTCATGAATTTATTCCTTGGAAAAGACATTGATTAAGATATTTTACGGAGATTTAAATGAAGAGCTTCATTAATTTTTTGCACACTTTACCACAAAAAAGTCAAAATTACAATGTTTTGGTCTCGAAGACCATGTATTTTTTATTTCAAAAATTTAAAGCTGGGTTTATGCCAAATATAAAAATGGAAAAATAATTGGGTGTCACCGCGCTAATTTTAGAGCTATAAGCAAAAAACGTGCGAAAAATAAGAGGGTTTCAATGTCTTGGACGCGCGAGAATAGACACTAGTTGATTTTGAGGCCCGTATGTAATGCTATGATGTTATTTTTTAACAAAAAGTTCAAGAATGACCATATTTTGGCTCTAACGCAAAATTTATTTTTAATCGCACGAGAAATTTTATTTGATTTCACATGCGCGAGCAGGATGCGCAGTAGCAAGGGTCCCGAAATACCTTAACAAATCAACAGTTTTCCGTGCTGGATATTCTAATCAAGACACGCGGGATGTTGAGAGAACGCGAGAAAGATGATTACTGTTTGTGCATGAATTGCAGCCAAATACAGTGAAACCTCTCTATACCGGACCCTCAATATACCGAACTTCTCTCTAAACCGAACACCTTTTTGGTCTAGAATTCAACTTTTCCCAGTATCTCTTGTAAAATTAACCTCGGTAAACCGGAACCCCCTTCAAACCGGACATTTTCTTTGGTCCCAGCACTGTCCTGAATAGAGGGGTTTCAATGTAGGTGTTTATTCTGATCTCTTGTTCCAGGCTTCATGCATCAAAACTGGACCAGACACCAATAACTGCACTTGTGATCGTGGTTTCCATGGTGACGGTCTTGTGTGTACAGCCATCAACCCATGTAACCAACGCAGCTGCCATAGTAACGCCATGTGTGTGTTCACAGGACCTGGACAGGTATACTTCGATGTTCTTTTGACTAAGAGCACTTGTGCGGGGCGACGTAAACCCATAATCCCTAGCGATCAATTGCAAAAAAGGAAGCCCATTCTAAAATCTAGAAAGGAAAACGATAGAAAGGGACGCCTGAGGAGGAGGCTAAGGTTTTCGTCAAGAAACATTATTTTTTAAAGTATTGTTATGATTTTTATGATTTTTCATTTTTCAAGGTGCGGGGCTTTAAGCGTTCTTGTAAGACTTGACGAGTGCGCACAACTACAAAGTTGTCCCTAAACAGTTTTGTAAACGTTGTTTTACAACAGCTGGTTTTCATTCCTGAATCCCTGGAACAGCAAACACGATCGTAAGGGCACTTGAAAAACCCGGAAAATGGATATACAGTTAAAATAGTAGCAAGAACTCACAAATATGCATATGAGTCGTCAGTGATCACTTAAAAAGGGTTAATGGTTTTTTAACTGAGAAAAATCGAATTCGAAACAACGAAAAGTCAGTTTCATTTCCAGTAATTCTGAAACTTAGTTCATCTTGCAAGATATGGTTTACGTGCGTCCTTAAAAGAAGATTTGTATTGATGGATACTTGAACACAGTATCAGCTGTCGATTTATTATTGTATCGACATTGAAACTTATGGTACTACACTACGTTTTCTTCACAGAGAATTTGTAAATGTGACCCAGGGTTCACCGGCGATGGTAACCACTGTTCAGAGGTAAACCCATGCTTGTTCAACAATGGAGGATGCTCAATAAAGGTAGTGTAATAAAACCCGAACAACTGTCGAATTATTTTTGTATAGCCATTATGAAACGCTCCGAGTATGAACTAGGAAAGCAAACGGCAATGGAATGCATAAAGGTGTTGATTGTGTATTGTTTAAATGCTTGATCTGATTGGCTAATACAAGAAAATTGGCCTTCAATCATTTGGGGTATTTTTTTTTTCTATATATTTTATTCAAAATCTCACTTCAGTTTTATTAAAGCGATCTTATCTCTCTTTCTCTATCTGCCTAGATTAGTACTCATGCTATTTACAGATGGAGTGTCTAGAAATTATTGTTAATTTTTTATATTTATTGAAAAATAAAATCAGTGAAGACCTTATCGTTTTCTATTTTATCGGGAGACTCACTGTGAAAAGCAAGCGTCTCTTAGCCATTGCTCTGAGCAATTATGATTGGACAAGACCTTTAAACACAAAAGAAACACTGTCTTGTAAACAGCATTTTGGAGAGTTTACTTAAGGTAGTTCGGGATCCACACTTCCCGGAGATAGAATTTTTTAAAACTTTTTCTACATAAGGACTGACACATATGAAAAACAAAAATGAAATAAAAAATAGGGGTCACCGCGCTTGTTTCGGAACTGTGGGGGGTGGTAAAAGGCCCATTTTTGCCCCATTTCAACTAAAAGCAGTAACAAAAAATTTGTTGAAAGTAATATTCTTGCGAACGAATTTGAAAGTTTTTCACAAATCTGCTATAAGAGTCTAACAAAATGCTCCCTTCGCTATAGTTCTCATGAATTTATTCCTTGGAAAACACATCGACTAAGATATTTTACGGAGATTTAAATGAAGAGCTTCATTAATTTTTTGCACACTTTACCACAAAAAAGTCAAAATTACAATGTTTTGGTCTCGAAGACCATGTAATTTTTATTTCAAAATTTTACAGCTGGGTTTATGCCAGATATAAAAATGGAAAAATAATTGGGTGTCACCGTGCTAATTTTAGAGCTGTAAGCAAAAAACGCGCGGAAAATAAGATGATTTCAATGTTTTGTACGCGCGGGAATGGGCACTAGTTGCTTTTGAGGCCCGTATGTAATGCCATGATGTTATTTTTTAACAAAAAGTTCAAGAATGACCATATTTTGGCTCTAACGCAAAATTTCTTTTTAATCGCACGAGAAATTTTATTTGATTTCACATGCGCGAGCAGGATGCGCAGTAGCAAGGGTCCCGAACTACCTTAAGGAATGTGTAACCCATAACTTGATGCATCAACATCGTGAAAATCAAATATTTTCTATGTGGGAAAGTTGCAATTGCCGCAAAACAATAGAAACCTGCCTAGTTCGTACGCGCATTGTTACTTAAATCGATGGTAAATAATCGAATGGCGAACGCTTAAAAAAAGTTGTAATGTAGTAACCGTATTAAAGCAACTGGTTGAAACAGCATATAAAAAGTTTATTAGTAAAGCTAAATAGTTGAGATTATAGATCGCATTCTACAGTAAGTAAATGAGTAAATGAGTGAGTGAGTAAGTAAATAAGTAATTAAGTAGCTAGGTAATTAACTCATGTGTGAGGATTTACAAAGGAAAAGCCTTTGAACTGCTCTTGATCTAGTGCATCTTTTACTAATGTTAAGTTTGGTCGTTTTGTGTTGATTTCGTTATCACTCTCTGTCGTTGTTTCTGGTGCAAAAGGTGGCGTTATTTCTCTATTCTCCAGCATTTTCCAGTTTAGCTGTATAAAAAATGAATTAGCTCTGATGTCGCTGTTTCTGCCATCTCTGTAGCCCAGTCTTTCATTGGGACATCTGTCAAGCAACTGACAATACAAAGTTTTTATTGTAAATAAAATATAACAAATGATGATGATGATGACGATGATGAACATAACAGGACAATAATTGCAATTAGCAAGGTTGATGATGATGAAAATGAAATGAAGATCTTGTTAGACTTTAGTGGTGATGATGACAATGAAGATGATAATGAGGGTGATGATAATAATAACGGGAAAACGTTTACAACTAAGCAAGGTTGATGATAATGACAATGATGACAATGATGATGACAATGAGGATAATGAGGATAATGGTTGTCATTCCGGTGACTTACCTGAGTAAGACAGTTGACAGCCTTAGCTTGGAGACATCTAGGAAAACGGATTTGATCACTACAAATACTATTGCACAATTCTTCGTCACTCTCTCCATCGAACAACATCTCTCCAGTGAGCATTTCGTATAGAAGAACACCAAACGACCACCAGTCCACCGCAGAGTCGTACTCCAGTTCTTTTAAGATTTCAGGAGCCATGTAATACGGTGTGCCACACATTGTAGATGCTTTTTTTCCATGTAAAATATCCTCCTTGCACATTCCGAAATCAGCTAATTTGATGTGGCCTTCCTTATCTAATAAGATGTTCTCTGGTTTAAGGTCTCTGTAGATAATTCCATGTTTGTGTAGAAACTCGAGGCCGCAGATGATTTCGGCTGCATAGAACTTGGCTCTGTATTCATCAAACTTCCGAGATTTTGCTAAATGGGACCCGAGATCGCCACCACTTATATATTCCATTACGTAGAACAAATGGGTCTCCGACTGAAAGGCTGAATACAAGTGTGTTAGGAAGCGATTTCCTGTAGCCAAAGTTAAGATTCTACGCTCTACCAATGTTGACTCTACATCGTTGTCTTTAAGAATTTCAGTTTTCACCAGTGCCTTGATGGCAAACAATTGTTTAGGTTGTTTTGATTCAGCCAAAAAGACTTTTCCAAAACTGCCTTGGCCCAGTACTTTGATCAATTGGAAATTTTCGAGATGGTTCTGTGGTGTATTCTGTGCTGTATTCTTTTTAGATTGTAATGAGGCATGAACAATGCTTTTGGAATTTTCTTTGTGTTGATTCTGACGACTTTCGGTGACATGAGCGACGTGTAGTGGTCTCTTCACTAGGAAGAGCTCTGATCGGGATGTCTTGGCCTTACTCCCAGTCTCGTCAATAAATGAATGCCGTTTCAAGTTTGGCATAGACTTTGATCTTATCAGCGGTTTATTTTGTGGTTGACATTTTGTTAGCTTCTGGTTGTTGTTCTCTTCTGATGGTGTGTATGGTTCTGTAATTAATCAAATACAAATGGGTGAACTGCTAATAAAATTGACAATGCTTGCAGTTGTCGTAAAAAACAGCCAAACAGAATGGAAGAATATTAAAAAAGCAAACGTAGGTCAAAACAATAACGCATGCATAGACATTTAAAAGTGAAAGAAGCGAAAAGACAAAACCTAGCTCAGCATAAATTTTGATTGATTGATTGATTGATTGATTGATTGATTGATTGATTGATTGATTAAACATGAGACGATTGAAGTGCTTTCTGTATGTCCAGCAGTTGTCGTCAGCAAAGTAGATATTTTGACAAAAATGGCGCACAACATATTTTTTTTACCAAAGAGGAGTCTAACGTCTCATCGTCGTCTCAGCCATTCTTCTTCACCTTTTTTATTATAGCTTACCTTGGTCATCAGTTGTTTTCCCAACGATACAAAAACAAACGAAATTTATTATGGCATGAAACGCCTTCTTGAGACGCCCTTCGGGTGCTGGTTTTGCCTTTCTTTTATTTCTTCGGTCCTTTAGGTAATCCATGGTTTTCTACAATACAACAGAAAGTTGATATATCAGTTCCCACGCCCAACTTTTGAATCCTTTATTTCTATAAAGCTCTGAAAATTATAATAATAAAAGCTCTGTGACAACCTTTGTTATAAAATCTAACTCCATTAACTTACCTTTATGAAAATTGTCTTGGTGAAAATAATGTTTATTTTTCCTTTTCGAAGATTTATTAAAATGTGATAAATGGTCCAATAATATCCTGAGAAATTACCGCATTTTCCCGTTATCCACGAAAGGTCCAACGCTAAACGCATTTTCGAAGGGTGTTTTTTCGCACGTCGTTCAAAATTCCGAAATTCACCGAACTGCTTTCGAACGTCATCTAATCCGCTCTAAACCCAGCCCGTTTTCTCTCGGCAACGTCTATAGAAACTTTGTCCCGGATGGTCAGTTTATTATACGGATGATGATTAATTGGGAGTTGTCATTGACGCGATCAAAAGCAGCATAGGACGGAAAGCGTTCGAAGAGAACTACAAAGTGCAACAAAAATAAAGATGCGATGCGATACACAATGTTTTATGTAACTTCCCATAGCTCACCTTTTGCGTTAAATGTCTTGGAAATAGTTTCCTTTTGAACAGTTTTTGAAAGATATGAAAGTAGTGCGTTTAATTAACGACTATCACAAAGTTTTTCAGAAAGATTTGTTTGGCAATTAGAACGCTTATTGTGACGTGGAAACATAACGCGCGAGACTGTGCGAGAATGGAGGGTGAACTCGTTATCCAATTCTTCTGCGCATGTCCTTGGCTGATTGTAAAGTTTAAAATGACAGTGTGATTGAAGAGATGTTTTAGTCGCAATGAGACACGAGGAAAGTTATCCTCATTCCCAATATTTTTTATCAATAGGGATTGAGCTTATGGCTGACTTTGTATTGAATACATTTTTTTGGTCTGTCTGTCTGTCCGCCCGCCCGCCCGTCTGCCTGTTTGTTTTTTGTCTGTTTGTCTGTCTGTCTGTTGGTTTGTTTGTTTGTTGGTTTGTTTATTTTCTTTGTTTTTGAACTATAAATGAAAAGTTTTTAATTTCAAGCATTTTAATATCTCTTTGAATTCCAATACATCGTATGACATAAATCACTAAGAAAGGAAATGTAAATTTTATATTCTTTGAGGTTGCAAGCTTTGTTACGTTATGACACACTTACAATTCATGTTCTAGATTAACTAGTCAAAGTCTTTACAACAGCAAAAAACAAAAAGTTCAGAGAAATGACAAGCTTCTCTCTCAGAATCACTGTAAGGATTTTTCTAGCTGTTTACTTGGCTTTTTAAGTGCTAGAATTTGATTTCTTCATCCCAAGATTAAGGGTACGTTTGATGAGATAGTCGATGTCTCTGGTGGTACTCTTGACGACTTCACGCGATGCGATCTCGTCGTCGTTGATACCGCTGCTCATGGAACTCGAAGTTAACGCTTTATTCTGCAAGTAAATATGTTATATGGTAAATGTTTATGAAACAGTCATATCCTTACTGTTTGCTAGAGATAAAGGTGTTTTAAATTAAAATACCATCAAGTGTGCTGTTATCATTTTCAATTTTTTGCATAAACATGTTCACCTCCTGAACGCAGAAAATCTGGTTGCATTTAGCACCGTCATTATCATCATCGTCGTTGTCGTTATTGGTAATTTTAGTTTTTAACGCTTTGTCCCTAACTATCGTCATAGTTTGTGTCAGAGTCAGAAACTGTACCGCCACATCGCATCGTAGTTGCATCGTAACCGCCACATCGTAGTTGCATCGTAACCGCACCACTTTATACTCATGTGAATACGACTGTAGTATCAAAATCATAATCAACATTCTCAGTGTAAAACGAGCGTCATGTGGTCACTAATTTCACGCACTCTAAAACATCATTCATTCCTAATTCCTCACCTCTTCAGTATCGTTGGTGTTCTTCTTTGTACTTTCCTCTGAACCGCAGTTGGCAGCCATACAGAGTTTTCCCACAGTGCTTGGCATTTCGACCTGTGCTTGGTTGCTTTGCATGGCGACATTTGATTGGCTTGTTTGCATTTCGACCTTTGCTTGACTTGTTTGCTTTTTCACCTTTGCTTCGCTGGTTTGCGTTTCGCCATGTGCTTGGTTGGTTTATATTTGGCCATTTGCTTGATTGGTTTGCATTTCGCCATGTGCTTGGTTCGTTTGTATGCCTTCCCTGGATTTGCTGGCAAGCGTAACTCCGTAGTAAGTAAGTAAGTAAGTAGGTTATTAACTCATGAGTAAGGATTTACAAAGGAAAATCCTTTGAACTGCTCTTGATCAAGTGCTTCTTTTACTAATGTTAAGTTTGGTCGTTTTGTGTTGACCGTGTTATCACTTTCTGTCGTTGTTTCTGGTGCATAAGGTGGCGTTATTTCTCTATTCTCCAGCATTTTCCAGTTTAACTGTATAAAGAATGAATTAGCTCTGATGTCGCTGTTCCTTCCATCTCTGTAGCCCAGTCTTTCATTGGGACATCTGTCAAGCAACTAAGAATACAAAGTTTTCATTATAAATAAAATATGACAAATGATGATGATGACGATGATGATCATAACGGGACAATAATTGCAATTAGCAAGGTTGATGATGATGAAAATGATATGAAGATCTTGTTAGACTTTAGTGGTGATGATGACAATGAAGATGATAATCAGGGTGATGATAATAATAATAACGGGAAAACGTTTACAACTAAGCAAGGTTGATGATAATGACAATGATGACAATGATGATGACAATGAGGACAATGAGGATAATGGTTGTCATTCTGGTGACTTACCTGAGTAAGACAGTTGACAGCCTTAGGTTGGAGCCATCTTGGAAAACGGATTTGATCACTACAAATACTATTGCACAATTCGTCGTCACTCTCTCCATCGAACAACATCTCTCCAGTTAGCATTTCGTATAGAAGAACACCAAACGACCACCAGTCCACCGCAGAGTCGTACTCCAGTTCTTTTAAGATTTCAGGAGCCATGTAATACGGTGTGCCACACATTGTAGATGCTTTTTTTCCATGTAAAATATCCTCCTTGCACATTCCGAAATCAGCTAATTTGATGTGGCCGTTCTTATCTAATAAGATGTTCTCTGGTTTAAGGTCTCTGTAGATAATTCCATGTTTGTGTAGAAACTCGAGGCCGCAGATGATTTCGGCTGCATAGAACTTGGCTCTGTATTCATCAAACTTCCGAGATTTTGCTAAATGGGACCCGAGATCGCCACCACTTATATATTCCATTACGTAGAACAAATGGCTCTCCGACTGAAAGGCTGAATACAAGTTGGTTAGGAAGCGATTTCCTGTAGCCAAAGTTAAGATTCTACGCTCTACCAATGTTGATTCTACATCGTTGTCTTTAAGGATTTCAGTTTTCACCAGTGCCTTGATGGCAAACAATTGTTTAGGCTGTTTTGATTCGGCCAAAAAGACTTTTCCAAAACTGCTTTGGCCCAGTACTTTGATCAATTGGAAATTATCGAGATGGTTCTGTGGTGTATTCTGTGCTGTATTCTTTTTAGATTGTAATGAGGCATGAACAATGCTTTTGGAATTTTCTTTGTGTTGATTCTGATAATTTTCGGTGACATGAGCGACGTGTAGTGGTCTCTTCACTAGGAAGAGCTCTGATCGGGATGTCTTGGACTTACTCCCAGTCTCGTCAATAAATGAATGCCGTTTCAAGTTTGGCATAGACTTTGATCTTAACAGCGGTTTATTTTGTGGTTGACATTTTGTTAGCTTCTGGTTGTTGTTCTCTTCTGATGGTGTGTATGGTTCTGTAATTAATCAAATACAAATGGGTCAACTGCTAATAAAATTGGCAATGCTTGCATTTGTCGTAAAAGTCAACCAAACAGAATGGAAGAATATTAAAAAAGCAAACGTAGGCAAGAAAACAAAAACGGATGCACAGACATGTAAAAGTGAAAGAAGCGAAAAGGCAAAACCCAGCTCAGCATAAATTTTCATTGATTGATTGATTGATTGATTGATTGATTGATTGATTGATTGATTAAACATGAGACGATTGAAGTGCTTTCTGTATGTCCAGCAGTTGTCGTCAGCAAAGTAGATATTTTGACAAAAATGGCGCATAACATATTTTTTTACCAAACAGGAGTCTAACGTCTCATAGTTGTCTCAGCCATTCTTCTTCACCTTTTTTATTATAGCTTACCTTGGTCATCAGTTGTTTTCCCAACGATACAAAAACAAACGAAATTTATTATGGCATGAAACGCCTTCTTGAGACGCCCTTCGGGTGCTGGTTTTGCCTTTCTTTTATTTCTTCGGTCCTTTAGGTAATCCATGGTTTTCTACAATACAACAGAAAGTTGATATATCAGTTCCCACGCCCAACTTTTGAATCCTTTATTTCTATAAAGCTCTGAAAATTATAATAATAAAAGCTCTGTGACAACCTTTGTTATAAAATCTAACTCCATTAACTTACCTTTATGAAAATTGTCTTGGTGGAAATAATGTTTATTTTTCCTTTTCGAAGAGGTATTAAAATGTGATAAATGGTTCAGTGATATCCTGTGAAATTATCACGGTTTCCCGTTATACGCGAAAGATCCAACGCTAAACGCATTTTCGAAGGGTGTTTTTTCGCACGTCGATCAAAATTCCGAAATTCACCGAACTGCTTTCGAACGTCATCTAATCCGCTCTAAACACAGCCCGTTTTCTCTCGCCAACGTCTATAGAAACTTTGTCCCGGATGGTCAAGTTTATTATACGGATGATGATTAATTGGGAGTTGTCATTAACGCGATCAAAAGCAGCATAGGACGGAAAGCGTTCGAAGAGAACTACAAAGTGCAACAAAAATAAAGATGCGATGCGATACACAATGTTTTATGTAACTTCCCATAGCTCACCTTTTGCGTTAAATGCCTTGGAAATAGTTTCCTTTTAAACAGTTTTTGAAAGATATGAAAGTAGTGCGTTTAATTAACGACTATCATAAAGTTTTTTAGAAAGATTTGTTTGGCAATTAGAACGCTTATTGTGACGTGGAAACCTAACGCGCGAGACCGTGTGAGACTGTAGGGTGAACTCGTTATCCAATTCATCTGCGCATGTCCTTGGCTGATTGTAAAGTTTAAAATGACAGTGTGGTTGAAGCGATGTTTTAGTCGCAATGAGACACGAGGAAAGTTATCCTCATTCCCAATATTTTTTTATCAATAGGGATGAGGTTATGGCTGACTTTGTATTGCATACTTTTTTTGTCTGACTGTCTGTCCGTCCGCCCGTCTGCCTTGTTTATCTGTCTGTCTGTCTGTCAGCCTGTCTGTCAGCCTGTCTGTCAGCCTGCCTGTCAGCCTTCCTGCCTGCCTGCCAGACTGTCTGTCTGTCTGTCTGTCTGTCTGTCTATCTGTCTGTTTGTTTATTTGTTTGTTTCGTTTGCTTTTCTTGTTTCGTTTTCTTTGTTTGTTTCGTATTCTTTGTTTGTTTTGTTTTCTTTCTTTCTTTGTTTGATTGTTTCGTTTGCTTTATTTGTTTATTTGTTTCGTTTTCTTTGTTTGTTTGTTTCCTTTTCTTTTATTGTTTGTTTGTTTCGTTTTCTTTGTTTTTGAGGTATAAATGAAAAGTTTTTAATTTCAAGGGTTTTAATATGTATTTTAATTCCAATACATCGTATGACACAAATCACCAATAGCGGAAATTTAAATCTTATTTATATTCTCTTTGGTTGCAAGCTTCGTTACATTATGACACACTTAGAATTCATCTTCCAGATTGACAAGTCAAAGTCTTTACAACAGCAAAAAACAAAAAGCTCAGAGAGATGATAAGCTTCTCTCTCAGAAGCACTGTAAGTATTTTTCTAGCTGTTTCCCTGTTGCTTTTTAAGTTTTCGAATTTGATATCTTCATTCCAAGGTGAAGGGTACGTTTGATGAGATAGTCGATGTCTCTTGTGGTACTCTTGACAACTTCACGCGATGCGATCTCGTCGTCGTTGATACCGCTGCTCATGGAACTCGAAGTTGACGCTTTATTCTGCAAGTAAAGATGTGATATGTTAAATGTTGATGAAACAGTCATATCCTTACTGTTTGCTAGATATAAAAGAGTCTTAAATTAAAATACCATCAAGTGTGCTGTTATCATTTTCAATTTTTTGCATCAACATGTTCACCTCCTGAACGCAGAAAATCTGGTTGCATTTAGCACCGTCATTATCATCGTCGTTGTCGTTATTGGTAATTTTAGTTTTTAACGCTTTGTCCCTAACTATCGTCATAGTTTGTGTCAGAGTCAGAAACTGTACCGCCACATCGCATCGTAGTTGCATCGTAACCGCCACATCGTAGTTGCATCGTAACCGCACCACTTTATACTCATGTGAATACGACTGTAGTATCAAAATCATAATCAACATTCTCAGTGTAAAACGAGCGTCATGTGGTCACTAATTTCACGCACTCTAAAACATCATTCATTCCTAATTCCTCACCTCTTCAGTATCGTTGGTGTTCTTCTTTGTACTTTCCTCTGAACCGCAGTTGGCAGCCATACAGAGTTTTCCCACAGTGCTTGGCATTTCGACCTGTGCTTGGTTGCTTTGCATGGCGACATTTGATTGGCTTGTTTGCATTTCGACCTTTGCTTGACTTGTTTGCTTTTTCACCTTTGCTTCGCTGGTTTGCGTTTCGCCATGTGCTTGGTTGGTTTATATTTGGCCATTTGCTTGATTGGTTTGCATTTCGCCATGTGCTTGGTTCGTTTGTATGCCTTCCCTGGATTTGCTGGCAAGCGTAACTCCGTAGTAAGTAAGTAAGTAAGTAGGTTATTAACTCATGAGTAAGGATTTACAAAGGAAAATCCTTTGAACTGCTCTTGATCAAGTGCTTCTTTTACTAATGTTAAGTTTGGTCGTTTTGTGTTGACCGTGTTATCACTTTCTGTCGTTGTTTCTGGTGCATAAGGTGGCGTTATTTCTCTATTCTCCAGCATTTTCCAGTTTAACTGTATAAAGAATGAATTAGCTCTGATGTCGCTGTTCCTTCCATCTCTGTAGCCCAGTCTTTCATTGGGACATCTGTCAAGCAACTAAGAATACAAAGTTTTCATTATAAATAAAATATGACAAATGATGATGATGACGATGATGATCATAACGGGACAATAATTACAATTAGCAAGGTTGATGATGATGAAAATGATATGAATATCTTGTTAGACTTTAGTGGTGATGATGACAATGAAGATGATAATGAGGGTGATGATGATAATAACGGGAAAACGCTTACAACTAAGCAAGGTTGATGATGATGACAATGATGACAATGATGACAATGAGGATGATGGTTGTCATTCTGATGACTTACCTGAGTAAGACAGTTGACAGCCTTAGGTTGGAGCCATCTTGGAAAACGGATTTGATCACTACAAATACTATTGCACAATTCGTCGTCACTCTCTCCATCGAACAACATCTCTCCAGTTAGCATTTCGTATAGAAGAACACCAAACGACCACCAGTCCACCGCAGAGTCGTACTCCAGTTCTTTTAAGATTTCAGGAGCAATGTAATACGGTGTGCCACACATTGTAGATGCTTTTTTTCCATGTAAAATATCCTCCTTGCACATTCCGAAATCAGCTAATTTGATGTGGCCGTCCTTATCTAATAAGATGTTCTCTGGTTTAAGGTCTCTGTAGATAATTCCATGTTTGTGTAGAAACTCGAGGCCGCAGATGATTTCGGCTGCATAGAACTTGGCTCTGTATTCATCAAACTTCCGAGATTTTGCTAAATGGGACCCGAGATCGCCACCACTTTATATATTCCATTACGTAGAACAAATGGCTCTCCGACTGAAAGGCTGAATACAAGCGTGTTAGGAAGCGATTTCCTGTAGCCAAAGTTAAGATTCTACGCTCTACCAATGTTGATTCTACATCGTTGTCTTTAAGGATTTCAGTTTTCACCAGTGCCTTGATGGCAAACAATTGTTTAGGTTGTTTTGATTCAGCCAAAAAGACTTTTCCAAAACTGCCTTGGCCCAGTACTTTGATCAATTGGAAATTATCGAGATGGTTCTGTGGTGTATTTTGTGCTGTATTCTTTTTAGATTGTAATGAGGCATGAACAATGCTTTTGGAATTTCCTTTGTGTTGATTCTGACAACTTTCGGTGACATGAGTGACGTGTAGTGGTCTCTTCACTAGGAAGAGCTCTGATCGGGGTGTCTTGACCTTACTCCCAGTCTCGTCAATAAATGAATGCCGTTTCAAGTTTGGCATAGACTTTGATCTTATCAGCGGTTTATTTTGTGGTTGACATTTTGTTTGCTTCTGCTTGTTGTTCTCTTCTGATGGTGTGTATGGTTCTGTAATTAATGAAATACAAATGGGTGAACTGCTAATAAAATTGGCAATGCTTGCATTTGTCGTAAAAGTCAACCAAACAGAATGGAAGAATATTAAAAATGCAAACGTAGGTAAGAAAACAACAACGCATGCATAGACATGTAAAAGTGAAAGAAGCGAAAAGGCAAAACCCAGCTCAGCATAAATTTTCATTGATTGATTGATTGATTGATTGATTAAACATGAGACGATTGAAGTGCTTTCTGTATGTCCAGCAGTTGTCGTCAGCAAAGTAGATATTTTGACAAAAATGGCGCATAACATATTTATTTTTACCAAAGAGGAGTCTAACGTCTCATCGTCGTCTCAGCCATTCTTCTTCACCTTTTTTATTATAGCTTACCTTGGTCATCAGTTGTTTTCCCAACGATACAAAAACAAACGAAATTTATTATGGCATGAAACGCCTTCTTGAGACGCCCTTCGGGTGCTGGTTTTGCCTTTCTTTTATTTCTTCGGTCCTTTAGGTAATCCATGGTTTTCTACAATACAACAGAAAGTTGATATATCAGTTCCCACGCCCAACTTTTGAATCCTTTATTTCTATAAAGCTCTGAAAATTATAATAATAAAAGCTCTTTGACAACCTTTGTTATAAAATCTAACTCCATTAACTTACCTTTATGAAAATTGTCTTGGTGAAAATAATGTTTATTTTTCCTTTTCGAAGATTTATTAAAATGTAAAAAATGGTTCAATAATATCCTGAGAAATTAGCGCATTTTTCCGTTATCCGCGAAAGGTCCAATGCTAAACGCATTTTCGAAAGGTTGTTTTTTTCGCACGTCGTTCAAAATTCCGAAATTCACCGAACTGCTTTCGATTGTCATCTAATCGGCTCTAAACCCAGCCCGTTTTCTCTCGCCAACGTCTATAGAAACTTTGTCCCGGATGGTCAGTTTATTATACGGATGATGATTAATTGGGAGTTGTCATTGACGCGATCAAAAGCAGCATAGGACGGAAAGCGTTCGAAGAGAACTACAAAGTGCAACAAAAATAAAGATGCGCTGCGATACACAATGTTTTATGTAACTTCCCATAGCTCACCTTTTGGGTTAAATGTCTTGGAAATAGTTTCCTTTTGAACAGTTTTTGAAAGATATGAAAGTAGTGCGTTTAATTAACGACTATCATAAAGTTTTTCAGAAAGATTTGTTTGGCAATTAGAACGCTTATTGTGACGTGGAAACACGACGCGCGAGACTGTGTGAGACTGGAGGGTGAACTCGTTATCCAATTCATCTGCGCATGTCCTTGGCTGATTGTAAAGTTTAAAATAACAGTGTGGTTGAAGCGATGTTTTAGTCGCAATGAGACACGAGGAAAGTTATCCTCATTCCCAATATTTTTTTATCAATAGGGATGAGGTTATGGCTGACATTGTATTGCATACTTTTTTTGTCTGACTGTCTGTCCATCCGCCCGTCTGCCTGTTTGTCTGTCTGTCTGTCTGTCTGTCAGCCTGCCTGTCAGTCTGCCTGCCTGTCTGTCTGTCTGTCTGTCAGTCTGTCAGTCTGTCTGTCTGTCTATCTGTCTGTTTGTTTATTTGTTTGTTTGTTTCGTTTTCTTTGCTTGTTGCGTTGTTTGTTTCGTTTTGTTTGTTTGTTTCGTATTCTTTGTTTGTTTCGTTTTCTTTCTTTGTTTGTTTGATTGTTTCGTTTCCTTTGTTTGTTTATTTGTTTCGTTTTCTTTGTTTGTTTGTTTCCTTTTCTTTTATTGTTTGTTTGTTTCGTTTTCTTTGTTTTTGAGATAGAAATGAAATTTTTTTAATTTCAAGGGTTTTAATATGTATTTTAATTCCAATTCATCGTATGACACAAATCACCAATAGCGGAAATTTAAATCTTATTTATATTCTCTTTGGTTGCAAGCTTCGTTACATTATGACACACTTAGAATTCATCTTCCAGATTGACAAGTCAAAGTCTTTACAACAGGAAAAAACAAAAAGCTTAGAGAGATGATAAGCTTCTCTCTCAGAAGCACTGTAAGGATTTTTCTAGCTGTTTCCTTGGCTTTTTAAGTTTTCGAATTTGATATCTTCATTCCAAGGTTAAGGGTACGTTTGATGAGATAGTCGATGTCTCTTGTGGTACTCTTGACAACTTCACGCGATGTGATCTCGTCGTCGTTGATACCGCTGCTCAAGGAAGTCGAAGTTGACGCTTTAGTCTGCAAGTAAAGATGTGATATGTAGATAGATAGATAGATAGATAACCTTTATTTAAACACGGTAAATTCATCAGGATTTAACAAAATATAAATATGTTACTTCATATGTTACTGTTTGCAAGATATAAAAGTGTTTTAAATTAAAATACCATCAAGTGTGCTCTTATCATTTTCAATTTTTTGCATCAACATGTTCACCTCCTGAACGCAGAAAATCTGGTTGCATTTAGCACCGTCATTATCATCATCGTCGTTGTCGTTAATTGTAATTTTAGGTTTTAAGGCTTTGTCGCCAAGTATCTTCATAGTTTGTGTCTGAGTCAGAAGCTGTACCGCCACATCGCATCGTAGTTGCATCGTAACCGCACCACTTAATACTCATGTGAATACGACTCTAGTAGCAAAACCATAATCAACATCCTCAGCGTAAAACGAGCGTCATGTGGTCACCAATATGACGCACTCTAAAACACCATTCATTCTTCATTCCTCACCTCCTCAGTATCGTTGGTGTTCTTCTTTGTACTTTCTTGTGAAGCGCAGTTGGCAGCCATACAGAGTTCTCCCACAGTGTTTGGTATTTCGACCTGTGCTTGGTTGCTTGGCATTGCGACATTTGCTTGGCTTGTTTGCATTTCGACCTTTGCTTGGCTTGTTTGCATTTCGCCAAGTTCTTGGTTGCTTGGCATTTCGACCTTTGCTTGGCTTGTTTGCCTTGCGACCTTTGCTTGGCTTGTTTGCATTTCGACCTTTGCTTGGCTTGTTTGCATTTCGCCATGTGGTTGGTTGCTTGGCATTTCAACCTTTTCTTGGCTTGTTTGTATTTCGCCATTTGCTTGCTTGGTTTGCATTTTGACCTTTCCTTGGTTGGTTTGCATTTCGCCATATGCATGGTTCGTTTGGATGGCTTCCTTGGATTCGCTCACATGCGTAACTCCCTTGACCTGGCGATAGTCTGTACAAAAACTTATCACATCTTTGTTCATCCGTGAGATGTCCATATCACTTCCATACGGTGTTTGGTTACATGATAGACAAATGGATCTCTCAGATGCTAGCCGGCTAATATTAAGGCTACCACCAAGTGGAGAATGGTCAGTTAGCGATGCCAGACTTGTGACTGTGGTGAATGACGAGCCGCTTAAGTTTGCCAAATTGTCATTGCTTTTCTTCATAATTTCTGTAAATGGTAACATCGCAATTGACTTCCAGCTTCTCGTCCTTTTCAAAGGGTTTGTGTTTTCTTCGGAAATTTTCGTCACATTTGGTAAAGATGTACTTCTTTTGTTGAATGAAGTTTTTTGGGCTGTTTTGCTTGAAAGCATTTCGTCGTTGACAATTTTTGCTGGTTCGTATACTTCTGCAAGGAAATAAATGCCAGTGCGTCAGAGATCAGTGCGCTTTACGACAAATAGCTCTACACATCAATCAAAACAGGTCGTATTTTTAAATTTTACTCGTTGAGGAATGTACCATTTGACGTGTTAAATAGATTTTTAGAAATAGTTATTAGATTCGGTAGACACAAAAGACATATAAATTATTTACGAGAAGACGAAGAAAACCGATTGAGGACTCAGGTCACGACCCTACTCGGAGATGGGCCTAAACTTATACATACTAGGTACTAACTAACTGATAATCTATCTCATGCTTGTAAAACAGGATAATTGTATTCTTTAAATATTAGTAATTGTAACAATTTCATTAGATAATCAATTTGAACCTCACCTTCGTCGTTATCAGTTGTTCCCACTATGCAGAAACACAAGAAGTTTACTATCGCATGTAAAGCGCCACCCAGACGCCCTTTTGGTGTTGGTTTTGCTTTTCGTTTTTGTCTTCTTTCTCTAAGATAATCCATGATATTCTGCAATAAAAAAAAACCGTAATATCTCAGTTTCCATCCACATAAATTAGAATTGATTTTCTCAACAGAACCTTTAATAATTAGTGATTTTCGGATAACTCACCGTTTACGTAGATTTTCTTGGAGTTTTCTTTTTAAATATTTCTGGAAACTTAAAAAAAATTAAATTATTTCTAGGAGCTTGTCAATTAGGTTATCGCACGTCTTCTAGAAGGAATAAATTGGTTAATTATGAAAACGATTATGAGGTCACTAATTGACAAACTGTTTCCACAGGGAGCCCAAATCAAGTGTTTTCATTTATTTGCTCTTTTTTTTTCATTTCTGTTTAAAAGTTAACGTTCTTCATTTCACCTATCGTTTTCATTTCCTACACCCCATTCTCTCTTGGTTTCAACAAAGAAATTTTACTTACATACATTTTTGTTTTGGTTTTCAGGCAAAGTGTGCGCGGACAGGTCCTGGGAATCATACATGCACTTGTAACCATGGATACATCGGTGATGGGTATTCCTGCCTCGGATCAGTTGCAGCTGTAAGTATTAGCGTATTTTTAATAGGGGAGGGGGTTGAAATGACAAAGATCAAAGTTGACGTACAAAATTAGTGTGAGATATTCGTACCATCACTCGTACCATCGCGGCTCTCGAGTTGTCACACCTTGTAACCACGTTGAGATTGCGTGACGTTTCCCAAACCATATTAGGAAAAAATGACATGCGCAAGCGCGCAATGTATTCGTGATTTACCAAAATAAATAAATTCTGTTTCAAATTGATCGTTTTTTCTTTTCTACTTTTTCTTAGTATTTTACTAATTTATGTTTAGAAGGCAAAATAAATGCAATAACTAGTCCCAAATGTAATAAAGAGTTTAAATGTAATACGTTTTGCATCCAAATACAATAAAAGTCGCAAAAGTAATAAACTACCATCGTCACACGTTCTTTTGTTTTCTTTTTTAGATATTGCAAGAGGATAGTCGTTTAACCAGGGTTTACAGTTATGTGAAGGTACAACAAAAATGTTCTACAAAATGCGTATTTCTTGAGTTGCACCTTAGACAAAGCGGTAGTAAATTGACCAATTGCATTATAACATCTCGGTTTGTTGATGTTTATTCTCAAATGTATGGTTTGATTTCAGGATTTTAAGTAGTGGTCATTTAACCTCGCTGGATGACCATGATTCTTTGCGGTCAACCAATAGATTGTTTTCATGTTGTCACTAAAGTGTATTTGGGCAGTTATTGTTTGAAAGCTAAGGCAATTTAGAAAGAAATCCAAAATGGCAGCTTTTCTTCATCGATCGACTATTTTCACGTTAAAATTTATTATTCTCACGTGAAGTAATTTATTAAAAACAATAAAAAAATAAGATATGCAATTGACTTTGTTATTCACTAAATTGCCATTTCAACTGGAGAACCATTTCAAGAATAACTGAAGTTGCTACTCTGTTTCTGTTTGCATTCCAGAGGGCACACCTGGAGTACTTCCTCTCAATGGAAGCCATGAGCTTCACTGTGTTTGCTCCATCTACTAAGTCCTTTGACGAGCTAAGCTTAGATGATACAAAGTACTGGACTGGTACTCCTGGAAAACTCAAATACCTTATAGAGTAAGTCCTTTTGATAGATAGTTTAGATAGTTTATTCAGAATAAATAATAACTACTAACAATTTCAAATGACTCCTGCAAATAGCCAAAGCTAATCAGTAGGCTGGAGTCACATATTGGTTTTGAGAGTTTGCCATGGGCTTCGTAGTTCAGGTTTGGCCCTAGATCTTGTCTTTTTGCGTTTAATTTTGGTAGGAAAAGTTGGTTGCAAAAATGTTCAACAACTAGGCCTCCTTAAGAAAACGGGTTTTTTGATTACTGCAAATTGTCCGTTTTCTACGCACTTAAGGCTGGTGATGACTAATTAAAAAGTGATTTTTTTCTCAAAATTCCTTTCTATCTGTAAAGAACTAGTTCAGCACTTGATAGATTGAAAGAAAAAAATTGAGGTCACCGTGCATTTTAATGAGTTATACGTCATCAAATATTACAAATTAGACAAATTGTAACTGGAAGGGAACAAATTCATAAATTGTCATATAATATTAATTTCTAAAGGAAAGATCTCTTAAATCATAACACACATAATATTCTTGTAGATAAATGTCTTTAAAGGTAAGAAAATTAAATAATATATTTTTTCGAGAGCAGTTGAATGCATGAACATTAACATTTTCAAATTAGCTACCCTAAAAGAAATCACCAATATTTCTATGATCTTTCAATTTTAAATTTTCAAAAAACTCACCATATGAAAGATTTTTTATCACTTTATCACACAAATAAATGAAAAATAGGGGAACCCGTGCAATTTAATAAGATAATCGTTGCAAAAGCACAAAATTTTACCAAAATTTGCAAAAATTGAAAAAAGTCCCTACCCCTCCCTAGACAGTAGAAGAAGTAACAATGCATTTTGGGAGATTTTCAAGATGGCGCCCGGGGAAAGATTGTCGGAAGTTTGATAGCATAACAGTCTCTTTTGAAGCTGTTTTTTAAACAAAAGTGCATTTTTCAGGTCAGTTTTGCAAAGATTAAATGTTTTTCTTTTAGGAAAAGGTTTATGTGAATTAATTGATTGCTAAATTAGCTTGTTTCTGGACATTTTTTAACACAAAACGATCGGCCTTTGAAAGTGTTTGTTTTTCAAACTTCATCAGCAGCATGCGCAGTACTCGATGCGCAATGACAATAATAGGCACCAACCTTAAAGGCCGGTACACACTAGGCGACAAGTCGCAGCGACTTGTCGTCACGACATGTCGCCTCAGTGTGCATTGGTTCAATATTTGTCGCCAATACATCTGATTTTGTCGCTGCGACAATTTCCGCCAAAAATACCTAGTACACACGGGGGGAAATTGTCGCTACGACCTATCGCGGGGACAAGTCGCAGCGACTTGTCCCCGCGACATGTAGCCTCAGTGTGCACTGGTTCAGCAATCCCAACCAGTTGGATTTCATGCGGCAAGTCGCAGCAACGAAATTCTGTCGTGGCGACAACAATTTTCGCCAAAAAATGTTAGTACACACGGGAGAAAAGTGTCGCTGCGACATGTCGCGTGTAGCCTAGTGTGTGCCGGCCTTTAAGCACTTGAACGCCAACCGCCGTTTGGTGTTTCTTCTCCCGTCAATCAAAACCCCGAACTTTTCCGGACTTCTTCGAACCCGCCTACTCATATTGAACTTTGAACAAACTTCATACGATTGGCTATGATTGGTTAGTTTTCATTGGGATGGTAAGCGGAGTTTTGGCGAGCGAAAAAAACACCAAATTGCGGTACAGCATTTTTAAAAATCTTATATATTTTTCGCAAAAAAATATGCAGTAATAAAACGTGCTTTTTGAAAGCTATCAATCTCGATTTTAGTTTTCGAATAGTCAAACTTGCTTTTTCGAATAGTTACTGAAATGGTGATTGAGTCATAATCTCGCTAGTATGTTTGTCAAATTGATGTTTGTCAGTGTTTCTACAGCGATCATGTATTCTATCCCAACAATGCAGAAGGTTCATGGGCACCCGGCTTCATTTGTCCAGCGTATAGCTTTTTAGAATATCTACTGTGCCTAGTCTTGTTTTGCTCATTGGATGTCGCATAATCTCTTTCTTTTTTTTAGGAATCATATCATCAATGTTACAACATTCCAGAAAGATTTTAAAAATAATAGCATATTGGTCGCCATGAATGGGCAAGGGATCAACATCTCTATCAGTGATACGGTAGGTGTTGTTACCATGGTGATATTAGAGACGTTCTCGTATGGTTAGGAAACAGCAGTCGGTAACTTATCGTAATCGTAATTTCTTAGAAAGCAATCGAATTATCTGCCGTATCGTAGCTGTACCGTAAAGGCTGATTGACACGGTGCGATTTGTCGTGTGCGATTTATAGTATACGATCAATCATGGGGTTCAAAAGCTTTAAAACTAGTCGTAGGACATTCTAAAATGCGTTATAGAGCGCGTGCGACTTCGTTTAGAAGTTACGACTAGTTATATACAAATCGCTCGCGACAATTAATCGCACCGTGTAAATCGGGCTCAACCGTAGCGTTTTCTACTCATACGAAAACGACTCTTCTAAAGGTGCTGACGACAAGAATGGAAAAAAAAAACTTGTTGAAATGATTAAAGCTCCTTTTTGTATTTTTCTTTAGGTGACATTAAATGAAAAAGCTAATGTTGTAACACCAGACATCGTAGGCGCAAATGGAGTTATTCATATCATAAACAAGGTAGGTCCCTTGTCCAAAAGAATACCTAGTCTTCAAACCATGCATTTATTTTCATATGTATACCTGGGAAACAGAACGAACCATATCATATCGTGTCGTATCGTATCATGTCGTGTCGTGTCGTGTCTTATCGTATCGTACCGTATCGTGTCGTATCTTATCGCAAGAAAATGTCCGAATCATCTGCCGTATCGTACTTGTTACAAATGTGTCATTCGCCATTCATTCGAAACCAACTAATCATTTGTTTACTAACTTAATTATTTGTTTTTCATTCTTAATGAGCATTTTTCTTTCTGTTTTCATTAATTTTGCAAAAATGAAGAAAATGTTGAGATATCCATTTTTTTTTCTAGCTACTTGTTCCACCACGCATTCAAGAGACACATCTTCCAAGTGTGGTACAGGCACTAAGTGGCGTGCCTGAGCTATCGAAATTCTACGACTATTTGCTCACGGTATAGTTGACATCAATTAATTTTCAGTATTATTTTTTTTTTGTATCAGAAATCATTGCTTTAACCAGTAACGATTCAGACGACGAATCACCTTGTTTTAACAGTCTGTGTAAATATCTAAATTTTCAGCAACCGGACGTGAAACTTGACGCATGTTATCAGGGATGTACTGTTTTCGCTCCTGTAAATGACGCTCTGGAACATCAAAATATGGTAAATGAACGTATGAATTACCCTTTCTGGAGTTCAAAAGAAAACTAGACTGGGGCCTAGTTGAAATGTTAATCAAATGAAGATATTTATCCTACACCAAGAAGGATCGTACCATTTAGGCTACGTCCAGACTATCACGGATAAATTTGAAAGCGCCACTTTATTTATCCGGTTAGGTCTTCCGTCCACACTTAAACGCATTAGTTCGAAACATTTTTATGCTAATTCTATTGTTTAACGGGCAATTTTTGTCACGGTATCGGAACAAAGGTTGCGTTTTCAAATTTATCAGGTATAGTGTAGCCAGGGTCTTATAGAACTATTAACACGTTTTAACATAAAAAAGGATTATCTATTCTCTTCTATTGTTTGATTTGTATTGAAACAAGGCTTTAACCCTGCATCTCTCACGATCACTGGCTATCGAAAATTTGCAAAACAATATTTTTGTCGTTCTATTTTTTCCGATTTCATTGGCTTTTCTGTCTGTAAGCTTTTTTTTAATAAATGAAAGAGGCAACTAATAAAAATATTTTCTTCTTCCCTTCCTTTTCCAGACTTCTACCAGTCTAAAATATCACGTGGCCACTAAGTACATTTTGCCAGGGGATTTCTTCAATGGTCAAGAAGTCCCTACATTGCTTAGCTCTTATAATTATAAGGTTCGACTAACAAAGCCTGCTAGTGGAAAGGTTAGTGAAGCATCTCAATCCGTCATCATTTTCATATGTCATCTCTCTCACCATCATCATCGTCAGCCCTGTCAATCATCATCGTCATTATTGTCATCACCATCATCACTATTATTTAAGCTGCAATAAAAAACGTTATCTTTGTAGTCACCGTCATCATTATCATTTTCATCATCAATGTCATCCGTCATCATTATCATACATCATCTCTATCACCATTATCACCATCAGCCCTGTCAATCATCATCGCCATTATTGTCATCGCCATCATCACTATTATTTAAGCAATAAACAAAAACGTTATCTTTGTAGTCACCATCATCATCATCATTTTCATCATCAATGTCATCCGTCATCATTCACCTTCGTAAAAGCTAAGTTTTGGATTTCTACGTTTTGTGTGTTAAGTCTAGGATCTGGAATCTCGTTTTCCACTCAATACTGTCCGTCCCGGAATTCTTTTAAGAATTTCAAAATTCAAAATCTCTGATGTCAAAATCAACGGTATTGGCCTTTCGACTATTTTCCAATACCGATATATGTAAACGTCTCAGTTTTGAATTTTGAAAATGTCACTGATCCTCTATATCGATTTTTAATACCTCCATTTCGCCGTGTCGGAAAATCTCGGAGGAACCAATCCTACTTTATTCCATCACTATTACAATCATTTTCATCAACATTATCGTTTTCACTTTCACGTAGAGTGCACACACTAAAAGTGTGCAACATAAATACCACTAAATAGAGCTATTTCATGCTAATTCTGGTGTTTGCTTTTATTAAATTAGTGTCATTTACTACTAAATAGTGACAACTGTTCCACACATTTAGGGGCTGTTTATATGCTCGGTTTAGTGGGCTGGTTTCGTTTGTGTTCAAGTGCTCAGAGCGTAAAAACAAAAGAAACCAGACCACTAAACTGGGCTGGCTCACTAATAATAAATAGCCCATCAGTGTTTGCACTCTATCAGCGTCATTAATTTATGAAAATAACGATCCTTTCAATCATTTGCGTTTAAAATATATATTTTCTTGTTCTTATAGTTTGAAGTGAATGGTATTATGTTCTATAACACTCCTATCAAAACCAAACACTCTATTATCTACAAACTAGCGGGAGTTCTTTCGGTGCCACAGAAACGCCGTTGTGATTACACTAGAGTTTATTATGCTGTGGTAAGTCTATCATTTCTCTACGTATGATGTAGGACATTTGGGAATTTTTATGTCGCGAAAATCTCGTCAAATCGTTGAACTTTTTATCGTTTTCCAAACGTTTTAGCATTTTTCGTGATTTTATGTGCTTTTCTCCAAAAAGATGGGGAATAACCTACCAAAAGAGTCAAGCCAATACCATTATTATTGATGTTCTTTTTGGAGTTGTGCACTAATGAGATGAACTTATCGTAACAATTAAAAAAAAAACGTGTAAATGATCTTTTAGTCAATCAGATGGTTAGTCAAATAGTCAGTCAGTCAGTCAGTCAGCCAGATAGTCTGTCAGGCGGTCAGTCAGTTTGTCTGTCAATCGGTCAGTCATTGTGCCTGTCAGACGGTCAGTTTGTCAGTCAGACTGTCAGTCGGTCGGTCGGTCGGTCGGTCGGTCAGTCAGTCAGTCGGTCATTCAATCAGTCAGTCTGTCAGTCAGTCAGTCCATCAAGCTTTCAATCATCTATGTGTCATGTCTCGCACCAGTAGATCCTCAACTCTAGGTAGCCATTTAATCAATCAGCTATGCTTGCTTGTTTTCCAGACTTCTTGTAGGCCTTGTCTGTTCGCTAATAATTGTCCTTCAGGCTGGTCGAGGGTGGTAAGTACTTGAACAACTATGCCATACACAGTTATTATAATTTATTATAATTTCTTATAAAATATTTGAGATACAACGCGTGCTCTGATTGGATGAGACGCGTTCTCTATTCCTTCAACAGAGCACGGAACGTTGCCTTGGAAACAGTTAGCTGTTCATCGGTGCATTTTCGAAAATCTCCTTGTGGAAAGTTGAGGAAAATCACTTGTTTCGATGGAAAATTTGTCAATATTTGCATAAATTCTCTAAACTAAAGCTAGAGAAGTAAAAAAGGGAGTTTAGAAACAGATGAAACTGGATTTTATTGTTTATTTTCGGTAAAAAGTCGAGAAGTTGAAACGACATTTCACAGACAAAAACATGTGCTTTCCAGGTTCGCTCATAAGTACCGATTGTAATGATTTTCAACCTTATCAAACCTGCAAGTAAAGGACTCAATGGTGATCTTTGATAGCAGCTATTTTTACAAGCAGTCAGGACAGTATTGAGGTGATTTGAAGCTGGCTTTCCGCTAAAAACAATTGAAATACTTTGCTAGCTGAATTGCACAAGACTGTTATGTAAACCCAAACTCATCCGTCGATTGATTATGGACGCTAAAACTACCTTTCCAAATTTATTTGCCTTTTTACACTTCTCTGGTTTAAAGAATTATGGAATTTACATTTCTAAGAATGCTTAATGAAGTATTAAAAGGTAAAAAAGTGGTTCATATTTTCGCTTCAAAAACTTGTTTTGTTTTCCTGTGACTTGTTTGTGACGGCTTTGTAGTTTGACGATTGAAAATTTGTCCTTCTATATTAGTGGGGCGGATAGGTGCATGAATTGTTCGCTTTCTGTCAAAAGCACCAAAATTTGCATAGTTATTGCTTTTTAGGTATAGAATAATATCTGATATAGTGCCACGCCAAAATGTTTCGTTTTGCGGAGTTATAGTGTTTTTCCAAAATGGCGGCCATTTTGAACCGGAAGTAAAATTTCCCCCATATGATTAAGCAAGCAAACTGTCCTTTTCTATGATATTTTTAAGCCAAAACCTATGTTAGGGGATTCCAGAGCAAGGATAAAGGCCAGGTGTAGGGTACTGTGCATTGTTTTTATAAATGAAGAATTTATATAGAGGAAATACGTTTTTTAAATTATAAACCGGAAGTGAAAGCTAATGGGCCTAAAACATATACTTTATACAGGGTTTATGAAACAAATTTTTTTTCAATTTAAAGTTGAGAATTATGATGACTTGCAAAAGGTGAAAAACACGTCTTCTCACATTAACACCAAGAATGACATGGAACGCAGAGAGGGAGGGGCTGGGGGGGGAGGGGGGGGCTGCAGCCTTCCACTTTTAGCGCTAAAGAATAGAAATACAACTAATCCAAATAATAATTATCCTCAAAAGTTTTTTTTTCTTCTTTTTAATATTATCATTATTTTTTTATTTATTCATAAATTTTTCAATATGGATGCATGCTTGGATTTCTTGTTCTTTGTGACCTTTATCATTTGGCTGTCAGCCCTCCCCACTTTTCAACATACTCCCTGACATAGGAATACATTTATTTCTATATTCCAATTCGCTTCATTACAAGAGAAATTGACTATTTTCTCCTGTTGCTATTTATAAACTCCATAAGAAGTGTGGCTGACTTCAAGGCCTATATCAGTGTACTACCGGTGCTATATAAGATGCTACCATGCTCTTTGAATTACCCCAACTATGATCACATGGTTAACTGTTCATCTACGTGACATGTACCCTCTAGAAGAAACAGTGTCTGATGCGATGCAACATTGGATAAAGAAACTCATCGACTGTAAACATCATTATCAAAATTTGTTCATGATGTATGACTCTAGAACATTACAAATAACTACCACGAAGACAGACGTTTCATCGTAGTATATGATTAATGTGTCTTGATTTTCACAAATATACGAGAAAATAATCATATGTTTTAAATTTTTTTATCTGAAATAGAAAAAACGATCTAAACGTCTCCGTAAAACAGTGACAATGATATTCTCATCCATTTCGCATGATAATTTAAAACAAAGAGCATTTATATTGTATATGTCATTATAAAATTCATGAATAATTAATGAACCCAGAACAATGAAAAATCACTACTGTGACGGCATCTGTATATTTGATACAGAAATCGTCCTGATTTGCATAAGGTTTATCTTGAAATATCTTGGCCAAATTAAATCTAATTTCAAAAATATTAATCTAAAATAGCAGCATTAACCTAGACATTTCATAAGTAATATACAATATTCGCGTCCGATCTGTATGGAATATAAAATGTCTCGCCTTCAGCTCGACATTGTATATTCCATACAGATCGGCCGCTCATATTGTATATATTACATACATATTACAAATAGGATTTTCTTAAAGTTGGACATTTTTCATTTTCAATTATAAAATAACTATGATATACCGCGCACTCTGATTGGTCAACGCGAATGCTTTATGAGAACGCAAAGCACTTGTCAATTTGTTTTTTTATAAAAGGACGCTACGCGTCGTGCTTCTCTACACTTCTCTCGTGCTCTGCCTATCCCCGCGTGCTGTATTTCTCGATAAAGCACGCGCACGCGTCCCTTATTGAAGGAATAAAAGAAGCGCGCGCGTGCTTTATCGCGAAATACAGCACGCGGGGATAGGCAGAGCACGAGAGAAGTGCTAGACAAGCATGACGCGTAGCAGAGTGCTTCTCGCACTTCTCAGGTGTTCTGCCTATCCCCAAGTGCTTTATTTCTCGATAAAGCACAGCTAGCAAGTTTTTTATTCCTTTTATAAAATCCAAATTGACAAAGTAGAAGCAAGAAGTCAAACATAGCTGACGTGTCCGTACTTTGTGATCTCATAAAGCACACGCGTTGACCAAACAGAGCGCACGGTATATAATCCTTCACTATAATACCGGAAATGTCCTTAATCTATTATACGCAGTTCGTTTACTTGTAAATATTGATATGAAAAGGGAGTACCTGCTCGCACACGTTATGATAGGTGTAAATATAATTTGACATTGTCAGGCATTTTGTAACTTTTCAGTTACATACTGAATTATAAAATATTTGAGATACAACGCGCGCTCTGATTGGCTGAGACGCGTTCTCTATAACACAACAGAGCACGGACCGTTGCCTTGGAAACATTGGGCAAGTTCATCGATGGCTTTGGCAAAATTTTCCTCGTTCAGTGAAAGTTGAGAAAAATATACTTGTTTCGATGGAAAATTTGTCAATATTTGCATACAATTTTCAAGACTAAAGCTAGATAAGTAAATAAGGGAATTTTAGAAACAGATGAAAGTGGATTTTAACGTTTGACTTCGTCAAAAAGCCGAGAATTTGAAAGGACATTTTGTCAGACAAAAACATGTGCTTCCAGGTTCGCTCAAATCGATTGTAATGATTTTCAACCTTATCAAACCTGCAAGTAGAGGACTCAATGGTGATTTTTGATATCGGCTATTTTTACAAGCAGCCAGGACAGTATTGAATTGATTTGAAGCTGCCTTTCTGCTAAAAACAATCGGAGTACTTCGCTAGCTGAATTACACAAGACTGTTTGAGCTGTTCTGTGAACTCATGATCAAACTCATCCGTCGATTGATTATGGACGCTAAAACTACCTTTTCAAATTTATTTGCCTTTCTATACTACTCTGGTTTAAAGAATTATGGAATTTACATTTCTAAGAATGCTTAATAAAGTATTAAAAGGTAAGAAAGTGGTTCATAGTTTCGTTTCAAAAACTTGTTGTTTTGTTTTCCAGTGACTTGTTTGTGACGGCTTTGTAGTTTGAATTGCCTTTTAATATTTATTTCAACAACTAGTCAGTTTTACTGCTTCCTGTTTAAACAAATAACTTATAAATCTTTTGAAAATTTTAATGCTTCAATGATAGAGAAATTCTCAACAGTGTAATCGATTTATAACTTACATCGTTTTTATCGAAATTTTCATTTATTTTTGATAGGACTTACGTTTATGCTTCATTTCTTTCATTTTTCGTGTCTGAATATTTTATAAAAGGAATAGAAAACTCGGCAGCAGTGCTCTATCGAGTTATAGAGCACTTGGGAATTTTAAGAGAACTCGAGAAGCGGGAGAAGCACTCCGCTACGCGTCGTGCTTCTCCTAACGCTTCTCTCGTTCTCTTAAAATTCCCGCGTGCTCTATAACTCGATAGAGCACGCTGCCTCGTTTTCTATTCCTTCAATATAGTTACTGCTATATGTATACATTTTCTTAAAGCTGAAAAAGTGGAGATTACAATGGTACTTATAAAAGTACTTATTTTTTATATAATTATTTTGCGATATTCATCCGCCTTTTTTCCCCGAAGTTCACGGAAAACGGGATTTGCGATCGGACTTTCTTCAAAACAATAATGCCATTTGTTAGTTTGTGTAAAGTAATCACATGTTCCTGGAACTCCACGAAAAGAAAATGTATAATATCATAAAACACTGACTAAAAAATAATCAGTGGGTCACATCAAAAGCTTTAAGGAAATATAAATTATACTTTATGATCGTAACTATAATGGTTCGCACGCTATAACACATTTCATGGACATCGGATTTTAGTGTCCCCTGATACCCTAAATAGTTTTTACTAGCTATTTCATGCTCATGCCATCATGTGAAATTTCACTTCCGGTTTATGATTAAGAAATCGTATTTCCCCTATATAAATGTTTCATTTATCAAAAAGTGCATAATATCCTAAACCCTGTCGTTGTCCTTGCTCTTCAGTAGTATTTACTCAAAAATATCGTGAAAAAGGACAGTTTTCTAGGTAAATCATATGGGGAAATTTTCACTTCCGGTTCAAAATGGCCGCCATTTTGGAAAAACACTATAACTCCACAAAACGAAAAATTTTGGTGTGGCACTATATTGGATATTATTCTATACCTAAAAAGCAATAACTATGCAAATTTTGGTGCTTTTGACAGAAAGTGAACAATTTGGGCAAAATTCTGCACCTATCCGCCCCACTATATTTATAATTTGGCGATGTGTAAATTTCACGTAAATTTTTATTCGCGAGTCTTAATTTCGCGATTTTTTTTGAAAATCGCGAAATGAAAGTATCGCGAAATTAACTACGAACAAGGTATATTGTTCTAGCGGATATTTCATAAATATATTATTTGCACTCTAAAAATTGATGTCTATCTTTTCATTTCCTATTTTCCTTGAGATTTATTTTGACACCCACTACTGTTTGACACAGTCCCAACCCTTTGTTATTCTTACAGCGACTGCAGTATTGTGTTTGGTGGTCTGTCTTTCGAGGATGCCAGGCTCTATGTCGTAGAATACACGTGGTAAGAGGATTACTTTTCGTAGTTATATTATTTATAAATTAATATTAATTATATATCTGATTGTTACTCTTAGACAAAAAAATGCTGCAATGGATTTTGGGGTCAGGATTGTCAAGGTTTGTTTAAAATATGTGCTATTTGTGTTTCTCTTGCTGTAACAATTTCATTTTTTGTTGTTGTTGTTGTTGCTTTATGTTTTGTTTGTTTCTTTGTTCGTGAGTTCATACATCCGTCTATCCATCCATCCATTCTTCCATCCATCCACTCAATCATTCATCCATCCATCCTTCGATCCATTCATCCATCCATCCACTCATTCATGATCCATCCATCCATCCATTCATCCATCCACTCATTCATTAATTCATCCATCCATTCATTCATTTCTTCATTCATTCATTCATTCATTCATTCATTCATTCATTCATTCATTCATTCATTCATTCATTCATTCATTCATTCATTTGTTTAAATCTCAAGTTTAGATCTCAATCCGTTTATATGTGAATTGATCAACTCATTTATTCGCCCACCAGTCATTTCAAAAGCTTGTTCGCCCATTCCTTCATCCATCCACTCATTCTAGTACCCATCCATTCCTTTATTCCTTGTTTTTTATCTCTTTTCAGCGTGTCCAGGCAATGTTACCAATGCATGTTCTGGTAATGGTAACTGCCTGGACGGTATTTCAGGGTCAGGTCACTGTAACTGCTCTACCGGCTTTACTGGTACAGCATGTGAGAAGTGTTTACCAAACAATTATGGACGCAACTGCTCTTCAAGTATGTACAATTATATTGTTTGTTGCTGTTATTGTTGCTGCTGTTTTTTTGTTGTTGTTGTTGTTTTTGCTGCTGTTGCTGTTGTTGTTGCTGCTGTTTTTTTTTTTGTTGTTGTTGTTGTTCTTGCTGCTGTTGTTGTTGTTGCTGTTGTTGTTGTTGTTGTTCTTGCTGTTGTTGTTGCTCTAGTTATTGTTGCTGCTGCTGTTTCTTGCTGTTGTTGTTGTTGTTGTTGCTGCTGTTGTTGCTGTTATTGTTGTTGTTGTTGTTGCTCTTGTTGTTGCTCTTGTTGTTGTTGCTGCTGTTGTTTCTGCTGTTTTTGTTGTTGCTGTTGTTGCTGTTGTTGTTGTTGTTGTTGTTGTTGCTGTTGTTGTTGTTGTCGTCGTTGTTGTTGCTGTAGTTATTGTTGTTGCTGCTGTTGTTTCTTGCTGTTGTTGTTGATGTTGTTGTTGCTGCTGTTTGATGTTGTTGTTGTTGTTGTTGTTTTGTTGTTGTTGTTGTTGCTATTGTTGTTGATGTTGTTGCTGCTGTTGTTGTTGTTGTTGTTGTTGTTGCTGTAGTTATTGTTGTTCTTGTTGTTTCTGCTGTTGTTTCTTGCTGTTGTTGTTGATGTTGTTGTTGTCATTATTGTTGTTGTTCTTGTTCTTTGTTGCTGCTGCTGTTGTTGTTGATGCTTTGTTCACGAATTGGAAGCCGCGAAGAGTGACGTGCAAATTCACTACAAGAATGATAGGAAATACTTTCATTTCAACAATTGTATTTGCTCTACTCCAGATATATATTTTGTTTAAATATGCATAATATTTTGCATAAAATGTAGCTCCAGAGAGTTAATTGCGGATACAAATTAAAAACGAAATATTTATTTTAAAAAGAAACATTGTTAAGATTTCCAACTGCCTAGTTGAGAAACCAGTTATCTATACACAATGCATGATCGAGAAAATGCAAATTAAAATTTTGCCCAAACCGAGACGTGGAGAAATACAATAAAGACCTTAAAACCATGAGGACGAGAGCCAATGACGACGACGAAATGTAATACATTTAGGTGAATTATATGTGCATTGAGTTTTTCTTTGTGGTAGTAGATGCATTTTCAGTAGTTGTTGTCAACAGTGAACACGTTTTGACTTAATAATCACTCATGGCGCTTTTTGAGCAAAAATAAAGTCCAAATTCGTTGTCGTCATCTCTCTCGCGTTCTCATGCTTACTAGGGTCCTTAATCTCTGTTGCCAGAACTGGAATCAAACGTGGGACCGCCGGATTGATTAAGTTGCCTCTGAATGCTCTTCTACTTCTAATGAATGTTTCGGAGCTGTTAGTGAACAGTGCCAAGTGTATTCAGAGTCTTTGTTATCATAGATTGTAACTGTGTCAATGGTAGATGTAACGAAGGTATCCATGGTGATGGGTCTTGTTCATGTTACAATGGATGGGATGGAGAGAAGTGCGCAAACCGTGAGTACACCATCAAAGTCGTTTAAATAATAAGAATAATAGCAAGATACACCTCTTTCACGTTGTTGGAGAGAAAGGTGGTAACAGAACCGAATGGCATTTTGAATACATTGATAAATAAGCAACAATAAAACCAAATCAATGATGCAGACTTCATATAAAGTCCATCGGTGACAGATGGCTATGGCTATGGCTATGGCTATGGCTATGGCTATGGCTATGGCTATGGCTATGGCTATGGCTATGGCTATGGCTATGGTTAAGGGTTTGTACATTTATTTCAGTAAGATTTAATAGATAATCACTGAGGCACACATCATTCGTGGGTATAATGCATATTTTACATCATGTCATCGTCATCATCATTGTCATCATCATTATCACCACCATCGTTATCACCATCATCTTGTCGTCATATTCAACTCATCAAATGTTCTTTGCGGTTTTGTTTCCTACTTGAATCATCTCTGTTGACATAAATGCTTACACAGTCTTTTAACTTTTCGTTTTCGTATTAACAAGGTGCTGACCCTATTAGATGTCGTCCTAAAATATGCAGCAATAAAGCAACGTAAGTACAACTCTGGATTCGGCTGAAAGAATCCCGGTAGGCGACATCCATAGGATAAATACCTATCACTGGATAAACACTTATGCAGTGGAGAAATTCCATGCTGTTTGCATTTTTCATTGAGTAAATAACTTGTTCTAGACTTCGATGAAGTAGCTCTGGTGCTAAATTAATTTATTGAAATTGTAGTTAAAGCATTTTGAAGAAGCTATAGGCAATGTTGTACGATAATTCTTACATGAAATTTTAACAATCTGTGTTTATAGTTGTCGTAACGTGACTGGGGGATTTCACTGCGATTGCGATGCCGGATATACGGGAAATGGAACTCACTGCAGAGGTATGTAGAATATTGTATTTTACCCTGTCATGATTGGAATTGTTATTAATTCTCGTATTTTAAAGCAAATCCACTGATTTGAGTAATAATTTCTCGTATTTTTTAGCGATTCACGTTTGTGATTCAAATAATGGTGGTTGTCATAGAAACGCATTGTGTATTCCTAACCCTACCGACCCCTCCCTGGCGTCATGTCGCTGTAAGCAACGTTACACCGGTGATGGACAGTTTTGTTCAGGTAAGTAATATTTATCAATGCTGCACTTGCTTGCTAAATTCTGCTTGCCTCTCAGTTTATATAATAACTTCAAACTTGCCCCTTGTGTTAAAAAGCTCTTTTAATGAGTTAGGTCTGGGCGTACTGGACGTCCCTTCCCCATAAGCCCCTACACAGTTTGATTTTACCAAAGTGGCTTATTTCCCTGTGTCATTTTTTAACAGCGATTGACCTATGCCAAATAAGCAACGGTGGCTGTCATGTCAACGCTACGTGCACAAACGTCGGACCAGCAGAGGTAAGATTAAGTAAGGATAAAAACAGAAGGCTTCGTGTGATATAGTGCAAACACTAAATAAATGTAATAGAGTGCAAACACTAAATATGTGCAATAGTTATCACTATTAAGTCGTTAATAACACCATTTAAACAAAAGAAAACAATAGAATTAGCATAGAATAACACTATTTAGTGGTATTTATGTAGCAGAGATTTAGTGTTTTGCCTTTAATGAAAGCTAATGATTGTTTCTTATTTCTTATCAGCGACATTGTACTTGTGGTGATGGTTACCATGGTGACGGTGTCACGTGTAGACCTAATGATCCCTGTAAAGAGGTGAGCAGTTCGTTGTACATTGTTAACGTTTGTTACTTAGCGTCTTCAAGCTCATTATCTTACATCATTTGTAAAACACAAAATATTTTATGGCTTTTGTGAAAGGGGTGAACAAATTTTGAGCGGAAAAGGAAGTTCTTTTGATGTCGTCTTTGACAAAATAAGGTTAGCGTTTGCACTGAAAAGATCGTTTGTCGTTGTAGAATAATGGAGGTTGCAGTTTGCGAGCTAGCTGTAGAAGAACTGGACCTGGTCTGCGGAGATGCACATGTGATCCTGGTTACTATGGTGATGGTGAACTGTGCATTGGCAATAGTATGGAGGTATCGAAATTATTTTTATACTTTCACACGCCCAAAAGGAATTGTGGGAAATACTTTCTTTGCTATTTAAATTGTGTATCGTTTAAGGAATGTCTATTTTTGTATTGTTTTGAAGGTTCTGAAAAGCGATCCAGAATTATCACAAGTCAACAAATTATATAAGGTTAGGGATATGTTGCACGTGTATGATAATAATATCCCAAGTATTAAAATATCAATGTATGTATATATCATTATTATTTATTTGTTTGTTTGCGAGTTGTCTGTCAATTTTTTAAAAGTTTGTATCATATAGTTTAGCGTGTCAGATGATTTTTCTCCGTGTATGTTTGTTTTTCTATTTCTCACGGTTCTTTATCTGTTGTCGTCGTCGTTGTTGTTGTTGTTGTTGTTGTTGTTGTTTTTGTTTTTTTTTGTTTTTGTTTTTGTTTTTTGTTTTTTTTTGTCGTTTTTTTGGGGGGGAGGGGTCCTTTTTTTCTTTAGGGGGAGGGATTGTTTTTTTTGGGGGGTTTTTTTCTTTGTATAATTATCGTTTTTAAGAACTCTTCCTGACCTCTCCTTTATATATTTACAGAAATATCACGTAGACAAGCTTCTCGAATCAAACGGCCAGGCAAACATCATGGCTCCCACAAACAAAGCATTACAAAAGATATTAAACAACCACAGACGAAAGGTAAAAAAAGCTAGCATTGGAACAGCAGTAGCAGTAAATAAATTTCGTAATTTCGAATTGTTTAATATGGGATTCATATAGACATTATGCTACAATGTTTTTTGAGAAGGTCTCCTACAAGTGATCTTCAGAAGTATTTATCTGCAAATTTCCGTATTTACTCGAATAAGATTCCCGGGGCATTTTAAATTATTCACTTCTAAAACTGGGTGCCTATTCAGGGAGGCGATTATTCAACGGGAAGACGCGCACACTGCGGGCAAAGTATGCTTTTATTTTTATATCAATGTTACTCTATTACAGTAGTACCGGTGTTAGTATACTATAAAGAGAAGAAGCCATATGTGCTCAATCAACTTTTGTACATCAAACTGTCCCATTCTTCATCCAATGTGGAGCGATTTATAACAACTGATGTCTTATTTCTCTATGTTTCTAGAAACGCAGTTCTTCTCCAACTCCAACTATAGAGCAGTACCTCCGTTACCATATCATTGGATGTGTACGATTTAACAACTACACTGTGAGAAATGGCGGACAATTTATCTCTCTACTGGGAGCACCAGTCTGGTTAAAGAAGAATCCTAGCAACGTAAGTTGGAACTAAAACACACAGCATTGTCTTCGTGCGGTTTATGAGATCTCTATGACGCGCAAGGAAACATGGAAGTCACGAGGGAAGAGGGTGTGTGATCCAAGATGGCGTTAGTTTTTGTCCTTTTTGTGTGTGTGTGTGTTTGTTTCTTTTTTTTGCTATTAGTTTTTCTGTGTTTTGATTTGCCTTGATGGTTATAGTGATGCTAGTGATGAAAATTTTGATAGTGATGACAAGATGGTGATTATGACAAAGAAACCCAGCGGTGGTGATTCTGATTGGCTTTTGTTAATAATAATAATGTTGATTGATGATTTGTGTTTCAGAGTACCCAATCGTTTTTCATGGACGCGCAGAACAACACTGCTAACATAGTGCAAGTTTTTCAATCTGAGAATGGCCTTGTTTTCAAACTTGATAGTGTATTATCTCCCCCAGCGGAATATTTACAAACAGGAGATCCCAATGTATGTATTATTGTCTTCTGTTTCGCTTCTTTGTTTGTTTTCTTGTTTGTTTGTTTGTATGTAGTTGTTGTTGGCCGTGACGACATATACATTTGTTCTAGTTTATTAGTTCATGTTTGTTTGATCTCTTTGTTTGTCGGTTGGTTTTTATTGTAGTTTTTTATGTTTGCTTGTTTGCTTATGGTTTTTTTTTTCGTTCGTCGGTCCGTCTGTTTGTTTGTTTTCTTGCATGTTTGTTTTTGGTGGTTATGTTGTGTATTGTTTTGTTTTGTTATATAGATTTTGGTCTTGTTTTCTTGCTCATTTGTCTGCCAGCCATTTCGTAAACCTTGTGTGTGTGTTTTTATTTGTTTCTTTATTGTTTGTGTACTTTTTTGATTGTTTGTATTTTAGTTTTTATTTGTATTAATCTGTTTGTTCGTCCATTTGTCAATTTGTGTGCTTATTACAGGTGTAATTTGAATCAGCAATATTGCTTGTACTTTTGTTTTCGTTTCATAGAAGTCTTTTGTTAAAGTCGCCAACGAGCTTGGCTTCACTACATCAATCTCCTTAATGAAGGTATTAATAGACGCCATCAGTTGACCGCCTAAAATGTAGTCGTAGCAAAAATAACTCTTATCCTAACCACAAACCTAATAGCGATACTTGAGCTGCCGTAATCCTTTGTTATTCATGTGCCAACCAGACAGTGATTGGCTGTTATTTCAATAGAGCCTATTGTAGTTCTGGTTGGCACATTAGCATAACAATTCATTTGTTTCTAAACATAAAGTATCGCTATACTAACACTGAACTCTCTAGGAATAGTGTCTTCCTCTAAAATGTATTCAGCCAATCTATCAGCAGGATTTCATCGGAGTTCCCAATCAAACTTTCTCTCTTGCGAAGATACTAATTATTGTTATTATTTATTAATATAATGTATTCATTATCACATGTCTTCCTTCACTTATTCATTTATTTTTTTCTGATTCATTAGAAAGCTGGCTTGGAGAACATAGTCTCCAATCCTTACGGACGACCATATTTGGTATTTATATCAACCAATCATGCCATTGATAATTTGCCTAGTGACTTGAAAGCGAGGCTGAATGACCCTGCTCATGTTGATGAACTTGCTATCTACATCAAGTATCACGTGGTCCATAACGCACCGGTACGTGGGCTTTAGTTTCAATCTATCTTTGTATTTAGTATTTAGTTATCACTATATTTTCACTCGTACTGTAACACGCTTCATTATTTATTTATTTATTTATTTATTTATTTATTTATTTATTTATTTATTTATTTATTTATTTATTTATTTATTTATTTATTTATTTATTTATTTATTTATTTATTTATTTATTTATTTATTTATTTATTTATTTATTTATTTATTTATTTATTTATTTATTTATTTATTTATTTATTTATTTATTTATTTATTTATTTATTTATTTATTTATTTATTTATTTATTTATTTATTTATTTATTTATTTATTTATTTATTTATTTATTTATTTATTTATTTATTTATTTATTTATTTATTTATTTATTTATTTATTTATTTATTTTCATTTAATTATTTTCATTAAAAAATTTGTTTGGTTGACGGTAAATTAACTTAATTCAACTTGATTTGTGTATTATTAATTTTCTCAGGAGAACTTGACAACAGATTTCTTTCTACGTAATGGGGGAGGGGTACAATTCAGAACAATGCATGGACAGTCCTTGTTTATATCTTGCGAAGGCGACAAAGTAAGAGAATAAAGTTTGTGATAATTATTGGCAAATTTTTTTTATTCCAACTCCTATTTGGAAGCCATTCACTGAGAACAGCGTGAGTTGTTTTCTGGTCATTAATCTCAATAATGATGTTATAAGATGCAGTCTTTCTTTTTGCACTTTTAGGGAGATTTATACGTCAATGGTATAAGCAGGATTTCCAAAAGAGACATTCAATTTAAAGGAGGTGTGGCCTTTGTTGTTGATGACGTCATGGTTCCTCTGGGATTTGGCGGGAAATGTGATGAAATCGTCCACGAAAAAACTACTGTAAGCTCATTTTGAGGAATAATATCGCCTTTATAACTAATTTCATAATTTCGTTGATTGTCATTGCGTTTAAGTTCATTTATCTTCAATATCACCATAGTTTTAAAACCTGGGTTTCGAGCACATTATAGATATTGGTGTACCTCCACGGGCGGAGAGAGTACAGTGTTAGGGTTTGTCTTAGGATAAGGGTAGCTCCACACCAGAGTACTCCTTTCTTTATTTGGGTTTCCTTTGTCGTTTTTGTGCCGTTTGGGTTCGCTGTGTATGCGATGAAGAGAGACTTGATCCCTCCCCCACCGTCCTTGACATTGAACTCTCTACTCCCGTGGAGTAGTGTCAAGCGAAATTGGGGATTATGACAGACAGTTGGCTTAGTAAAAATGTTATAGTTGAAGTGGATACTAATTATTTCTTGTATCTAACACGAAAAATGTGTGGTCCGTGTATCGCCTAAGTTTTGTTATTTTTCCCTGTAAGACACATTATGCACCGGTGCTTTTTATTCGGTAGTGCGACCAAATAAAGCGAAATTCGGCCTGATATTAACGATGTTTTTTTTTCGGTTGAGCATAATTTTGCATTTTTGTTTTGGTCATAAATTATCACTGTTAAAATAGATGCTAATTTGTGTAACATATTTTCAGGGGAGCTGCAGTAACTGTTTATCACCTGAAGGATGCCCACACGACACCACTCTAGTAGTAAGTACTATTTATATTCGAGCTTTCACATTAACCAATAACGGGGGGAAGTAAAGGAACGACTGAGGACGCAGGTCAAGACCATCCTCAGTGATAGGCCTACACTAATACATACTAATTATAAATACAAAAAAACCTCACGCTTGTAAAACAGGATTACAATGGCATACGAAATTCTGTTTTGTCTCACTGGCATCTACAAAATATCTTCAAAACTCAATAATCAAAACTGAACTCTAAAGAATTCACTTGTATGGCGTGAGTGAGACAATGTAGAGAATGCGAAGATATGTTACAGTGGGGACACTCCAACCGGGACCATGTTGTGTGTTTTTTTTTTTTTTTTTTTCAATACTTTTAAAACTTGAATCCTATAAGTGAATTAAATGGAAATATTATTTTGATCACTCAATGTATTTAGATTTAATCCTACTTTATCAGAAGGTTTGAATCAGTAGAAATTAAGTGCGGGGAAAAATTTAAATAATGCTTAGTGGTCCCGGTTGGAGTGTTTCCACTGTAATTCTTTTGCGGACATTTTCGAAAATAACCGTTCTAAGCATATGATAGACCACAGGGCCGCAAAGCATCCTGGCTGATACGGCTCCTTTAACATGATTATGTTTTCCTATAATTCAGAGTAAAGCTAACCACAATTGTTCGTATGGAAGTGGTTTTCTTGGCTGCAAACATGTCTGTTTGAAAAGAAAAGTAGTGCGTAAATGCTGTCAGAATTTTTATGGTTCAGATTGTCGAGGTATGTTCATTGCTTCCAGCGTATATCATAAGTTTGTATTGGTCCTGCTGGTTGTCCTTTGTTTTATTGTCGGCTTATCTTCCATTAATTATTACTTCACTATATACCCTCACCCCCCACCCCCCTCGCCCCTCGCCTCTCCCACTTACTTTCTGTTCCACTTATTTCAACAAAGGGCTAACTTCCAAAACGACGAAAATCTACTCTGCAATGTAGCTTATATATAATAGTTTATCCGTATATCCGTGTATCAAATTTCTAAACACTAACTGGCATACAGACCTGACGGCAAAGTGCAAATGTTTTAAAGTAGTTGCCCTAGTTCGTTATGATTGTAATCGCAGAAAATTCATATTTATTAATTTTTCAGCATGTCCTGGTGGGGCAGGGGCCTCGTGTAATGGGCGTGGCCAATGTGATGATGGATTGACAGGCACTGGTAAATGTACCTGTTCAATGGGTTACCATGGAGACAACTGTGAGCTTTGTCCTTCTAATCTGACATGTCCAGGTAAGTGCTGCGTTACATAAAGTGTGTTATCAGAGTCGTCATTACACTTAAACAGCGGTCAAAATGGATAACTATGGGGAAGTGGTGTCTTTGGCAATTGCAGATTAATTGTGCTTGGCTTTTTCAAGAACGGTTTGACGATTGATTGCGTATGAAGACTAGCGATTTCCAAAGTCCAAGCAAACGGACGTCCGTCTCCGATTTGTTTTTGTTATTGTTGTTTTTAGAATTGAACGAAAGATCTTTTTCACATTCCTAACCTGAATGACAATACAGTTGATATCTTGGGAATGTAAATTTTTACATGGAATTACATGGGAAACCATTTCATTGTTTTGTCCTCCAAGTTGGGAGTACATACATGGGGTTTAACTGGCGTTAAACTGTGCCGTCATGCTTTATGACAGTATAATGATTTGCTTGTCTTTGTTTCAGCTCCAAACTCTTGCCTCGACAACAACGGTGGCTGTCACGTCTTTGCCACGTGCTCAAATGATAAGGTGAGATGCACGTGCACGCCAGGCTACGAAGGTGATGGGTATTACTGTCAAATGAAAGATCCATGTACTGTGAACAATGGAGGTTGTGACGCCAATGCCACGTGTCATTTCAAGGGTCCGGTAAGTCGTTATGCTCAACCAGGAACAAATTTTATTGCGGTTTCAAAACGTGATGTTTTTTTTTCTAATTTCATCTGCAATGTAGCGTACCTCATCATAATAATCAATATCACACGGTATCCAATTCTAGTGAGTCTAAGCCAATAGTACAGATGATACGCCATACAAGGTGGCGCTTCTTGCAATCAAGAAAGATGTCGTATCGTTTTGTCGAAATAGACATCTTTTAATTATGCCACATACACCCATGATTTCATGTCAATGCCATTGCCTTCACCTTGGCCAAAATCCTGATATGAAAGCTTTGTTTTTGTCATGCCCTTTTGCAGCGAAGGGCCTGAGGCCCATTCTAGGTATGCTACAAACTATAAGTTTGACTTATTTTTCATGGTCAAATGATTACCACTCTAGTGTTCCGTTGCAGTACTCGTATAAATCAGAGCATCTCTCGTTAGCCTTGTAAACCTCTAATTTCTGAAACTTTCAACCTGAGCTGTATGTAGTTGTAGACTGCCTATTTTTATAATATTGATGTCTTTACAGGACCAGAGAGAATGTCAGTGTAAACAGGGTTTTTATCAAGTCGGTGATAGTTGTAAAGCTTTCGTGACGTCATCCCCATGTGCTGTCAATCATGGAGGCTGCTCTGACCACGCCTACTGTAAAGAAATAAGTACGTATTTGACTTTTTTCCTCTGATAATTGACTGATAACTGTTTGGTACAAAACAAACTAAACACTAACAAATAGTAGCTATTTAGTACCTATTTGTCACTAGCACTCGACCAGAAAACAATACCCAAACCAAAGCAATAATAATTGCTGTATTTACTGTATATTTCTTGTCTTTTTCTAGATGGTTCGTCTACATGTTCTTGTTGGGCCTCATATGTTGGTGATGGATATCAATGTCATGGAAATATCATGCAGGTAGGTAGATTAACAAAAAATCCGTCCGTCCGTCCGTCCGTTCCTTCGTCCTTCACTCTGAAGCTGTTTGCTTGTCTGTCTGTCTGCCTGTGCATAGGTGTCTATTTGCCTGCCTGCCTTCCTGTCTGTCTGTTGATGTGTCTGTTTGGCTGTCTGTCGGTGTGTCTTTCTGTCTGTCTGTCTGTCTGTCTGCGTCATTGTCTTTAGCCATCTATTTGTTTGTGTTTTTTTTTTAACTTTCTTTTTTTTTTCAGACATTACAAGACACAGTCAAAGCACAAGCCTTCTACAAGGTAAACGCTAGACAATTATCAGTCATGTACTTTGAGCAAGAGAGCATAAACTAAAAGAAGGAATGGATGATATATCAGACTTATGTATATATATTGTATAACTTCTATTGTTATTACAAAGAATCTATTTAAATGTTTCATTGGCATAATTGTGAAGCCTGAGAACATAAAGAATAAAATAAAAAGTGAGATGTTTATACGCCCAGGTACTTTGTGCTCTCTTTTTTTTAAGCATTGGCTTTGAACATGGTTCCCTTCAAGCTGACTTCTCTACAGCAACAACAATCATAACAACAATAGCACAACAACAACAACAACAACAGCAACAACAGCAGCAGCAGCAACAAAAACAGCAACATTAACAGCAACAGCAACAATGACAACAGCAACAGCAACGATAACAACAATAATAACAACAGCAACAACAACAACAGCACCAGCAACAACAGCAACAACAAAAACTACAACAACAACAAATGTTGATTCACTCAAACGTATTAAATCGATTATAAACTATAAATTCCAATACACTCAAAATTACACATGGTTGTCGTGGATTCTTATGGACGTTTTTCTTTCCTTCTAGGCTCTTTATCATCTACGGCAAGATGTACAAGGACAAGCCCTTCTGTCATCTCTCCAATCAGATTCCAAGTATTTTACTGTTTTTGCTCCGGTTGACAGTGCTGTTGACATCAAGGTATTTGTGCTGGTCATGATGTTATTATGCGAGGAGTAATCTTGAATTTTGCTTTTTTGGTTATGATGATGTTGTTGATGATGACAATTATGATTATCATGATGACAACCTTTTTTGAAATAGGTGTTTAAAAATGCTAGTCGTGTTTGAGTTTTCTTTCATCATAGCCGCTGTCCCGCCACAACATGATATAACATAATCAGCTTTAATTCTCTAACAAGTGTTATGTTATGCAGGATTCTGCTGTATTGATATTTCCTGACGATTATGCCATCGAATTCGAACCGTAGCGATAACAATACCGTAGTTTCTATAAAAAAAAAACATTCGAATCATGTGCTGTATTGTAGTGGAATCGTAGCCGTAACGTTTCCCACTCATACGAAAACGACTCTAATTTAAAATCATCGTAGTTATTACAATGTGGGTGCAGTAGCATTATGTGTTTTGTTTCTATTTGTTAAGGGTTTCAACTTGTCCTGGGCAAAGAACCACATTCTACCAGGCCGTATTCAGCTATCAACTGTAAAAGATGTCACTACAGTAACCAATCTACTTGGTGTCAAGACCATGATACGCAAACTTAAAAGCGTGAGTGAAGAGTGGATGGAATATTGGATGAATGGACGAATGAAAAAATAAATGAATAAATGAGTTTGAGTGAGTTGAGTGAGTTAATTAATTAATTAATTAAATAATTAATAAAAGAAAGAATGAATGAATGATATAATCAATGGATAAATAAATGAATATTTAAATGAATGAATGAACGAATGATTGAATGAATAACAGCTGACTAAGGGACCGTTCGCACTAGGCTGATTTGGTGTTTGTTTTGCAAAAATATCTGTCAACGAGAGGTGTAGACGAGTGCGAACGCGATTTTGTTCCTTTACCAATTTTTGTCTTGGCTTACCAATCATCAAAAACGCCGTCGGCCTGCTCCAAAGTAGGCCAATTTTTTGTCAAATGTCAAAACTGTCAACTATTAGGATATGTAACATATCAAATTCTCGTTAGATCAACAATGAGTTATCAATGGAGTCCGTACTACAAGTCGTACAACTTAAATTCTTGTAATTTCAGTGAAAATCAATCTCCAAATAGCTACCAGTTTTACACAATGGAGTCGCCGGGTCCATTTAATTTTTATGGATCCCAAATGGAGCAGTTGAGCCAAAACATCGTCGTCAACTCGATGCAAAATGGCGCGCAAAGAAATCAGGATTCATTGCCAAGTACAAGCAACGCAGGCAAAGGGAAAGGGCCAGTCTTGAAAAAAGCAGCATATGATACAATGGGCCAAGATGAAACCAAGCTACTTGTCAATTTATGGGTAGAAAACCACTACCGTCTTGAGAGCAAGGATTCACGAACGGCATGGAATAAGGTTGTGGAAACGCTGAATGAGCAATACAAGAACAACCGCACAGTCGACAAGTGTAAACGCAAAATGAAGTACCTTCTGGAAAAGTATAAGGAACGAAGTGATTGGAATAAGAAGCAGTCCGGTGGACATTTGTGGAAATCGCCATTCTATGACGAAATTGACGCAGTCCTTGGAACAAGAGATGTAGTTACATTCCAACACGTCGAGGAAGCGAGTGGCTCGGGAGCGAACGAAAGTACTGCCTCTACTAACGACGAAAGTTCCCCTTCTACTAGTAGTAAAAGTGCCGAAAATGCTTTAACTGGTACACAGAAAAGAAAAAGTCGAAAGCGAAAGAGGGCAAGCAGAGAAGAAAGCGACGACGAAGTTAATCATATGAAGTCATTGACCGAGCAGGGTGACAAAATTAGCGAGGTTATTGCAAAGATGCAAGAAACACAATCCAAACAAGTCGAAATGATGGGAAAGTTCATGGAGGCAATGGTAAATATAATGTCACAACCAAAGTAAAGAATGTTGCTATATGTGATATCACAGTAAACTGAAGTCTGCAAAGAACATTGTTTTAATAACAATATGATTTCATAGTGTTTTTAACATTAACATTTTTACATTTGTTACAGTTCTAGCATTTATTATAAACTCTTGTTTGATTAATGATTGATCGCTTGATTTCATTTGCAAGATACTTTTGTGTCATTCATATGATATGGTCAAACGTTTCATTAATTACTTTCAAAAGAATCTATTGTCTATGCATTTCTATTAAATTTAAGATAAATAAAAATAATCTCTTGAATATATAGTGTTTGTAATTATATGTGTTTATTGCAAATAATCATTCAAAATCTCTCGAATGTATTCTCCGTCTCTTAAGACAATGTTATTATTGTTTGGTGGGTTATCGTCATCGGGAGGATCTTCTATGTCCCAATTATCGCGAACTAAAATACAGAAGTTGTGAAGGACAGCACAAACCATGATAATTTTGGATATATTTGTCACATTACATTCCTCTATAAAATCTAGGATCCTCCATCTCGCTTTTAATACTCCAAAAGCGCATTCAACTTTAACTCTAGCTGCAGATAACTCTCTATTGAAATCTATTTCATTGGGGTCTACAGTTCCCTCTGGGTAAGGTTTCTGCAACCATGGTGTATGGGGATAAGCACTATCACCCACAAGATATGGTTGTAGAGAATGTTGACCAATCTGGAGCATGGGTCCATTGGCTAGAATGTCTCCATTCTCTGCCTTTGTGTAAATAGCAGTATTACGAAGTACGCGGGCGTCGTGCATACTGCCAGGAAATCCGGTTACCACGTCTAAGAATATCATCCTTCCGTTCACTATACCTTGCGTTACTACATCATACTGGTGATATCGACTGAAGTAGTCATGGCCACTTTGCCGTGGTCTTTTTATTTTGATGTGTGTGCCATCAATTGCTCCTGCTATGTTCGGTAAATCAGAGTAATCCTGAAATGTTGCTATTTCCGTGGCAGTTTCAGCCGCAGTTGTTGGGAATTTTATGTATTCTCCCCTGATTTCATGAAGTCGATCAACTACATCCCAAAAAGCTTCATATACGGTGGTTTTGCCTATATTCATTGCAACACCAGCATTTTCGTAAGTCCCTCCATGAGCAAGCCGGTAAAGGGCTATTGCTAGAACTCTTTCCGGAGATATGCATGGTCTCAGCCTCGTGTTCTCTCGTTGAATATAAGGACGTAGAATGTTCAGAAGGAGATCAAAACTATTTCTACTCATCCTCATTTGACGGCGAAAGTAGTCTTCAGGAATATTTCTATCATTATAATGGATCTCGAACCATGAGGTTTGAGGACGTGGCAGCATCCAGTATGGCTGTAATCTTCGTCGTCTCCGAGCATTTACAAGCAAAATTCGGTTTTGTGCAATGTGATTTAATCTGAGTAGGCCAAGGAGAAGTAAAATTTGCTGTTGGGTGTTAAATATCAGGTGAAAAGCATAGATAAATGCGAGAGCATTCAAAGGTCGCATTTTACATATGTAAACAAAATACGCCGCGAAAACTTTGCCGGGAAACGAGACGTATAGTTGAGTCGTATTTCTATTTTGATTGACATGTTATTTGCTAATCTACAATTTGGTTATGTCACAGTGCGAACACAATTAGACAAATAATTTTTGGTCGAGACAACTTTTGGCTTGATTTTTGTAATGGTTTACAAAATTTTGTCGGACAAGTGCGAACGGGCTCTAAGTCACAGACTGAATGACTTCGCGATCCACCTGCAAATAGCTTTTTGTTCCAAAATATATAAATGCCACGCATAGCTTCTTTCTTTTAAAATGTGACGCCTATCTTATATTATTTATAGGGAATTTTCACTATCAATGGAGCGGCTCATGTACTTGCTGATATTACAGCAGTTAATGGACTCATTTATATTGTTGATCAGACTATCCCGGTGAGTGAAATGTAAAGCCAAAACACATTGTGAGTTTGGCTCATGAAAAATGTAGATTGAGCCGTAAAATAGACGTTAGACGTCAGTAGAAGAACATACGAAGTGGCTTTGTAGCCACCGAAAAAAAAAATGTTTCCCAGTACAACTAGCGGCCGTGGACGGCTGTTTCGGCCTTTTGGGTCTCATCAGCACGGCACAGCTGGAGCACTGGCACGTACGCCGGCGAGTAAGCAATTAGTGGAAGACGTAGTTGTCGGTGGTTGCATTTTTTTACAGGTGGGAGGTGCTCCACCTGGAGAAATGCAACCTGAAACCCCTCCCACCTGGAAAAAAATGCAACCACCTTTAACTACGTCTTCCACTAGTTGCTTACCTCTTGGCCCTGCCGAACACCGTGTGTTTGTTCTCGAGCAAAATCCTGCCTCTCTTCATTGTTTCCCCTCGCCCATGTGTATAAAAGGGTTTCAGTAAAACACTTAAGAGGCTATGTCAGTAAAAACTAAACATACTCTAATATATCCTTGGCAACGGAGCTCTCGAGGGCTTTTTTCATACTTAGCCGATTTGTACTCTATTATATGGCTATCAACGTGGTGTAGTTTATTTGTGGAAGTTCGCTTTATTTTTCGAGAAATTTTGATTTTCGTCAACACTGGTCATTTTGCTTGTTTTCGGAAAAAATATTCACCAAATTTATTCGTCTCTAACAACAAACTTTTATGACTTTTCGATATTTTTGATATTATCATCCAATTGCATGTTATTTCGACTATGTTATGTTTCAATTTGGAAGGGTTTTAAGAAATAGGAATTATTTTGTGAATTTTTAAGTAATGCACATTTTTTACTGTCCAAAAAGTACAAGTTAAAAACTCGTCATTTAAACGATGTGGGATATGACAAAATGTATCAAGCTTTTAAGATTCACAAAGGCGAAACAATGGGCTTTATTTTGATATAAAATTTTGCTTGTGTATTTTTATTTTTGTACGAGAAAATTGAGGATAAAGTTGAGGAAAAATCACTTTTTGTGTGAAGTGAAATCGACATCGCTGTCTCGGCAGTGAAACACATTTTAGATTCACCATCTAAAATAACTATTATAATTGAATCATTCCCATTTACCTTGTAAATAACTGTTCTATGATAGATAGAAAGCTGTTTGCAAGATTTTTTTTTTTTATTTTGACAATCTTGGAAACTTCTTTTGCGACGTAGTAAATAGGAACAAATGTTTGTTCTGATGTATTGTTTGCATGTGTCGTACAAACAAAAACAGACAACCAAATAAAATAAGAAACCAATTTAGTTTTTACTTTGTACTGTCTTTATGGTTCTGATTTTGATAATTGAACGGATTGAATGCGAGAAAGAAATTGAAAAATTGTTAACAAATTTTCATTTAGCTTTGAAGCGATACGATAATAAATTCATTCTAGTTTGATCACAGGGAACCCTATAGGTAGTGACATGATTTTCTCTATTGTTATTTTGAATACGCGGTAAACTTTTCGAATGATTATTGCAAAATATAGTTTTCTGTATTTCAAATATACGATTATACCAATATTAACGAGGATTTTGTGAAAAATCACTTTTGGTGTGAAATGAAGTCGATAGAGATCTCCGTGTCTCGACAGTGAAACAAATTATTACCACTCACCTTGTAAATGATGACCAATATTCTTTATATGATTTATAAACAGCTGTTTGGAAGATTTTACGAGTTTGAATGTCTTCGATCATGATCCCATCACTGCTTGTTTTTGGAAACGACTCATAGACGGCTTGCTATTTCAATTTTCACGGGAAAATCAAAATTCCAGGATAATGTACGTATTGATGAGCATAAGTATGGTCTGATGATTGAATTACACGTTATTATTCTCAAGATGAAGCAAATATTTCTTCAAACGTACTGGCTGCTACAATAAAATATGCTCACATTTACGGTACAGCCGCTTATGTAGTGCACAAAACAGTTGAAATTCCTTCACATCGAAATGACTACTTGACAGCTTGTCTCGTGTATTGAAATTTGCAAGCCTCGACTGTGAGCCCAGCAAAATAAGAAACAAAAACAAGAAATTATAATCAAAACCAAACATTCTCAGTACTGCTCTTTTTTTATTTCATTAATTAATTTATCATTCCATCCATTTCATTCCTGCAGTCATTTATTTATTTATAGTTTTATTAATCTATTTACCCTTCTCCTTTTTCATGTTATCCATTCATTTGTTTTTCGTTTTTCTTTCATTTATTAATTTACCCATCCATCCACCAACTCATTCATTCACCTATTGACTGAACAGTGCCAACGGAACAAAACGCATACTAACGGAATCTTTTTCTTTTTCCATTTTCCATATCATTATTTACTCATGTATTAATTTATCGATAAACACATTTTGATGTATAACTAAAAGAATTATTGATTTTTCTTATACTAATTTAAAAAAATGTTAAAACGTGTTCAATCAATTTTTTCCCAAGATCTCGTTCATTTATTATACATTCATTAAAAAACAACAACAACAAAAAACAACAACAACAACAACAACAAAAACGCATGAGACAAAATAAGATAAAATAATTAAATATGTTTTAAATTAGCCATTCTTTCCATCCCTTAATTCATTCTTATCATTGTGGTAATGTAACTTTATCCATTTATGCATTCCTTCATTTTCTCATTTGCTTATTCATTAATTCACTCACTCCCATTTTAATTCATTAAATAATGTTTTTTCAATATCATTAGTTATATAAATATTTACATTACCAGAATGATAAAAATGAATTAAGGGATGGAAAGAATGGTTAATTTAATACATAATTAATTATTTTGTCTTATTTTGTCTCATGTTTTTTTTTAATTTTTTTATGAAGGTATAATAAATGAACGAGATCTTGGGAAAAAATTGATTGAACACGTTTTAAGATTTTTTTAAATTAGTATAAGAAAAATCAATAATTCTTTTAGTTATACATCAAAATGTGTTTATCGATAAATTAATACATGAGTAAATAATGATATGGAAAATGGAAAAAGAAAAAGATTCCGTTAGTATGCGTTTTGTTCCGTTGGCACTGTTCAGTCAATAGGTGAATGAATGAGTTGGTGGATGGATGGGTAAATTAATAAATGAAAGAAAAACGAAAAACAAATGAATGGATAACATGAAAAAGGAGAAGGGTAAATAGATTAATAAAACTATAAATAAATAAATGACTGCAGGAATGAAATGGATGGAATGATAAATTAATTAATGAAATAAAAAAAAGAGCAGTACTGAGAATGTTTGGTTTTGATTATAATTTCTTGTTTTTGTTTGTTATTTTGCTGGGCTTACAGTCGAGGCTTGCAAATTTCAATACACGAGACAAGCTGTCAAGTAGTCATTTCGATGTGAAGGAATTTTAACCGTTTTGTGCACTACATAAGCGGCTGTACCGTAAATGTGAGCATATTTTATTGTAGCAGCCAGTACGTTTGAAGAAATATTTGCTTCATCTTGAGAATAATAACGTGTAATTCAATCATCAGACCATACTTATGCTCATCGATACGTACATTTTTCCTGGAATTTTGATTTTCCCGTGAAAATTGAAATAGCAAGCCGTCTATGAGTCGTTTCCAAAAACAAGCAGTGATGGGATCATGATCGAAGACATTCAAACTCGTAAAATCTTCCAAACAGCTGTTTATAAATCATATAAAGAATATTGGTCATCATTTACAAGGTGAGTGGTAATAATTTGTTTCACTGTCGAGACACGGAGATCTCTATCGACTTCATTTCACACCAAAAGTGATTTTTCACAAAATCCTCGTTAATATTGGTATAATCGTATATTTGAAATACAGAAAACTATATTTTGCAATAATCATTCGAAAAGTTTACCGCGTATTCAAAATAACAATAGAGAAAATCATGTCACTACCTATAGGGTTCCCTGTGATCAAACTAGAATGAGTTTATTATCGTATCGCTTCAAAGCTAAATGAAAATTTGTTAACAATTTTTCAATTTCTTTCTCACATTCAATCCGTTCAATTATCAAAATCAGAACCATAAAGACAGTACAAAGTAAAAACTAAATTCGTTTCTCATTTTATTTGGTTGTCTGTTTTTGTTTGTACGACACATGCAAACAATACATCAGAACAAACATTTGTTCCTATTTACTACGTCGCAAAAGAAGTTTCCAAGATTGTCAAAATTAAAAAAAAATAATCTTGCAAACAGCTTTCTATCTATCATAGAACAGTTATTTACAAGGTAAATGGGAATGATTCAATTATAATAGTTATTTTAGATGGTGAATCTAAAATGTGTTTCACTGTCGAGACAGCGATGTCGATTTCACTTCACACAAAAAGTGATTTTTCCTCAACTTTATCCTTAATTTTCTCGTACAAAAATAAAAATACACAAGCAAAATTTTATATCGAAATAAAGCCCATTGTTTCACCTTTGTGAATCTTAAAAGCTTGATACATTTTGTCATATCCCACATCGTTTAAATGACGAGTTTTTAACTTGTACTTTTTGGACAGTAAAAAATGTGCATTACTTAAAAATTCACAAAATAATTCCTATTCTTAAAACCCTTCCAAATTGAAACATAACATAGTCGAAATAACATGCAATTGGATGATAATATCAAAAATATCGAAAAGTCATAAAAGTTTGTTGTTAGAGACGAATAAATTTGGTGAATATTTTTTCCGAAAACAAGCAAAATGACCAGTGTTGACGAAAATCAAAATTTCTCGAAAAATAAAGCGAACTTCCACAAATAAACTACACCACGTTGATAGCCATATAATAGAGTACAAATCGGCAAAGTATGAAAAAAGCCCTTGTTGACATTCCATGTTTGATATTTTCCGACATACCCTCTTAAGTAAATAAAGTACAACTTCCTTAGATTTACTGAAGCAAAGTTTTGGATTGAAGTCGCGCGTATATTACTTTGTACCCTTGTAGATGCTATAGTAAGGGAGAAATTTGAAAACTGTAATTATGCAAATAACTTTATTTTTGACTTAATGTCGAGGCTTTCGGCAGGACGGCCTTTGCAAATAAAGCTTTTCTTCAACGCGATATTTATTTTTTTCCAGATTGTTGGTCAGATTCCAGAAACACCTACACTCCCTCCAACGACTGGCACAACGCCATCAAAATCAACAACAAAACCACCATCATCAACAATACAATCAACGACAGAAAGATCGACCACAACAACAACAACAACATCAATAACAACAAAAGAATCCACAACATCAACAAAAACCGAACCATCATCATCACCATCATCACCGACACTACCAACATCACAACGAACTCCATCAGCAAAATCATCGTCTTCAAGTCCAACGTCATTTTCCTCTACTCATGAGGTGAGTGTATCTTATGAATGCCAAAACAATAGACCAGTTTCAAGTTCGTCATTGCTCAGGCTAAGCCTCAATTTTAGGTAAATTAACAAAAGAGTCAAGACAAAACCATTGGTATTTATATTGTTCTTGGATTGGTGCATTCCCACGGGATGTACCTCGTACAAAAGAATAATATATCACATACTACCGAGGCTTAGCCTGAGCAATGAAGAACATGAAACTGGACTATTGAGACAATTTTATTAGTTTTAGGCAATCACATATGAACGGATTTCTATTCAAATTTAGTTAGTTATGTTCATATCGGTACACTTATTTTAAAAACTGTTGTTTCAAAAATTGTTGAATGTTGAGTCCGACAATTGCCTTTGTTCACTATGACGTCACCTCTTGTTTACTAGAGGATAAAATCGCCAAACTCGAAAAAAAAAAAAAAAAAAACTAGAAAATTCGAAAAATTTGCTCGCATCGAAACAGTTCAGTTGAAATAGCCTGGTTTTGAAATATAAAATGTGTTTTTATTGGCCAAATAATATTCAGGGAGAATTTGCGTTGATTCGACCCCTTCTGACGACAACGATTCTTGCATTTAAGGTAGTTCGGGACCCTTGCTACTGCGCATCCTGCTCGCGCATGTGAAATCAAATAAAATTTCTCGTGCGATTAAAAATAAATTTTGCGTTAGAGCCAAAATATGGTCATTCTTGAACTTTTTGTTAAAAAATAACATCATAGCATTACATACGGGCCTCAAAAGCAACTAGTACCCATTCCCGCGCGTCCAAAACATTGAAATCATCTTATTTTCCGCGCGTTTTTTGCTTATAGCTCTAAAATTAGCACGGTGACACCCAATTATTTTTCCATTATTATATTTGGCATAAACCCAGCTTTAAAATTTTGAAATAAAAAATACATGGTCTTCAAGACCAAAACATTGTAATTTTGACTTTTTTGTTGTAAAGTGTGCAACAAATTAATGAAGCTCTTCATTTAAATCTCCGTAAAATATCTCAGTCGATGTCTTTTCCAAGCATTTTGTCAGACTGTTATAGCAGATTTGTGAAAAACTTTCAAATTCGTTCGCAAGAATTTTACTTTCAACAAATTTGATGTCACTTCTTTTAGTTGAAATGGGGCAAAAATGAGCCTTTTACCACCCCCACAGTTCCAAAACAAGCGCGGTGACCCCTATTTTTTATTTCATTTTTGTTTTTCTTATGTGTCAGTCCTTATGTAGAAAAAGTTTTAAAAAAATCTATCGGCGGGAAGTGTGGATCCCGAACTACCTTAAACAATAGATATTTGAAGATTGTTTTGATATGACTTCATAATGAATTAGGGCAATACCACCTAAAGAGACTATGGGTTATTGTAATTTGTTCGTGGTCACATCGCAATTTAATCCCAGCTTCTTTCGGAACTCGGCATCCCTGACAGTCCATGTTTTGTCTGTCCAGTTAATGTTTTGTCAGTCAACCTTTTACAACATGCCGATATGCAATTAATATTCTAGTCTTCTCGTGTTTATTTTAGTGGTGTAAACACTGTGTAATTCACCTTGATAGATGTTACTATGCATATTTTCACTTATCTTCTTTGTAATACAATCTCCTTAATTTTCAAGTCGCAAATATCAACTGAAAAGGCTTCGACAGCTGAAACAAATGGCAACAGCACAAAGGTTGGTATCTTATCGTTTATAAGGCTGTTTGTCGTTCATTTTTATGTTTTCGTGTTCTATTTACTGAATCGTTTGCACTTGCTGACCATGTTGTCTGGCTGTGAGTAAGCTATTAGGACGATTCTTTTCCCTTCCTTTGGATTACCTTGCTGACGATTATATTGGCCGTGAGGGTCTAGGGACGAGAGAAGGAAGTATGTAGCCTACAGCAGTGATTGTTCTGTTTACGATGTATTGTTTGAGATTTTGCAGTCAAACCACGTAAACACACAGATCATCAATGATTTCATTGATCAAATATTGATTTCATTTTTTTGATTTTAATGTTCAAAGTTCGAAACTCAAAATAAAGTATTTCTCTGAAAAAATTGAAAATTATTATATTTTATGAACTATGAAAAAAACAAACATTATCTCTGTTTTGTTGAGAAATACTAAGTTAAAATTTTCTAAACAGCTTCATCTTTATATTGAAGATTTTCAAAGCATTTTTTCCTGCCTAAAAGGGCGACTTCTTGTTTCAAATATTTTAGATGCGGATTTCAAAATTGAATATTGAAATCCAACTGAATGATTTCAAGTTCCCAGAAATAAAATCGTTGGTAAACACTGTGTGTTCACGACTCAGGTAGTTTCACTGTGAAATTAACATGTTAAGCTTAAACCACTGTTGTTGTTATTTTTTTTCAGAGTCCTATTTTTGCTCGAAGAAATAAGGTAAAAAGGCAGGATTTTTTTGTGTGTGTCTGAATGCTTGTTTGATTTCTCTACAAATGCCAAATCATCTAAACACACACATATATATGAGTCGTAACTGCTTAAATAGGGTCTAAGGGTTTCTGAACTGAGAAACATTGACTTCAAAAGAAAGAAAAGCGAAAAACGTAAGAGATGTCAAGCAAAGGGGTCTTCGTCAGCTAGACCCATTTTAAGTTATCACGACTCATGTTGTGAAATGGCCGTCTCTGCTAATTTAAAGCACTTTTTCTTAAAGCTTTTAAACTTGAAATACGCGCTATAACAACTTTATAAAACACAGTATTGTAGCTGAATCCCTGTTCTAGATGGCTATGAATAAGATGATTCGAACGAAAAAAAACTACCTTGTTTTTGCTTTATTTTCAAAAGAAATAACCTTTACAATCGTTTCTGTAGCTCGATTTTTCGGTATTATCGGTATATCAGTATTGTGTCTTTATATTTCTCCGTGTTGAAAAACAAGTATTCGTTCTATTTTGTAATCTTTACTTTTCCTTTTCCGGCAACTCTTCTTATTCGTTGTGTTGAGGGTTGGAGTCGCTTTCCAAAACCGTGAAAAACACTTAAGGTATCAGGGGACCTTAGAAACCGATGTCCACAAAACGCCTTATGGAGCGCGAACTATTATAGTTACTTCTATAAAAGTATACATTTTCTTTAAGCTAAATAAATGGAGATTGCAATGGTATAAAAATTATTTTGATGTGATCCATTGATTTTTTTTAAGTGAGTGTTTTATGATTTTTGACCGCCTCTTTTCGTGGAGTTCCAGGAACACAGGATTACTTTACATAAACTAACAAATGACATTATCGTTTCGAGGAACGTCCGATCTCAAAAACCGGTGTCTCATTTTTTTGATTAACATATTCTTTGCAAAAATATTCGCTGTTAAAGTTGAAAAGCGTCATTTTTAGCATGTTTTGCTATTAATTGGAAATAACACAAACGCGGCAAGATATCAAAAAACTGAGACACCGTTTTTGTTTCGACATCTAAAGCTACATCGATGCAAAATTTCAACACAATCGATTGAAATCCCGTGTTCCTGGAACTTAGTGAAATGAGGCGGTCGAGAATCACAAAACACTTAATGAAAAAAATAACAATCGATTTTATCAAAATAATTTTTATACCATTGTAATCTCCATTTATTCAGCTTTAAGAAAATGTATACTTTTATAGTAGTATCCATAATAGTTCGCGCGCCATAAGGCGTTTTGTGGCATCGATTTTTAGGGTCCCCTGATACCTTAAGCATATTCCACTTTATTACACCTAATTACACTTTATTACACTTAATTACGCGTTTGTGCACTTTAATGTACTTTAATACACTTTGATACACTTTATTACAACTAATTACACTTTATTACACTTTAATACACTTAAATGCACTTTAATGCACTTTAATGCACTTTAATACACTTTAATACACTTTAATACACTTTAAAACACTTTAATACACTTTAAAACACTTTAATACACTTTAATCCACTTTATTACACTTTAATGTACTTTAATACACTTTAATACACTTTATTACACCCTAGTACATTTATTAAGCTCTAGTTGCACTTTTTTCCCGAAAACCACTCTATCTACTCGTTAGTCTATTCGCTTGCTTTATTTTATTGTCTTTAAACAGGTTTCATTGGCTAAAAAAAACACAATTGTTTTGTATTTCCAGGAAAAAGGAATTGGTGGTGGTGGTGTTACTGGTATTGTTATTGTTACTTTACTGGTAATCGTCATAGCTGTAGCTGTATTGATATGGTATATAAGGAAAAGACGTCTACCAGATCCGGGCTTCAGATACCAAAAGGTAAGTCACGTTTTAGATATCTTTTTTGTCATGGTGATTTTTTACGTTTGGACGTCATCTATGTAAATATTATATACGCATACACAACGTAGTGTTGAATGCACTTGTCTTTTTCATAAATTGTTACATTAGTTCGATTCCTGGTTTGGACCACAATTGAACCTATTTAAAACAGAGCACCTATTTGAAAAAATAAATAAATTAATTAAATAAATAAATTAATAATTAATTAATTAAATAAAAAACAAATAAATATATAAATAAGTGATAAATAAATAAATAAAAATAAATAAATAGATAAATAAATAAATAAATAAATAAAAATAAATAAATAAAAATAAATAAATAAATAATTAAATAACAAATAAATAAATAATAAATAAATAAATAAAAATAAATAATTAAATAACAAACAAAGAAACCTATAAATAAATGAATAAATAAATAAGTAAAAATATAAGAAAGAGCCACGAGTCTCCGACAAAGTTGTTTCTGAATATATTTTTTTTGTAAATGGTTGTCAAAATTGAAAAACAGAATGCCTATACTAGATGCTAAAGAATTGATGGATACAGCTGAGCATGATATCGTACATTATCAAGAGCGAACCTTGTTGTTATATCACAAACGAGACATTGTTTTCAAACATAGTTTTTGCTGTTATTGAGTGTATGTTCATGTTGCTGAATGCTTCTTTGTGCTAATGGTAATGCTCTTTTTCTTGAATGCATGTTTCAGTGCGGTTAATGAACAGCAAAAGGTGCAATTGCATTATTATACGTTTTGTGGAAAAAAAAAACATTTTAATGGCTACAATGTATGTAAAAATATGCAACTTTAATCGTCATTAATTGCATGCGACCTTGTATGAACTTGACAAAAAAATTCTAATGTCGGTAGGTAACCAAGGTAACGTAGGTTTAAAAGAATTATTCTGTCGAGTTCACATCAATCAATGCAGATTTTCTGTCATTAGGAAAATGATACAGTGCAGCATGAATGACAGAGACGTGTTTGTTTGTAAACAGTGAATATCGCTATAACTATATACAGCTATTCTATCAATAGGAGAACAATACACTCAGTGCAGTATGACAGAGACGTGTTTGTTTGTAAACAGTGAATATTGATATAACTATATGCAGCTTTTCTATCATTAGGAAAACAATACAGTGCAGTATGACAGAGACGTGTTTGTTTGTAAACAGTGAATGTCGCTATAACTATATACAGCTATTCTATCATTAGGAAATCAATACACTCAGTGCAGTACGACAGAGACGTGTTTGTATGTAAACAGTGAATATCGCTATAACTATATACAGCTATTCTGTCATTAGGAGAACAATACAGTGTAGTATGACAGAGACGTGTTTGTTTGTAAACAGTGAATATCGCTATACCTATATACAGCTTTTCTATCATTAGCTAAACAATACAGTGCAGTATGACAGAGACGTGTTTGTTTATAAACAGTGAATATCGCTATAACTATATGCAGCTATTCTATCATTAGGAAAACAATACACTCAGTGCAGTATGACAGAGACGTGTTTGTATGTAAACAGTGAATATCGCTCTAACTATATACAGCTTTTCTATCATTAGGAGAATGATACACTCAGTGTAGTATGGCAGAGACGTGTTTGTTTGTAAACAGTGAATATCGCTATAACTATATACAGCTATTCTGTCATTAGGAGAACAATACACTCAGTGCAGTATGGCAGAGACGTGTTTGTTTGTAAACAGTGAATATCGCTATAACTATATACAGCTATTCTGTCATTAGGAGAACAATACACTCAGTGCAGTATGGCAGAGACGTGTTTGTTTGTAAACAGTGAATATCGCTATAACTATATACAGCTATTCTGTCATTAGGAGAATGATACAGTGCAGTACGACAGTGACGCATTTCACGGACAGACACCTGCAACAACATTTAACAATCCAATCTATGATAACTCAGAACCTGGTCCAAGCCAGATTGAAGTGCACCTAGATAAGGCACTCGCAGAGGTACTATATTCCCACCACTTTAATCATATTGTAAAAATAATTTAATAATTCTCGTAAATCTGGAATTGAATGATATGCTGATAGTAAAGATTTGGTGACTTGGTGATAATGATTACAAATCATGTAAGAGACTGTAGGATTTTTAAGAAAACCGTTTTGGAAATCTTGCAGGGAAAGCCTGAGAAATTAGGAAAAAGCATTACATGGTTGATTGATTGATTGAATTATTGATTGATTGAATTATTGATTGATTGATTGATTGATTGATTGATTGATTGATTGATTGATTGATTGATTGACGTATTGATTGACTGATTAACGGATTGGTTAACCGATTGATTAACGGATTGATTGAGTGATTGATTGATTGACTTATTGATTGATTGATTGATTGATTGACGGATTGATTGACTGATTAACGGATTGGTTAACCGATTGATTAACGGATTGATTGAGTTATTGATTGATTGATTGATTGATTGATTGATTGAAAGGTTGATTGATTGATTGATTGATTGATTGATTGATTGATTGATTGATTGATTGATTGATGCTGTTAGTTTTCTAGTCTGTGCTCCTTTCTGTAGTTTTAAATATCCGAACATTGCCAGGAAGAATAGAAGTATTATTTCTTTTGAGCACCATTTTCCTAGCATTGAAGAGATTGATATCGTGTACTCTGTTTTGTTTGTTAGCCATTTGAAGAGCACACAGAATTTTCCAATCCTTTATACTTGGAAATGCGTGAGCAACCCTCCCAGGAAGAAGACCACAAAGATGACGTAGTGAGTTCAACATTTTGCAGTTATGATTATAACATACAGAAAATGTCACTTTTGGTCGTAAAGGTTATTTAGCTATCTAATCTCTCCGGAACTCTTTCATTTATTCATTCATTTCTTTGTCATTCACCCAAACATCTATCCATCCATTGACCTATCCATCCATTTATGTAATGTAATGTAGTGCTTATTTCACCTAATGTCTCAATGTGCTTTACAATAAATGAATAAATTCAATCTAATATTTATAGTATGTAGTCCGGTTTTACAGGCATTGACCTATCCATCCATTGACCTATCCATCCCTTTTATCCCCTTATTGATCCGTTCATTCATTCGATCAAATTTATTTATTTATCATTTAATAATTACGGTTTTTTTTTCAGCTCTCGCTAAATAACGACGTAAAGCTTGGAGAAGACGAATGTAAGTTTGTTACACACTCACACTTATCGCCGTCGATACCAACAAGTTATGATATCATCCATAGTAGCATCGATCATTGTCATCACCATTATCATCATCATCACTTAATTACTGCAATTGTTTGTAGCTGTGTACATATCTCAGATAGAGTGCACGCACTAAAAGTGTGCAACAGTTGTCACTATTTAGTGGTAAATAGCAATAATTAAACAAAAGAAAATAATAGAATTAGTATAAAATAGCACTATTTAGTGGTATTTATGCTGCACACTTTTAGTGCGTGCACTCTAACCACGCACAGTAGTTATATTCTAAAGAATATATTATATGCTAACGAGGCAGGATTTTAGTACAAGAGCTGTAAATTAAAGTATTGAAGCTAATGCACAACTCCTATATGATGCTAACATGTCGTCTTTATATTTCAGGTTGAATAGCATCGTCACCATCTTTTTTTCAATGTTAGTTATTTAAATGTTGCACGTATTCAATACGTCAGACAAAACTGATATTAGGTTGCTAGAATGCAAACAATAAGTCCGTGAAACACTTGTCACTACTTAGTACAAAGTACTGATAGCCAAACAATAGAAAACAATAGAATTAGCCTTAAATTGTACCATTTAGTATTATTACTCATTTACGGATTTATTGTTTGCACTCTAGACTCTGCTAATTTTTTTTTTTAGTTGAACTGTTTTCGTTGAAGTGAGACCCTCGAAGCTGAAAATGTGATCTCGTCTATGAGCGAGCATTTTGGACGTCAGTCAACAAGCAGACAAAGTGTGAGACACATTGTCGCGTTTGTTTCACAGTGGAAACTTTGTCGGGTTTTGTACTGACGTCCACCAAAATGCCAGGTTCTAGACAAGACGTTTAGCTTCGTTTATTTTCAATGAAAATGGTTATAATTTGCTTTGATATAGAGAAGGAACGACATTAGCATCGCTTTTATAATAGCAACTGTGCGCATGTCTTTATACAACTCTAAAAGATAAGGGAAAGCGATTATCAGCAAATCATATCACATTTATTTTGTTTCAACATTCTTGGAAACAAAAGCGATTGATTCACACACATAGGTCTCAAAGGAAAACTGGATGAAGAATATGAGTAATCAATGAGACTTAGCCTTGCATGCAAAAATCTAATGTTTTTAGGGCTAGTTTCTTACGGTCAAAACGGCTTAAGCTTATCCCCTAGGATCGAAGAATGATCGCAAAGTCCAAAAATAACACACTAAAAAAAGAACAACAATGGCGTCTTGAATTAGGAATTTATATCGGGCGAGGGTTTTAGCGAAGAAAACCTCGTCCAAAGTCTATAAGGAATGGTATTATTGCTAGCTAAGAAAGTTTCCAAGCATTCTCTTACAAATGTTCACGAATGTTCGTTTCGTTGAACGAATTCTCAAAATCAATAATGAATTGAATAATGGAATAATGAGACCATTCTTCGATCCTACGTGGGTAAGCTTGAGCTGTTTTGACTGTAATGACTTTTTGTTCAAATGTACAAAAACAGTGGTCAAAATGATGGCATAATCTTTGATTGGTATTCTGAAAAAGTATTAAGTTTCATTGCTTTAAACTCTATTGTAAGCAACTGAAGGAATTTTTTAAGCAACTCAAAGAAAAATTTTAAGAACTTAAAGAGAAGTTTTTTAGCATCTTAAAGAAAATGTTAAAGACCTGTCATAGAAGGTTTTATCACACTATTGCACTATTGTAGTGTATTTTTACAGCCAAATTCGTTGTATCGAGAACGATTTGGTCTTTTCTGAACCGTCAGTTTATTTTAGATTAACCAATGACAGAACATGTTAGGGCAAGCTCCGCGAAGAAAATGATTGACAGGTTCAGAAAAGACCAAAATGAAAACAAAGTTTTTAAACGGCGGGTCGCGATACAACGAATTTGACTGTAACAATCAGACGTTAATGAGAACTTCTGAAATAATAGTACATATCAAATATGCATAATTCAGTGGCGCTCAAAGTCACTGAATAGAATAATATTAAAATATTTAAAAGGGGATTATATGGTTGTCTCTTCTGCATTGCATTCATTTCATGCCTCGGTCAAAATGAATTAATAAAAAGCATATCTAGTAAATTATATTTTAAAGCAAACCCCCCAAAATCAGGGCACATCTGCATAGATTCCTTATTAATTCCAGAACTCAAATAGGTGACTTGCACGAAAAGATCTCGTGGGTTTGTTGTGGCGGCAGCCATTCTGGTAGTTGTTGTTTCGAGGCGCGTTACCATTCAAGAAGTCACGCTCTTAGGAGTAAGGATGGCACAGTTGGTTAGTGCGCGGCCGTCTGTGCGACAGGCCACGAGTTCGATTCCCATTGGCTTCACATCCTTGTTTCTACTCTGTGTAGCATGTAGTAGCTTTAAATACCCGTAAAAAGGAGCGTTGATGGAGAGAGGGGGAAGAGTGCGCACCGTCGGCTTCCTGGGAGATCAGTGTAATACTGAGGGAACTACCGACGTTAAATATAGTACTTTCTTCTTCGCCAATTTGCTCGGCCGTCCTCAACCAGCCCCACAAATCACTCAAGACACATTTCAGAGATAATTTTGCGGTCTACTTTATTCTTAAACTCTCATTTCTCTAGCCATTGCAATGATTCCATTGAAGGTCTCAATGCCTGTAGGAATGATTTGATCTGGAGGTAGGAGGAACCCGTATCGACCAGTATCTCTTAATTCAAGAGCAAACGAGTATTTCACTCCAAGTTGTCCATACGTGTAGTCTTTGCTTCCTCCAGAATTGGCATCTGAAAGTAGAATTATATTCCCCTCAAATATACTCATATGAGCATATGAGTCGTGACTACTTAAATAGGGTCTAAGGGTTTCTGAACTGAGAAACATCTACTTCGAAGGAAAGAAAAGTTAAAAGCGAAAAAGATGTGCATCAAAGGGGTCTTCGCCAGCTAGACCCAATTTAAGTTTTTCATATACATATAGAATATGCGTCTTGTAATTGTTATAAAATTATTATTATAAATACCATACAAATTTATCAGAATTACATTCAAAGCGCATGTCCTGTTTAATCGTTAGAAATTATGACTAACGTGGTTTCCGTACTCGATATTGTTTATTAGTGGTAAGAGGAATTCCTTTTATTTCGCTTAGTGGACTTAGCGAAATGACTCTCGAATTGAAGGCGTTCACAATAAGTAAAAAGGCGATAATGTCTCCCTTTATATTTTTATTTGCAGATTACTAAATGTGACTTAGGACCTGGGGCCGGATGTAAGAAGTCGTAATAGCACTATCCACCGGTTAAATCCCTATCCAGCGGATAAATTCTAAAGAAATCCTATGGAGTGAATAACTTTATCCAGTGTATAACTCTATTCAGGCTTCGTGCAACTGTCCCCGGAAGTGTTTGTTACTGATCTGTTTTTTTTGCGATTCACTGGGACGATAACCATGTGGTACTTACATATGATGACCGATGATGGGCCATATCGGAAATACGTCCCATATCCACTGTTCCTGATTGCATCAACACCAGCCTTAGACACTCGCATCTAATCAACAACAAAGTAATGTCTAAAATTGGTTGGCACGTGGGCATAGTTATACTATATTATCAATTTTGTTTTTTCCAGGTTTTAATTTTAAAAAGCCAAGCTTTCGCGTTTTCGCGCATCTTCAGGGCAAAAATGGAAATATTTACAAGTACGGAACAAATTGAAAATAGTTCCATTTTTGCCCTGCAGATGCGCGCATAGCGTGAAAGTTGTTGTTGTTGTTGTTGTTGTTTTGTTTTTTAAGGAAAGCGTGGAAGAAAGAAAGTTGACAACAACAATAACGAGAATATATTAAATGCGAATGACCAGAATCATCCATAGTTGACTGTATGCATGAGTACCCCTCCCTTTACTATGACGTCACAACCCAGTTCTTGGTGATCACTTGTTGGTGTTTTCGTGTAACCCCAAGGTATCATCCATAGTTGACTGTATGCATGGATACTCCACCTTTCCCCCCACTAGCACGTCACATACCAGTTCTTGGTGATCACTTGTTGGTGATTTGGTATAACCCCAGGGTATCATCCATAGTTGACTGTATGCATGGATGTCCATATATCCCTTCAATCGTCCACCAAGACGCTTCATGAAATTAGCCACATTCCTTGTTTCAATCTCAGAAAATGCACTTCTTCCTCTGTAAGTATCAGAACAGGGGTCGCTACTGGCTCCTGGAACTAAATATGAAAATGTAATATAATGCACTTTAATTCATATTTCATTTATTTACTTTTTTCCATAAATCTCCACTACACGTACTAGTTATGTCGTAAAGATCCTTCCATAAATCAAGAATAGATTTTCACTTTTTTTGTAGTTGTAAAATTAAAGCTGAATTGCTGAAGCCCGTTAGTGTTCACTGAGAAACACACACTTTGTCGGCTTTTTGTTTGACGTTGACCCTACCTCATATCAAACAATCGTATGTCATTCGTTAGGCCTTTGTTTTGAGCGTGCGGGGTTCCTGTGTTTTCTTCGTTTCTAGCCCCCAGGCTGCTTTTCGATAATTTTCAAAATGGCGGCCTGTTGAGAAGTGTTTTCGCTACAATTCTTGTAAGTTTTAGGAGATTTGAGGCTTTAGGAGTTGAATCGACGGTCGCACTTTCACAAAAATGGTTGTAATTTCAGTGTACAAACTATGTAAAATTACTAAGTATTTCTAAGAACGTACTATGTAAAATTAATTAGGTATTGCTATGATATCAAGTGTGTCGAGAGAATTAAAGAGCTGCCTAATCGTCTTTGACTCACGTCCCCATTTATGTCCCCAGTTTCTGTTTGGGTCAGTTCCAACGCAGTTGTACCAGCCACCGCTGGGTTTTCGTGTTTTTCTCCAGAAACGGTATCTCCTTGAGCTCTGAAAAAATGAAATCACATGTGAGGAACGAATTAATGCCAAATCATAATTTTGGATATAAATTTTGATTTTTGAAAGACTTTATTTTCCGGAATTCAAAAAGGGACTGGGCCGAGTTAAAATTTTACTCAAATTAAGATATCAACCCCCAAACAAGAAAAAGCGTACCATATTTTTAGTATTATCACGCCAAGTTCCGGCGTGTCTGGATGAATATGAACTGGGTGGCAATTTTTTAAAAGTCGCCAAAATAACAGAGAATGTATGGTGTTTGAAGACAGCGTCCCCAAAGCTATACATTCTTATAATTTTAAAATTGGTAACTTTGGTAATTTTAATGCGATCTTCCATGTAGTGAGATTTGTTTTTTTTGATTGGATAAATATTTCTAAATTCGTCTCCAGTCCCTTTTTGAATTCCGGAAATGCGAATTGCATGGATGTGATTGTTAAAGTAGCGCCTGAACACTGATTTATTGGCTAAAAAGTACGTACCCCTCTCCATGTGTATTCATAACCATCCACGTTCAATACTGGCATTATGACAAAGTCCATTTTATCAAGTACTTGAGTTACTGTTCCGTCCTTGCCGTACTTATTAATGAACTGAAACAAATTAATATGAATTGTTACTGCAAAAAGGATTGCTGATATTACGAGGTCAGCTTTTCATATTCAAATTTGTTTACAGTACGCACTGTAAAATAAACAAAAGTGTCGTTTTAACCTTGAAAGGAGTCGTGTTTTTGACCACAAAATGACTCATATAAAGGGGTAATTTTGACTATTCCAAACCATCGACTCCTTAAGGTATCAGGGGACCCTAATGACCACTGTTCGCTTTTCTTCGTATTGGGCGCAAAATATGCAACCGATTTCTATGATTTATATATCATCTGAAAGCTGAATAGTTGATGAAAACAACTATGTAAGAAAATATTGACAATTTTTCAATTTTTTTTAGTAAGTGGTGAAAATATAAATTTATACTCCGTTTTTTCAACAAGTCACAGTACAGCAGAAATTTATCCGATCAAAACACACTTATTGTAGTCGTAAAGACGAAAGATTGAACTAAAAAACCGTGTCTCCGATTTTTGAGTTATGCCCTCGTTGCGAAGATATCTGTTTCTAAAGTTAAAAATCGCATTTTTTGACGATTTTTATACAAATCACTCAATATCTCTTGAACGAGGCAAAAAATCAAAAATCGGAGACACGGTTTTTTAGTTCAATCTTTTGTCTTTACGACTACAATAAGTGTGTTTTGATCGGATAAATTTCTGCTGTACTGTGACTTTTTGAAAAAACGGAGTATAAATTTATATTTTCACCACTTACTAAAAAAAATTGAAAAATTGTCAATATTTTCTTACATAGTTGTTTTCATCAACTATTCAGCTTTCAGATGATATATAAATCATAGAAATCGGTTGCATATTTTGCGGCCTATACGAAGAAAAGCGAACAGTGGTCATTAGGGTCCCCTGATACCTTAAGGCGTCGATTTGGATAGGGGTGTTCCGCTTGGATCCTAGGTACACGTTACTCTGTTTATGACAAAACATTCCTAACTTCCATACCCTGTTTATGACAAATGATTGAATTGTATAGTAGATTTGACTTCGTTCCAAAGAGATGATTTTTACTCTTCTTTAGAGTCAAATTGACTATCCCAAGAGTAGCTTGACACCCTGAAGAGTTGAATTCTTTTGTACCAGAGCCAAACAACTCTGTCAAGGTGTTGATTTGACTCTTTTGAAGGAGTGAAAACGTGACCCTAGAGGTCAATGAAATGGAGTCAAAACTAACCTTTTTGTTTTTGGTGTACGAACAAAATATACTAACCTGGTTAATAATATACATACAAGTAGCTGGAGTGATCCACTCTCTAGAGTGAATGCCGCAATTCATGAAGAACACTGGCTTCTGATAAGATGATTTGCCTTTGATCTGTTATAATGAACAGAAGAATTATCAATATGGTCGTCAGTTTGTTTGTGTTGACTAAATCATTTTGGGCATTCTGTACTTATCGCCGATAGCGTTGTAATAAATCACGAGGTGTTAATCCGGGCTCTAAAATGTCCTCAAATAATCAACTAAATTCGAATATTTCCCAAAACCTCATATTATGAAAATCGCCCAAAAATGCCCTAATTCTAACCAGATAATATTTTGTGTTGTTGGCATCCAAGGGGGCTTTTGGTTGTCTTTCTTACATTTTTATCTCTATCATTATTTTGTACTATATCAATTTTGTTAAACGTTTGACGATAATTAAATAAATAAATAATTATATAAATAAATAACTGAATAAATAAATAAATAAATAAATAAATAAATAAATAAATAAATAAATAAATAAATAAATAAATAAATAAATAAATAAATGAATGAATGAATAAATAAATAAATAAATAAATAAATAAGTAAGTAAATAAGTAAATAAGTAAATAAGTGAACAAGTAAATAAGTAAACAAATAAATAAAATAAATAAATAAACAAACAAACAAATAAAAAAATAAATAAATAAAAAAATAAATCAATGAATAAATAGATAGATAAATAAATAAATAAACAAATAAAATAAACATTAATTGCATTTCGCTATTAGTATTTTGGGGACAAATTTGCTGAAATATTTCAAGACTTTCCGCGATTTAGTTCCCGGCCATCTCATATGACCTGGATTACACCTGTTCTAATTCAAACAGCAAAGTTACCTCTAGGTAGTGTTGTGGTCGTCCCTCGTACGAGTTGCCAACAGTAGCCATTCTAACACTAGCCTGTGATGGTTGACTTGCAAGTCTTCTCATCTCTTTTTCGATCTGAGAATTAAGCATTTTTAAAATCCGATCCTATCGCAATACTGGGATTGATTTTATAAGCATTACAATTCTATAATCCGATCACTGCAGCACATGGAATGATATCGGAATGCGGTTCAAATCTGACTATAGGCTTTTATCATAAAGGCAAGTCAAGCACATTAACTGTCAATGATTAAGACTGTGCTGCAAATAATTTCAAAAAGCATACATTTATTTCTGTGTAGGCTTCTAGAATTGATGTTAATATTTTCACTCTACTCTTTCTCGATGCCGAGATTTCTCCGACATCCTCTAAACAAAAGGCAAAAGCGTAGATAACCTTGGAAGACTGGTATTGACGTACGTACCTCATATAGTTTCTGGTATCGAGAGAAAAATCCCCCAGACCTACCAAGATTAAATTCTTCCATCTCAACCTCCACTTGTACATCAAAGATTTGAATAACAAACTCGATGCCGTTTCCATGTAGGTATTTAGCAAGGTTGGGGTATTGCTTGGCAGGAACGTGGATATCAGCATTCATGCCTGGCTGCATAGCCTCTTTCCAGAAACTTACCTAGAGAAAGATGGCGTACAGATTAACAGCGATTAACGTTACTTAGATTTGGTTTCAGGGAAATAATCGAGTCCAACCTTTAGTTCACGAACAGTTTATTAAAAGGTCTGCATTGACTTTTCTTGAAAAATAAACATTTTTCATGTTTGAAGATAAAGGGAAAATGTTAACAATTTAGTTTTCAAATATGCTTATTATTTTATTCAAAACTAGCTTTAACTTCTAGTATATCCCCCGCTTTCAATGTATATGAGTACTACCGATCATACTTCACGGTATATATTACTATTTCAAAAAAGGTTGTCCTGAATACGGAAAACCGAAATGCATTGTTGACAATAAAATGCTTTGAATAATGGAAGGGTGCCATGTGGACAGCAAAAATGGATTCTGAGCGTAAATCTTCGGAATATGAAGCCGATATGCTTGCAAATTAAGACGATTATATAATTATGCATCTATATATAGTCAACAATTCATTGCGGTCAGGGGTGGATCCAGACTAGTGCCACCTATTACATGTAACTAGTCAAACTTTTTGAAAAAATAAATAAGTAAATAAATTCTAAAAATAATATTAATTTAAAACATAATTCTCCATCTATTTATTCATTTATTTTTTGGTTTCTAACCACAGGAAGTCCAACAGAATTTCTTTTTTTAAGCTTTAAAACCATTATTTCCGGTCTATTCGCCAAAAAATACATTTTGCGTCAAAAAGTATGTTTTAGGGAGGGTCCCACGGGACGTATTCACTCAGTTTTACGTCATTTGTACTGTGCTGTGCCGCGTTGTGTTACATGTAATAGGTCAAGCCTTATCCTATTGGTTGGCACTAGTCAGCATTGTTTTTGGGCACAGGTCAACTCTTCTTTTCATTGGCTGGCTCTGATTGTGTAACTAGTCAGGATCGTTTTTTGATTGGCTAACGTTAATCTGGCACCACTCGAAACCAGTCAGAAAAGTATAAATAGAGCGTGACAACAGTTCGCATGGCTTTTGACTGTAGTAAATTTACCCTACTGTGACGAGCTAAAACTTAGACAATTGAGGTCAATTATCAGCAGATTTTTTTAAGAATGGCTACTATTAATAACTCTGTTCCTCACGGGTAAGAGCGCTTGTAATCGGTTCGATTTCGGGGTCATTTTTAGCGAAATTGGCAATTTATCGGAGGAACAAAAATACGAAGTGATTACAAATGTTTCGATGCCGTCGAATGAATTTGTATTCTCTAAATCAAAAGAAGGCAGCAGGGTTAAAAGGTTTAATTATTCCTGGCTGGAAATGTTCAATTGGCTCCTTTATTCGGAATATCTTGATGGTACTTTTTGCCTTCCATCGAAGTATGTAACATCGAAGCCATAATTCGAGCAAGTTGGATGGACTAATCAAGTCCCCCATGGTGAAATGGACAACAACTCGTTAGCGTTTGGTAAGTCACTCAAATGGCAAGTGTTTAACTCAAAATTGTTGTGTAATTGCTATGAAAACTGTTCGAAGTATGAGACATGAAGTGGTTCCGATCGATCAACAATTCGATAATCTTTTACAACTACAAATCGCGAAGAACCGCCAGATTATGTCCTCGTTGTTCAAGACCGTCATTTTTTGCGGGAGAAACAACATCGCTCTACGAGGCCGTCGGGATGACGATCCTACCAAGGACAGTCTGTCTAGCTTAAAGCGAACCTCCAAGCTTTGCTATCGTCTCGGTTTGAAAGTGGAGATCAAGTTTTAGAAGAACATCTACAAAATTCGTCCCGGAATGCTACTTACATTCCCTAAAATTGCCTTTTCCCTTAAGTTTTTTTTTAAAGAATACCTATAAATTTTTAGTCAATATATCTTCAAAATGCTTGAAAATGCATTCTACAGTGTTTAAATTTCAAAATTTTACGAGGGGGAATACCCCCGGACCCCCCTAAAATTCGCGCCTCCGGCGCTTATGGGACACAGGAAGGGTACATTTGAAAAGGGCACAAGTCAGGAAAAATGCTGGATCCACCCCTGGCGGTCTTGGGATGCAGTGTTCGGTATTCAGCATTCGGTACTCAATATGCAGTACGCAGAAAAAGGCAAGGCCAGCCTTTTTATAAATAGGTATATTTGGATTGAGATGCCATTATACTTACTTTGATCGTTGGATGATTCTCAAGAGCTGATACGACTTTCAGTTCAGCGTCATCTTTCGGCGTTACTCGAATTACTTTATCACTAACAAGGAAAACGTTCATTGTTACCGTAATTAGTTTGTATGCATGCACGTTATTTTTTTAAGCAGATGAGATTCCAAACATTTTGTTATAAGACTAATATTTTCTGTTATCATTAGAAAATATGTCGAGAAAAACAGTCAAATTTCGTTGGTGTTAATTATTGTGCATGCTTCGTTTTTTTTATGACAACCTATATATACCCTTTAAAAGGCTTATCTTGATCACCAAGGCTGGATCCCACCAGCATCAACATCAACAGCCACATAGCTGCCATTGCGAAAACAGAGCAAAAAATGTCGAAATAAATTTCCCAAACGTTAATATACTCGGTCTATTGACATTACTAACGCTTTTGTTTGATCAGCATTGCTCTCCACATAAATACAGCTGAAAACGTGTGCGAGGTGCTAATACATTGCAATTCAGCATGACGCATTTAATTTGCCGAGGATAGGAACTCCTTGTATAAAAGGATTGAGAAAAATGAGATTGGTGGCTTCTCTTGAAAGAGCAATTTGCACAGGCCGAGTTGTTTTTGCGCACGGTTTGTATATACGGTACAGGACAAATGATAAGAATCCAAAACCAAAATTTAGTGGAAAATAAATGCCCTGTTAAACTTGGGTTATGTTTCAAAAGTTAGGTTGTCCCAGAAAGTTAGCACTTGCAGTTTACAACTTGATTTTAGCTAGCATTGGTGGGTTCATGCCTTGCGGTTTAAAAACCCATACATATACACTGAATGTTTTTTTTTTTTTTATGTTGTTGTTGCTGTTTGTGTGCGTGTTACCATTGTTTTTTTGGGGGGGTGTTTGTTTTTTCAGTTTGGACGAGAATATATGATCCTTAGCTTTGCATGATTACAAATACGTTTTCCCTGGGATATTCATCTATGAGTAAGGATATCTCAAGGTGACCCTATATGAACCACAACAGTGACAATCAGCGCAACTATTATATGTCTTTATTTTTCGGGATGCTTTCCAATGTTTCCTTAATTTCTCTCACATGGTTTATAGAAATTGAGTAAAGTCGACTCTGAGACTGTAGGTTGTCAAAAGCTTTTCCATATCAGACGTACTTAGCTTTGCAAACATTTGGTTAGGTGTTCCATTCATGCACAACATTGCAAATGACAAAGCTGAGATTCGTTCTAATTTTTTATGGTTTTAAAATCGTTTTTGTAATCCTTACATGATAAATATATTTGGCAGTATATTAGCTTGGTTAATGGTTAACAGTGATGCCCTAGCCAAATAAGATTTTTCAAATGCCTTTTCCTTCGTTAAAGTTACCGTTCATTTCTTACTTTGTTTCTTTGAAATAAACAAGCACATAGTACCAAATACACATATTTCAAATTAAATAAACAAACAAATAATAATTCTAATAAAAAAAATTGAGAGAAATAAGAGGATGGGGTTTGTCGAATGCGGAACAGTTTGTACACGACCGCAAAATGAAATGCGTTACGAAATTACCTTCGATTGATGGCTACGCTTGTTGTTTTATTAAATATTGATTGAGCTGAGTGCTATGAAGGCTATTCTGATCTTATTCAAGATCACTGAAAATGATGTCAGCGATAGTCAACGATTATTTGGAGACACTTTTCAGTGATCAAAACACACGGAAACGATTGACAGCAATCGTGAGCGATCCGGCGATGGTGAGCGATTATATGGAAACCAGGCTTTAGCAAGATTGGCATACCACTCTGTGAGAATTCCCCTTATATTCAATACCCCTCCACTTACTATTTTATACAGACAAACACATTATCGAACGTGCACAACTCAATACAATAAATAAAACAATAAAGCAACAGATAATAACATATATATGTTTAAAGGAAAAAAAATGAAAAAAGAGAAATGAGCCTGTAAAATTGATAAATGTCTTTAATTGATCAATTATAAATTATTTGTATGCTCTGCATGTCTATGTGCGTACATACCTGTAACTTAATAATATTTGAATTAAAAAAAAAAAAACATTTTTGAACTGATTAATGAGACAAACTTCGTCAAACTATTGAGGATAATACTAAAATATTTATTTTTTGCCGCTCTTAGCTTCATTATTTTAAAAATAGAATGAACAAGAATTGTGATAGATATAACCCAGCTTTACCGGCAATTCTTGCTCTAAACTTATATTTTCTAGATCTCGACCATATCAATTTCTCCATAGCGATACGAAACAAATTGTTATGCTAATATCCGTGTCCTCCCAAAAACACATCGTTTAGAACTCAATTGAAACAAATTCCACACGCTGCCCCACTTCTAGGTGCATGAATAACAAATAAAGTCTTACATAGACTTACACACTCAATGCGCTGAAAAATTACAAATCAATATCATACGATTACAGATCACAAAATATGATTTTATTTTGAGTAGGTGAATTTGTTATGCGTGCCACCTCACTGCTCCCAGTAATGTATGCTGATATGTAAGGGGTCAGTAATGTTTGCTTCACAATCTAAGCGATGGAGTGTTTGATATTTAAGGGGAAGGGAAGTTTCAGTTTCAGTTAATTATTAATCCAAGCTGGATTACAATTTAAGTTATGGAATATCTACATATCAAATTCAATAATATTGCATGATCTAGAACAATATGGGAACAATGCAAAATCACTACCGTAAAGGCATCTGTAAGAGTGAGATAATTTGGATTATTTATGAACATAAAAAGAAAGCCGCGTGCTGTTTGTGCATGTATCATATACATTACATATATATTCCATTTACATTTTTTAATGCTAATGAGAGTGAATGCATTATACCATATAATAAGTTACGTGAAAGCTGTCGATAATATTTGTTAATTTTCGATAAACGGCTGAATTTGATATGATGCGTGCCAGCTCGCTGCTTCCAGTCTGAATACCGATGTAGTTATGAATACTAATCCAGGCACAGGGGTGGATCCAGACTAGTGCCACCTATTACATGTAACTAGTCAAACTTTTTAAAAAAAAAAAAATAAATAAATAAATAATATAAATAATATAAATTTAAAACATAATTCTCCATCTATCTATTCATTTATTTTGTGGTTTCTAACCACAGGAAGCCCAACAGAATTTTTTTTTAAGCTTTAAAACCGTCTATTTCCGGTCTATTCGCTAAAAAATACATTTTGTGTCAAAAAAGTATGTTTTAGGGAGGGTCCCACGGGACGTATACACATTTTTACGTCATTTGTACTGTGCTATGCCGCGTTGTGTTACATGTAATAGGTCAAGCCTTATTCTATTGGTTGGCACTAGTCAGCATTGTTTTTGGGCACAGGTCAACTCTTCTTTTCATTGGCTGGCTCTGTTTATGTAACTAGTCAGGATCGTTTTTTGATTGGCTAACGTTAATCTGGCACCACTCGAAACCAGTCAGAAAAGTATAAATAGAGCGTGACAACAGTTCGCATGGCTTTTGACTGTAGTAAATTTACTCTACTGTGACGAGCTAAAACTTAGACAATTGAGGTCAATAATCAGCAGATTTTTTAAGAATGGCTACTATTAATAACCCTGTTCCACACGGAGAGCCTATTAAGGGTAAGAGCGCATGTAATCGGTTCGACTTCGGGGTCATTTTTAGCGAAATTGGCAATTTATCGGAGGTACAAAAATACGAAGTGATTACAAATGTTTCGATGCCGGCGAATGAATTTGTATTCTCTAAATCAAAAGAAGGAAGCAGGGTTAAAAGGTTTAATTATTCCTGGCTGGAAATGTTCAAGTGGCTCGTTTATTCGGAATATATTGATGGTCATTTTTGCCTCCCATGCGCACTCTTTGGCAAACAACATTGAAGCCATAATTCGAGCAAGTTGGATCGACTAGTCAAGTCCCCGATGGTGAAATGGACAACAACTCGTCAGCGTTTGGTAAGTCACTCAGATGGCAAGTGTTTAACTCATAATTGTTCTGTAATTGCTATGAATAACTTTGTTCGAAGTATGAGACATGAAGTGGTTCTGATCGATCAACAATTTATCAACAATCTTTTACAACTACAAATCGCGAAGAATCGACAGATTATGTCCTCGTTGTTCAAGACCGTCATTTTTTGCGGGAGAAACAACATCGCTCTACGAGGCCGTCGGTATGACGATCCTACCAATGACAGTCTAGCTGAAAGCGAACCTCCAAGCTTTGCTATCGTCTCGGTTGGAAAGTGGAGATCAAGTTTTAGAAGAACATCTACAAAATTCGTCCCGGAATAATGCTACTTACATTAACTAAAAATGCCTTTTTCCTTAAAAATATTCAAGGTTTTTTTTTAAAGAATACCCATAAATTCCTAGCAAATATATCTTCAAAATGCTTGAAAATGCATTCTAGAGTGTTTGAATTTCAAAATTTTCCGGGGGGAATACCCCCAGACCCCCCTAAAATTACGCGCCTCCGGCGCTTATTGGATACAGGAAGGGATACATTTGAAAAGGGCACAAGTCAGGAAAAATGCTGGATCCACCCCTGAGGCATGCCGATGGAGTATTTATTAAACAAAATTATTTATCAAAGAACTGGTATAAACTATGATTGATAAGTAAGTAAGTGACACAACAAAAAAATAAAAAGAGAGAGAGCGGAGAGAGAGACAGACAGAAAGAAAAATTATATGTATGTTGTATGGGTATGTGCGTACATCTTTTAATGTTCACATATATATCTTTCTCTATTTCTTATTGTTATTGTCATTTACGTTCTCATCAATTATAGTTTATCAGTAGTCCTTTGATAACAACAATTGGTTAATAAATACTGCATCTGACCACATTAGCATTCATAGCTATATCAGTATTTAGACTGGAAACAAGTAAGTATCTAGCGATACTTAAGTGAATGTAAGACTTAATTTTTTATTCAAGTACAATTGGGGCAGCGTTTGGAATTTGTTTCAGATGAGCTCATGCTGGGAAGCTATTGTATGTGTTTTTGGGTGGACATTGACACAAGCATAACAATTCGTTTGGTAATAAATATTAAGTATCCCTGTGGAGAAATTGATAAGGTCGTGATCTAGAAAATACAAGTTGAGAGCAAGAAATACCGGTAAAGCTGGGTTATATCTATCACTCTATTTGTGAAATTATGAAGCTAAGAGCGGCAAAATATATATTATCTTTTTCAAGTGTTATCCTCAATAGTTTGACGACGTTTTTTCTCTTTAAAACGTTAATAGATATATTTTCTTTAATTCAAATATTATTAAGTTGCATTAATAGTGCAATTTTTTTAGATTGATAAATAATAAATTCGATGTATGTTGTGTACGTATGTGCGAACAATCTTTAATGTATATATGCATATATATTTCTTTCTCTCTGTTTCTTTTTGTTGTTTTTCAGTATTTACGTACCTATCAATTATAGTTTATACCAGTTTTTTCAATAAATAATTTGGTTAATAAATACTTCATCTGTCTATATTAGCATTCATAGCAATATCAGTATTTAGAGTGGAAGGTGCTCAGGTGGCAAGCATATCAAATTAGTCCAAAATAAATAAATATGATCGACAGCTTTCACGTAAATTATGTGGTATATTACATTTGCTCTCATTTGTACGAAGAAATGAAATATATATGCCATGGATATGATGTATGATACATAAGTATATAGCGATATTTGACAGTTATTTGAGATGTATTCTATGTTCAGATAGCAAATTGTACCGTGTGAAACGAATGACAAACAAACGAGTTGCCAGTCCCCACACAGCTATCTTTTTAGGTCCATAAAAAATCCAAATTAATTATCTCATCTAGAAAAAAAGTTTAAATTACAATACTTTTTTATCAATATTATCCTATTACAAAAAGAACACATTTTAAATTTTCAATAAAATTGTATACTAGCTTGTGACGCTATTTGATACTGCCTCGCTGCTTCCACTCCGACAGATGCCTTTACGGTAGTGATTTTGCGTTGTTCCCGTAAAGTTCTAGATCATGTATTTATGAATTGATAAGCAGATATCTCATAACTTAAATTTTAATCCAGCTTTGATTAATAATAAACTGAAACTGAAACTGAAACTTATCTTTTCCATTGAATATCCCTAAAATAGTGAGGTAAACATTACTGACACCTTACTTCAGCATACATTACTGGAAGCAGTGAGGTGTCACGCATAACAATGTCAACAGCTCAAAATAAAAATATTATTTTGTGATCTTTAAATATAACGTATGATATTGATTTTGCCACAATTATGTAATAGATGTTATATAAATCAGTCATTGACAGTCCAGCTAGTTACGCGGCTGTCTTTACTTATAGCTAATTATAATGTGAAATACTACCACCTCATTGCCTCCAGTCACAACCAGTTAAACAGGCTTTGAATTTAGTATAAAACTGCGCGCGCATCACGGAAATTTTCACATTCTATTGTTGAAGCAAGGATGGGCTGAGGTGTTTGGCAGACTTTGTCTCGCTAGTTGTGGCCGTGGTTCCTGAAGTCATGTCCAATATTACCATCATGTAGAATAAGAACGACGGTCAAGTGAATAGTATATGAATTCTATCTGACGATGTTTGGCTTCGATTGTACTGACACAGATCCTCCAGAGTAAAACTACATCGCGAGAGTGTAAGAAACCTTGTTCAAAGGATGAAACAACAAATTTACAGCCATATAACCTGCTGATATGTTAAAACACCGCCAGGTAAGGCTAAACAATGTACTATTTAGACAACTACACTTGGTATACTTTGACGAGGACAAAAATAAAATAGATTCTTTACTATTAGAAAAATACAAAAGTGAAACGACAACGCCGTTTTGAGCGTGTTTATCTATCGTTCCACGTCTACCGATTGTTTGATATCGATTGTTTTATTGTGATCTTAGTATTAATTCTTACTTTAAGAGTGGGCTCCACTTTAGAGTATTGGTTTAGTTTTCATGAACACAAATTTTAATAAGGTCTATCACAGTTTAGAGTTAGCTCACTTGGCCAACACGGGAGTTTCCCTCTTCACAGGTGACTATGCGAAGTAAACAACTTTGCTGCATGTAATAAGCCTGGTTTCCATACCATCAAAAAAAAACAGAGAACGGCTGCAAGCGATCGAAAACAAAATTTGATTTTAGATCGCGATCAAAATCGTTCAAAAACGGTCGTTGGACCGAAAAACTTTGGTTTCCCAAAAATTGAAATTTTTTTTTTTCGATCGAAACAAGGCAAAACCTTTGCGAAACCAGGCGATAGACTACTTGCAGTTCATTGGAATCCAGCTCAACCTGGAGGACAAAATAATAGATTTCAGCTCCCAAGAGAGAAATAAGCTTTTGTTTTGTCCTGCAGATGGGGATTCTTTGACGTCACATGCAAGGGAACTTTATATGAAGTAAACCGACATATATTAGACAAGTCAAATAATACATTTTTAGTATGTGACTAAAAAAGACCTAGAAACAGACTAGGGTTGACAGTGAAAACAGTCTCTATCGATACTTAAGCTGATGTAAGACTTAATTTGTTATTCGTGCATGAGCAGTGGGGCAGCGTTTGGAATTTTTTTCAATTGAGCTCATGCAGGGAAGCTATTGTATGTGTTTTTAGTAGGACACTTACATTAGCATAACCATTCGTTTGGATAATATAAAAATTAGGTAAACCTAATAGCGGAGCTCCGATTTAATGAAATGAATTATTTATTCAATCATTCATTCTTTCATTTGTTCATTCACTACAAATTATTCTTGATCAATTTTTTTTTTGCTATGTTATTTTCTTTTCATGATCAAATAATCATATAATCAATTGAAATACACAAAGCTTTATGCATGCGACAACATTTTATCATACACAAAAATGCGAAAAATATGTTGTTATACATAGCACTTGTCAATTGAAATTGATTGTCCAATGAGAAGTTAGAAAAGCACTCAAATGGCTTCCTTGAGTTGCAAACAAATCCCCGCGCGCTTCTCGCTTTACTCTCTTTCACGTTTGAAAAAAAATGTTATAACAATCGACAAAAATTTCACTTTTCTGGTGAAATGTGTAATGAATTACTTATTGGTAATCTAGCTATCTAAAACGGTTGTGAATTTTTAATTATCAAATGTGAATACTGCGTAACTCATTAAAAAAATAGCTAGTATGAAGTTTTGAAATTTTAACTTGTAGATAAGTAAGTACACTGACGAATTCATACATTCAAGCGTTTTATTTTCAATAACAAATCAAAGAATTACAAGAATCAAATTAAAAAAAACCACACACATAAACATATCAACGATGGATAAATATCTTACAAAAACAAGTAAATATAATTATTGCAAACTGCTTTCATGTGGATGGTAAAAAAGAAATTCATTAAAGATCGTCAAAAAATGTAAACATACCGGCGCCAAGTTTCTTGTCCTGTACTGTCACTTTTCCACTGAACTTTTTGTCCTCAGTTCTGATTATAACTAGACCCTGGAATCCAGGATTACTGGGCTACCTGGTGTAGTCAGGGGTTACTGGGGTAGTCAGTCAGTATAGGCCAGATAAAACATCTTTGTTACAAGTGTAATGTCTTTCTCAAAAATTATGATATATTTTACAATATATAAATTAGGGACTCAAGGGGGGAGGGGGGTGGAAACATAGGAGGGGTCTTCATTTTTTTAAAACAACAAAATGGGAGGGCAAGAACAAATAAGCTGTAAGATGGAGGAAAGGGTCATTATTTTAACCTAACCAACGAGAGGGTTAAAAAATTTCACTGTCACTGCTCTATTAGGTTCACCATATCACCCCCCCCCCCCCCTTGCTAATTTCTGACAAGCTCCTTATACCAAAACTTTGAAAATGAGTATTTTCAACATTATGACCAAGTAAACCCCAAAACAGTCATTATAGAAACATTTGAAAACCTGTATAGATGAGCACTGAAGATATGGGACACCTTTACTGACATTTTAAATTTTGATAGTATAACCCTTAAGCAAGATGCAAAAACCAACATTTGTTTCCACATCAATTGTGAAGTGTCATATTGTATTAGATATGGAATATTGCACTATTTGAATAACAATAACAATAACAAACTTTAGCAAAACGTTTAAAGATTCTTACAATATCAAAATTAAGATTATTTTCAAAAGCATCTATTTACATGAGTGGGCTTTGTTTAACTTTGTGTATTTGTCACTCTCGAGCACCAAAAAATTCGTAATTTATTACAGAAATTCGGGAAAATTACTATATACATTATACCATCCCCATTATATTAGATTTTGTACAAAAGGCAAAATAAGGTACGAAGATCAGCACCAAAAAAAAACAATGTTCAATTACAACTCAATTTATTTTGCAATGATTTCTACAAACACGGAATTTACAAACAATTTCAACTACTTCGAGAAAACAAAATTTAATAGTTTTACTTACAAATAATTGTAGAATCTTCCATTAAACTTTTTACGTAATTTTAACCTTCTTCTTGAAATATTTCCATTATTTAGCTTTATCGTTCTGTCAACTGGGGAAACACGATCGTCCAGCCGGCGCTATTGTCCTGTAATTGTGTCTTCGAAACTTGGCTATTGAAATTATAAATACATAAACAATCACACAAATATTAATTTCTTCCTTCTAACCATATCTTTTGTGCATCTAAAATACTCAAGAGGAGAACAAACAGTCTGGAATGGTATTTTAACCACAAATGTAGCTTGGCAGTTCCGAAGTAAACAATCTTGAGTGCAGGCGGTACGTCACACCAAACTTGTTCAAAACAGCACAAACAGCAAAATGTTCGATGACATTATCCTGAAAAACTCACCAAGTTTCAACCAAGCTGAATATGAAGCAACTGTTTTGTTGATTTGTACACCAAAAGTTGATAGTTTTCGCTGTCATGTCATTCGGTCAATTCTCCAAGTACGTCTTTGATCGGAACGGCCGACTGATTTTCACGAATATCCTACATGTGATTTTCAATGAAAAAACTTAGCAATCTCTTTGTTTTTTTGCAGCTGTTACGCCTTCCTCACGAAAAGAAGTTGTAGCTAACGATATAAGTCTTGTTACTTTCTTTTTTATGGCTGTATTTCTGCTTTACCGAGCAGCTCATAATGGCGGCTCATTTTAACACTAGGTTGCTTCATATAGATCTAATACATCTGATTGGTCAATACACGTGGTCGATTGCGCAACTTTGGCCATTTCGCGAGGCGACAGGAAAAAAAAAAAACCGAACTTTAGACTGGGTACCTGTGGTACAGGTAGCCCAGTAATAAGCTTGTTCATGTTTTTAGAATTCTAAAAAGTTTACACAGTTCAACTGAACGGCGATGGCAAGCTCGTGTTGCTCGATCACACATTGTACTAAATTTGCATTTCCATCCACTCCATGAATTGGCAGTCCTACTTTGTTGACAAACATCTTGTGTGAAAAGTTTTTTGTCGTGAATAGTTGATAAATCTGCATTGATCCTACAGCTCTCCGTGGTATGAATATTCCGTAAAAATTGCTGTTCACCTCTTTTGAATCGCTGCAAATGCAGCGCGTATTTGTTTTGTTTTTGTTTTTATAAAAGTTTTATCGCCGTCGATTTTACTTTTAAAAGTAGATTAGTCGATAAGTAATGACTGAAAAACGCCACGAAGAATCCATGAAGAATACGGCCTTTTTTACCATCTGACAAACTTGTCAAATAAACTCTTCCAGAAAATACAACTTGTAAAATCTCCAGCTTTGAATGACTTTTGATGAATTATGACAACTCTGCATGACTGCACATTTGGACGGTTAAAAACAGCGTCATGAGCGACTTTTACCCATTTTGTCAATGAAAATATTTTGAAGTAGCTTTTCATCGTTGAATCGTAGTTATTTTTCTTTTTCACGCCGCGGTCTTTGTTTCTCTTTCTTAGTCAAATCTCTTCAAGCCGTCAGCTTAGCTTTACCATTTTCATGCTCTTTGTCCAGTGTAGAAATACATTTTGTAGAAAAATTTCAGTGAACTGCCCTGAGTGAACTGCAAAAATTTATTTTGGCGTCCCGACTAAAACCGGTCAGCGTTTTCGCGCGGCAGTGGTACACGGACGTTGTACGTATTTTGGAAATCCGGGCTTCCTGTGGTCGATTTGAAATGAGCTCGATGGTTTACCATATTTTCTTAATTATGGTGCTCCGCTTGCGCGGGCCTTCCGCCCGCGCGGAGCTCCGCTATAAATATGAACTATCGCTATGGAGAAATTGATAACGTGGTGACTTAGAAAATATAAGTTAAGAGAAAGAATTGCCGGTAAAGCTGGGTTATATCTATCACAATCATTGTTCTATCTATTTTTAGAATAATGAAGCTAGGAGAGGCAAAAAATATTTTATCTTTATATCTTTATTTTCTATATTATTATCCTCAATAGTTTGACGAACTTTTTCTCATTAAAAAAAAAAACAGCTTTAATTTTTTTAGGAAGGAATTGTTTAAAACAAAGGTTTTTTTATAAAGAAAAGAAAAAGAAATAGACGAAAACTGTGTTTTTAAATTTTTTTAATGGGAAGCTGCATCGCCATAAATAACTACGCCATTTGAATTGATATGCAAGCAATACTGAACTTACAGTATCAATGCACAACTTGTTAAACAAGTTTTTTTTAAATAAGCATCAACACTGCGCATGACATTTACGTACGCTCAAATTGTATTTTTGAAGCAAGGATGGGCTGAGGTGTTTTGGCAGACTTTCGCTCGCTAGCTGCGGTCGTGTTTCATGAAATAATGTCAAATATACACATGATGTAAACTAAGAACTGTCAAGTAAATAGTTTATGTATTCTATCTCACGATGTTTGGCTTGGCATGTGCTGAGACAGACCGGGAAAAAAGTACTTTACGAGAGTTTTTAAGTCAGACGATGAAATAAAGAATTTGTGTGCATAAAACTGAAAAAAAACTTGCGGATATCTCAAAATCCAACCAGGTAAGGCTAAACAATGTACCTTTAGGAAAATGACACTTGGTGAACTTTGACGACAACAAAAATTAAAGCAAATTCCTTTACTACATGTATTGAAAAAAAGTGGAGACAGAAAGTGGTATTGAGGACATTTTTCTTTCGCTTCGTTTGTAACGTTGTGTAGCTAAATATTGATTGTTTTATTGAAGTCTTAGTATTAATTCTTACTTTAACAACGAGCTCAATTTCGGGTATTTGTTTAGTTTTCAATGAAAGAAAATTCAGTAAAGTCTTTCATAGTTTAGGGTTGTCCAGGTGATATTACGGGCATCTTATTTGCTCCTCAATTATTGTAAGACTCTGATGGATGGTCCCTCTGAGGGATGGAAACCCGCAGCCTCCAGGTTGACAGACCAATGCTCTCCCAACTGAGCTAACATGTAAATGGGTAGTAACAGTTTGTATTTTAAATCTAAATTTTCTAACTTAGCTCTTACTGTTCCGCTTTCAACCCATGTTAAGCAGAATATTAGAATAGAGAAAAAATATCAATAATGCGCGCCGAGGAAAATAAGAACAAAAAATCGTGTACCGATGAGACTAGAAATTTTTAAGCGCATTTAGTGAGTATAAGCCTCTATCGATACTTAAGCTGATGCAAGACTTAATTTGTTATTCATGTACCAATGCATATGGAGCTATTTATGTATTTATTGATAACAAGGAGAGATTTGTAAATTTGAGGCATTGAAAAATACTTCGTATAATAGCATCTTAGCGTCATTGAACATTCGTGGCAACTATTGTGGTAAATATTTTCGGGGGTAGTTTATACACAGGTAGCCCAAGCTTATTAACAGTATTGTTTAGCAGCAGTGTTGTAGCTAGACAGACAGACGAAAAATATATGGGTATTTGATGTGGATTGCATGGGTACTTTTAGGTCAACTTTTTTCTACTTTAAAATCAATAAACTTCAATAAAACTCTTATCTTGTGTCGCTGATATATTTAAGAGTGTCATGTATGAATTTGAGCACATTTCGTTGGGTTTTGAGGCGAATACTATCAAAATTATAGAAAATTACATTTATTGACATAACAATGAATCTTAAATGACATTGGTATATTTTTTACAATATATTTACGCATTCTTTTCATCATTTGTCTGCTTTTATTCATTATACGGGTTATTTGTTTGACTGGAATTCTACTTGGTTCTCGATCACGTTGCAGTGCTCGAAGTTTGATGTGTGTTCCATCATCTATAGAAATAAACTTGGCATAACGTGACCTTAATTCCAATCTGGACGTGCAATATTTATTATAAATAAAACATGAATCAACTAACAATTCTAAAGTTTTCTCAAAGACATCACAATCATTTTCTAAAGACGCGAAGAAATGGTTGAATGGTACTACAACATGGCGTAAAAGCAGGTTGGCAACTATGCATGACACAGCGAAAAAAAACAGACAATAAACGAACAAATTAGCACTAAAACTACTTGGCACAACAGTACAAATAATTGATAAACAAAACACAGTTATCGTTGTCACAAACCAGCAAAGAAGCGAATTTGTCTTCGAGTTATGCGATTCCAACATGGCGTCCTTGTAACTGTGAACAAGAGAGCTAGTGCTTTCATTGTTTGAGTTCGTTTGAGTCTCAGTATTTGTATTCATTTGAATTTCGTTTGAGCTTTGGAGTTCGCGGAACGAGTCGATTCGAAAATGAAGCTCTTTGACATCTTTTAGTGTGAGTCTATCGCGAACGGTGTGTGCATTTGCATGTAATTTGAGCGGCTCATCATCTGCATTCGTTTTCGTCGACATCTTGTGCAGAACTGTGGAGAAAATAACAAGTTCAGTTTCGGCGAAATGTCTTATGACATCTAGTTCCTGTGTCAATCAATGATATGTACTTCCGGTAACTTTGGGCTTCCTGTGGGCTCCACGGCCACGAATGACATGCGCAGTAACTTGCAATTTTCAAAAATTCTGCATGATACATACATACATACATACATACATAGATAGACCGAAGCCGAAACCTTAACTCGGGGCCCCCTTGGGGGGTACCCCGAGTAATAAATGAGTTATCATATATATGAACTGTGCAGAGTTACCACTGAATGGACAGCTCTGGCTACCATTCATTACAAAAATTGGCGCCGCAGTCTATCGTTGCCGGTACAGCTAAAAATGGACTGTTTGATTGTCATCTTATAGTATTAAATCTTACTTTAACAGTGGGCTGCAATTTTGAGTATTGGCTTTGTCTTAATTTACAAAAAAATGAAACAAAGTCTGGCCTAAACGTGACCAACATCTATCATATCTATCATATCTAAAGAAATGCCAGTACAGTGAGTTATGTCTACTTTAGTTATTCAATATTTTTCTGCTTTTGCTAGCTTATTTTCTGGCTATTTTTAAGATATTTTTCTTAAAAGGCTAAAAAGTGGAACTGTACAAGAATCGTTTTCTTGTGATTTTTAGTCTGTTTTACTTTCGCGGGACCTTCTCGGGATCTAAAGGTTTTTTTTTTCGGGACGCGCAAAATGTCCTCAGAAATATTTTATTTTCTCTCTCAAAAACTAAACAGATATACTTCTAAATAGGAGGTTTTATAAAGCATTTTCTAAGCTTTGATTTGGTATATATTTTATCTACTGACATGGTCTCGTACTTCTCATCAATCCCTTTTTTTGCGGTTAGTTTATTTTCAGCTCAATTACTTCACTGTATTTCTTTATCGACATTTCTACCCCACGATAATTATAGATTTACTCTTTGTGTGATGCCTTTGCATTATTTGTTTTGTATTATTTGAGTCAAAGAACTGCAAAAAGTTAACATGCAATGAAAAAAGATCGAGGGAAAATGTTATTGTTATTGTTTTTTATGTATGATTATGGAGGATCTTTGTGTATAGTCACTATAGTAAACAAATGCAAATTGTTAAAGCATTCCTCTTTGCATTGGATGAGTCTACATTCTATTTTAACTTATTAGCACGTACTTAGTGATAGTATTTTCTGAATTTTTACTCTTCTCTTCTAAAATATACTTGTAAATTTTCATTTTCTATTCATTAAATTAGTTTGAACCTTGTTAAGAATATTATTTAAAAGTGTGCAATTATTTCTGTTATAAATATTTACATATATTTTTTGTAGCAGTGGCTATCTCTATATTTATCATTCTTAATACACTGAATACGGAAAGGGTCATAAGTATGCATGTATGTCTTTCAAATAAGTCAGTTATTGGCCATTATTTTTATTTGGAAGCTGCTATGATGTAGTTTGCCTTTTTTTGTTTGTAAATTACTATAGTGCTATAGCTTTGACAACATTTTTAATGTTATCCATTTTGAATTATAAACAAAGAGGTTCATAATTATTTATGGTTTTGTTTCATATTGGCAATTTATCGTACATGAATAAATGTCAAAAAATGATTTAAGATAATTCATATTTTAGTGATTAGCCTGCAAGCATATCTTTTTGCTGGAATAGAATGTTGACTTTATTTCCTATCTTGTGTAAAAAAGATTGTTGAAACGAACCAAGCGACCAAATTTTACAATCATATACCATTTTACAATGAAAGAAACATATTATACTATAAAACCTCATATTTTGAACGAATAAAACCACTGTGTTCCATAGTAAGGACCTTTTGCTGGTGAGCAATTGTGCCGTCAGATCCACAGCCGACATCAATGTTCAAAAACAAGAAATTACTTTTAGCAACGTTTTATGTGTTATCTAAACAACAACAACAACAAAAACATTGAATATGCTATTGCCAAAACGTGCTTTGATAGTTTCGAGACATTTTTTCATCAAAAACTATAAAGAAAGTGTAGTAAATCGCAAAAAAATGCAACAAAATGTGCAATCCTTCGTTGCCTCCATATGCAAAAATCAGTGAAGCGTGCGGTGGTAGCGATGATTGAATATTATTTTTTCATGGGAGACACCCTCCCCCATGTAAAAAGGAAACACTTGCCTTTCGAGATGATGTCTTGATATGTCTAAACCTAAAAGGTTGTCGATATTTTTTTTTCTTATTCAATTATTTATGTATTTATTTAGTTATGTACTATTCATGTGTACTGTTTATCCATTTATTTCAGTTTATTTCTAATTATTCATATGTGTATTTCTTTTTTTCATTTGTTTATTTATTTATTGATTTTGTTTGTTTGCTTATTTATTTGTTTTGTTGTTGTTGTTGATTCAATTGTTTGTTTCTTTAATTTGTTTTGTTGTTGTTTCATTATTGTATATTAGCTTTTGTTTGTTTGATTGATTGATTGATTGTTCGATTGATTAATTGATTGATTATTGAATGATTGATTGTTTTTATGTTTGATTGATTGATTTTTTGATTGATTGATTGATTATTGAATGATTGATTGTTTACTTGTTTGTTTTTATGCTTGATTAATTGATTGTTTGATTGATTGATTGATTGATTGATTGATCGAATGATTGATTGATTGTTTGAATGATTGATTGATACATCAAAAAATATGTATCTAAGCCGTGTACGGCTATAATAACTTTATTACTACATATAGCGGTCACACCCCTTTACAAAGATGCGAACTCGATATGATGCAAATTAAGTTGCGTTTTTAAATTTATCCGACATAGTATGCACATGACCCCTATTTGGAATAAAACAATGAGGACGTTGATCATTTTAATTAATGAATAAATAAATCAATGATTGACTAAAAAACGAATAATCAGATATTAACAGTAGCTTTACTAGATGCAATAAAAATTCAACGCAAATTGCTCGAAACGGATCGATCAGTTTAATATCAAATGGCCTGACTTTCTAATTCTGATTAAATATTTTTAAAAACAATTTGTATTTTGTTGTTATGCCTTGCTCGCCCTTTCTGGTAACGAAGATCATGGTCCAATAGGTTAATAACCTAAATCGATAAAGTATTTACTAATACAACTATATCTGTATATTGAGTGAATGAAAGGTTAGGAAGGTTAACTCTGTGTATAGCACCTTTATGCTGACGATACCCAGTTATATATATCGTTTGATTCGACTCAACATCGTAACCACTCTTCCGGCAAACTTGATACACGACGTTAGTGAATGGATGGCTACTAACAGTTTGAAACTGAACTCTGACAAAACTGAACTAGTTGTCTTCCACTCTCAATTTCGTCCTGGCACCTCACTTCAGATTAGCGTTAATGATGATGTCATTGAATCGTCTTCAATTGCCAGAAACATTGGGGTAATTTTTGATAAGCATTTGAAATATGACTCTCACGTAAATGCAATTTGCAAGTCGTCGTTTTTCCATCTACGTAACATATCACGTATCAGGAACTATCTCTCCGCTGAGAACACTAAGACACTTGTTCATGCCTTCCTTACTTGTAAATTGGACAGCTGTAACTCCCTGTTATATGGACTTCTTAAACACTTACTTAATAATCTCCACCTGGTTCAGAATTCTGCTGCTAAACTTGTAGAGGTCACAAATGTAATAACTGGCCTCAAATGTAATAACCATTGGCCTCAAATGTAATAATTATTGGCCTCAAATGTAATAACTTCCACCTTTTTTGCGGTAATATACTTCGTTTTCTTATTTTGGACACCTTGATATTTCGGAGACCTCGTTATTACGGAGACGTCGTTATCACGAACACATTGTTATTGCATGTGGATAACTCGTTGTCACGAAAACCTTGCTATTACGAACACCTTGTTATCACGAACACCTCGTTATTACGAACAAATTGTTATTACGGACACCTCGGTCGTTATTACGGACACCTCTCTATTATGGACACTTCGTTATTACAGGCACCTCGTTATTACAGACACCTCGTTATTTCAGACACCTTGTTATCACGGACACCTCGTTATTACAGACATCTCGTTATAACAAACAGCTCGTCATTACAGACACATCACGGTTCTTATGGACACCTCGTTATTACAGACACCTCGTTATTACAGACACCTCGTCTTTACGGACACCTCGTTATCATGGACACCTCGTTATCACCCTATTTTTGATATACAGATATGTACCACCCTATAGGGTATCATTTTTTGACACTTTGTCTGGTACAGGGTATGGCTTTTTGACTTGCATAGGGTAATGATTCGGTCGTTTCAGTCTGGGATAGGTATACGATTTCGCCTTTTTAGTGTTAAATAGACTACGCTTTCTGCCAGCCTCAAACAATGTCAATTCCATTGAATTACTAATTGTCCGTAATAAGGAGCTGTCTGTAATAACGAGGTGTCCGTGATAACGATGTGTTCGTAATAACGAGGTGTCCGTGATAACGAGTTGTCCATAATAACGAGGTGTCCGTGATAACAAGGTGTTCGTAATAACGAGGTGTATGTGATAACGAGGTGTCTGTAATAACGAGGTATCCGTAATAACGAGGTTGTCCGTAATAACAAGGTGTTCATAATAACGAGGTGTTCATAATAACAAGGTGTTCATAATAAGGAGGTTGTCCGTAACAACAAGTTGTCCACAATAACAAGGTGTTCGTGATAACGACGTCTCCGTAATAACGAGGTCTCCGAAATATCAAGGTGTCCAAAATAACAAAACGAAGTATATTACCGCAAAATAGTGCATTTTTTAAAGTTATTACATTTGAGGCCAATGATTATTACATTTGAGGCCAATGGCTATTACATTTGAGGCCAGTTTTTACGTTTGAGGCCAGTTATTACGTTTGTGGCCTCTACCAACTTATTTTTCGTGAAAGCAAATACAATCATGTTCAAATTACAAATCAAATCAAATTTTATTTTAGTACCTTTTGTTTACATGTTGTTGTTGTGTATTTTTTTTACATTATATTATATGACCTGATTTTGTGGTACATGTCAGCTATAAATAGCTCGTAAAGCTAATCGCGATAGCTGGCATATTCCCATTTATCTTAAATTGTTAAGTCATGGAGGAAATTATAATTACTATGAAAAAAAAATTAAATAAAAATAAATTGTTAATTAATTGGTAATGAATAAATGATAATGAAGTGGTAATGAATGAGATAAGTTAGTTATATAATAAAGAACTATTTACATTTATATATTTATAACTTAATTCTATAAGTAGAGAATATTTCTAATATACAAGATAGAAAAACGAAAAAAAAGAAAGATTACTCTATACTTGTATGTCGATGAATGTAGAAAATATATAGGTAATTAATTCTCCAATTATTAAAGTCCAATTTGAGAATTAATAATTTAATATTAGGAAGTCGTAAAATATGTCAATATTGGCTTAACAAAACATCTTTCAACTTTTTTTTGAATGAAGCTTTGCTAAGTAGTTTGATTTCCTCATCTAGTGAGTTCCAAACATTAGCCCCTGTGAAACGAATATTAAACTTTCCATAGTTAGTTTTAGCATATGGAATAGAAACTGATGATTTTGTTACTCCAGTTATGAAGGAAGTACATTTGCTTCCTGTACACTATCGCATTGTTTTTAAGATTTTAAAGATTACGTATAAAGCACTTAATGCCGGGAAATGCTCCTGTTTATATTAAAGATTTACTCGAGAAATACCATCCAACACGCTCCCTACGATCTGCAAAGAAAGATTTACTCACGAACATATGGCTATGGAGCGTTCAGTGTTGCAGCTCCCACTTTGTGAAAGTCTAGATCAAATTTAAAGGATTTTAAAACAAAACTTAAAACATATCTTTTTATTAAGTCTTACAATAGCTAATTTATTAACTTATGGACATTATTCTTAAAGAAACACTAAAAAAGTTGTATTGAGCTTTGGATAAGGCGCTATATAAATAATTCATATTATTAATATATTATTAATAACGACTGTGTGACAACTGGGATCATTTTGAGCGATATGATACTATTGTACCCTTTTTTATTTGTTTTATGTAAATATAGTAATTGAAATCCAAGGGAATGTTTGAATAGAAAATCAAATAAAACAAAACATAAATTCCGTGGTTTTGGGAGACATTACTTTTAAGATACAAAGATATATGCTTGTGATGTTGATCGTTTTCATTCTATTTTCAGCTTGATCAGCACAAACACGTAATGATCTTTCCTCGATAGTATCGGAATGGCAACATCCTGGGCGCAGGAAACAGATGAGCATGTCAACTATACCAGACTGTGTCGACTTATATATGATGGAGGAACACTAGCCTTGAAAAATGTGTTTGATACGAAATGTCCACCAGCAACTTTAGCTAAAATACTTGCTACCAATCAAGCCAAACTGTTAAAGATAAAGAGGCCAAGAGGAAGAGTTCTTAGCCAAGATCAGTGGGATCATTTGTATCATCCAAGTGGTGTCAGTCCTAAATCTGAACACTTTGACATTACTCTACTATTAGTTTTATTGAGAAACATTTGTGGCCTTACCCCACCAGCCACAGGGTGGGATGCCTTACCAACACCAACAGATAAATCCCTCGAAGCAAACCTTGCAAGGATAAAGTATTACAGGAACACTGTTGCTGCGCACTGTTCTCAGGCTACAGTTGATAACACGCAGTTTCAGGCTTACTGGATAGAAATATCAGATGCTCTTGTTGCACTTGGATTGAAAAAAGATGGTATTGATAAGCTGGAGTCGTCTCCATTAGGAGAGAAAGAATACAACCAGCTTGTGGAGTACTGGGATTTGTACGATAAAGAAATCAAACAGCAACTGCAAGATATCAAAGCAGCTCAATCAAAGCCGAACAAACAAAAAATTGAGATAGACAATCTTGCTTACATAGATTATTCTAGCTTGATAAAGAACAAGTGTGAAAAACATCACCGATCTACTCGACAATGGATTTTTGACCAGGTTGAAAAAAACGTGAAAGGTACAAAAACTGCACCTGTGCTCATCAGAGCTGGGCCAGGAATGGGCAAATCTATTGTAGCTGCAAAAATATGTGAAATCTACAAAACTAATCGATTGCTTGGTGGTTGTCATTTTTTTCAACACAGTGACTCTCTTCGCAATAACCCTAGAACAATGCTACAGTCTATTGCAAGGCATTTATGCAAGTCTGTCCCTGGCTATCAAGCAGCTTTGGAAACAAAGCTGAAAACTCTTCAAGTCAGAAACATCTCTGATCTAAACTGCGAAGAACTGTTTGGAGTTTTATTTGAGGAGCCTCTTAGTCAAATCCACACGGATCGTAATGTGGTCATTGTTATTGATGCTCTTGATGAGTGTGCAAGTCAATTTAAAAATGAGCTTGAGGATGCATTCAACAAAAAGATTTCCTTGTTACCGCCATGGATTCGATTTGTAATCACAACACGTCCTTTACCAAGTTTCAGAAGTTTACTTTCAGGGGATCTAATAAAAATAGATCCGACTGATCCCAGCAATATACAAGATATAAAGACGTTTCTAAACTTCGAACTGTCTAAACGAAGTGTTAATCAGTCAATTATTGATAAAGCAATGAATATATCAGAAGGTTTATTTCTTGTAGCATTTTTTGTTATTGATATGTTGGAACCATTTAAAGACCAGCCGTTACAAAACGCATTTCAACGTATATCTCACGGAATATCCTCAGTTTATAAGTATTATTTCACCCGTATTAAGGATCTCATTATACCTTTTCTTGATACATCTCAATCGGATGATAGCTTTTACAAGATGCTCGAGGCTGTAGTCGCATCAGACAGCCCAATACCAAAACAGATGCTATATGAAATCTTGCGTTTAAAAAATGCGGACGAAATTCTGCATGAGGAGCGAAATGAAAGAAATAATGCACTGCATTTGCTGCATACAATATTTCCAGTAGAAAATGACCATGTTACTGTATTCCACAAGACTGTAATCGAATGGCTGAAAGCTGATGCTAATGACAACCCAGAGTTCAGTGTTTCTACAACTAGTGGCGTAAAAATGCTCGCTGAAATAAGTTTGGAGGTTTTGAAAGCATTTAAGAACGAAGGACAAAGAGCCTTAGATCAACCATTGGTACTTTCCGATTATCAAACATTTGCAATTCGATTTGGGATGTGCTATATCATTGACAATTATAATCAGCTGAATGAAAATGATAAAGTGAAAATAATAAAGAACGTAAATGTTATTGCTGCAATTGTACTAATTTTCTCTACGGAACGAGAATGGAGAGAAAATCTATTAGAAAGATGTAAAGTCAGTGATGAATATGCTGAACTTCGTTTCATTTATGAGATACTGCAAGTTGGTCGCTCTACCTCTCTAGAAGAAATATATTATTATGGCCATTATCTAAGTGTAGCTGGTGATGCCTTACATAATCTTGAGAGCAGTCCATTGTCCTCTGAAGAAAAGGAAGAACTAAGGCGTTGGCTCATCGCAAACAAACTGCCGCATTATTCCTCTCATAATGTTTTTAAATTTCATGAACATTTTTCGTTGAAAGATAAATTTAGCTATGAAAATGGCTTGATTGCTGTCATATATAATACGGTAAAGTTAACCGTTCTTAACATTAAAGACGATCGCAGTAGTGTTAAACGGAGAACGTTCGACCAACCTCGTCTGTTGAGAGATATTTCTCCAGACAAAAAACATCTGATTATTACTACATTATTCGGCCAAAAGCTGGAATTATACGATGTTGTAACACTTGAAAAAGTACAAGAATATGACTGTCCAATCTATCACACGAAATTATTCCACATATTTGGAGATGCTGAGCAATGGTATGTTGTCATCCAGGCTGGAGTTTCAAATATTTACATTTTAGATGGTTTTAGTGGACAATTTTATAGCAAGATTGAAGTAAGTGTTGGTCATCATTTACTAGCAGTCAGTCGGCATGGTCTTCTTTTGATTGGAGATGAAGTGCGGGCTACGCCACCATACACCATTCACTATAGGAACCCAGATGACAAAATTAGGTGTTATTCTAGTCTAGTAAAACCTTTTAAATACATGTTTTCAAACGATGGAACTTATCTTGCTGTGCATGGAATTGTTAAACCGCAAGTGGTTGTATTTCACACCAGTGATGGGACAGTCTATACAGTAATTGACTTAGATATTTTTATATTTTGTGAAATAGCATTTATATCATCGTCGTGTTTGATTTTAAAAGCTGATGCGTTGGACAACTATGTAGTTATATTTCATGACTTATCAAGGAAAAAATGGATATACTTGGCTCTCATACCTGATTGGCATTTTTGCGACGTATTAGTAGTACCACCTCAAGGAACAGATAAGTTCATTCCATCTTTATTTGCAGTAGCTTATGATGGAGAGCTTCTGAAATTGGAATTCCACTGTCTAGAACAAAACTTTCTTGATTCTGCTTGAATAAGACTTAAGTAACAATGTAATATCTATACTTATAACAATTGAATGATAATGGATTATAATTTTAAAGTCTATTTGTGTAATCAGTGATAACAAATGAGCTTTAATGGATATGCAACAATGGGATATTGATTGTTTTTTTAAATTGAAACACTGAATAATCATATATATGAACTGTGCAGAGTTACCACTAGACCTTTTGTAATTAAGACAAATGTCCTATGTCCCAGGACGTCCTACTTAGCAAGGCACGAGGATGAAATTAATGAGCTCTCAAACAATGACTATTGTATAGCGTTTTAGCATATAGAGAATTTGTCTGCGCATGTCAGAAAATTTTAGCTCGCGGTCATGTTTACATTTTTTTCTACGACCGGGGAACTTTTGAATTCCAATCGCAATCTTAGTGATCTTCAATTTAGGAAAATATAAATGGATACTTAAAGTCTATCACTTTGTAAGGTGCTGTGACTAAGTCAAGCAAATGTGGAGGTTTTTGATCTCAAAATATTTTTGAGCAAAAGTCCGCAAAACGAAGAAGAAAACACAAACCTACTGCATTCGTATGAGAACTGCTGCCAAAATTAAAGAAGTAGCAGAAAATTTTTTCCACAGATTAACAATAAAAGGTCACGGGAATTGTGTGGTACAAAATGATTTCTTATTGAGGATCGATTTTGTGGAGTGATGAGCAGATTATTTACGCCTTTTGCAAGTTTTGGTCAACTTTCCTTCTTGATAAGCGGTATGTTTGAGGGGCTGCGCCGAAGCTAAATATAAATGATGCGAGTCGTCAAACCACATTCTACATCACAGCATTGTTATTTTTTTAAGAAATACTGGCCAAAATGTGATATTGCGTTATTTGTTGACGCCATGGTTGTGTTTTTCCTCTCAAGCAATTTCGATTGATTTGAATACCGAACCTGAAATTAGGTTAGAATGATCTTGATTAATCCAAATAATTGTGAAAACACAGATGAACCACCAAATTTTGTAAATTTCTGGTCAGGCTTTTGTTGATATACTTCTATCTTCACTAAATATAAACTTTAACGGAGAAGATTTGTCAGTCTTACTCTATGGTCAATTTTTTCGCATAAATTTGAAGAAAAGTCGAGCTTAAATGTTATGCGCCGCTAAGTTTTTCCTTGGTATGCTTTCTTTAATAATCGTAGATTAGTATTACAGGATCTTCGGGCGACTAGCTCAAATGAATGGTAGAGACGAGGTACTTCTTCAAAGGTTTTTATTTAACAGCTTCCTAGAGTTAAACCCCCTGAACACGGTTCAACTCTATTTCTCAACTAATTCAATCTAATGTTACAATTTTGTACAGCTCTTTTTATAGCTGATAAATCTAAATCCAATTAACATGATTGGTGTCACAATATTCGATATTAACTAAGGATTTTCGAGAGGCGTTGTCTCAATGATTTTGGAGAAGTTCTTATATGAAAATAGTAAAATCTGGAAAATAGTTCCTGGACAATTAAAATGCGATTCACAAGAAAGCGTTTGGTCATAGAAAGGTCAACTATGACAACGGATAAACGGTATTAAAGTACAGTTTAAGTGCACGATAGAATTAATATCAACAGGGTGCATAATAGCCAAAATCGTCACGAAACAAGTACAAGCATGTACAATCATGACCAAAGTATTACATAATTTTCAATGTTTGTCAAGGTCAATTTGACTGTACTTTGAACTTATGATATACATGTGACTTACTGGAAAACGTGACGCAAGCGACGCTGCCTTGTGAATCGTATCTGCAATATATTAACTAAATAATCAATAGCTGTTGAAATGTTGTTCAATAAAAATACTAGAAAAATGAATAAAAGATAATTGGATAAATTGTGTCTGGTAACATGCCTCCCTCCTTAAATTCGAGCTCCTGCGAGACGAATGAAAGGGATGGAAGTGTGAAAACCATTGTTAAAATGTCACGAAGTAATATAGGCAATAATTGATAATTTTAAAAGTTGTGATAGGAAATGAAATTGTCTTTCTGGTCGATGATTTTAAGAATTATTGGAAACAAAATAAAGTGCCTTTACTTCGATCGTTTTGTACTGTAGTATACGATATAAAACTTGTAAAATATAAAAATGGAAAGCTGGCGTCTAAAATTATTTTTCGAAATGCATTTAAAATAATCAGAAATACTATGATTGAAAAAAAATTATCAGGAAAATTAAGCTTTCCGATATAGTAAATAGTAAAAAATGTAAAATGATGTAAAAAGGTTAAAATGTAAAAATGTAAAAATGTAAAAGTATAAAAATGTAAAAAAAAATATAAAAATGTAGAAATATAAGAGTATAAAAATGTCTTAAAATAGTTGTAAAAAATTTCGATTGTCCTTTTTTTCCTTTTTTGTTGAATAAATGTCTTTAAGTTTTTTGCAAAAAATTATAGAAATGTGGAAATGCGAGATAAATGTTCGTTAATCAGTTCATATTTTGGTTCTACTTATCTACTTGTAATCTTGTTGTTGGGTTTCCTGTGTTATCGGGTGTCCTGTGGTACGTTCGTCGGGTTTCCTGAGTACTAAAGTTGATCCGCCATTTTGGTTTGTGACAGCAAGGTACAATTCGTGCGGCAAATTTTCCATGATTCAGCGTAATTTTATCAAGAAGAGTGAACATTTCCAAGTAATCAAACCGTACATGGTGTGGAGAAGCTTGATGGAAGTGAATTTGAGTTCTTGTGAAGTGGTAAATGGCTTTAATCGTCGGATGGTTTGTCAGTTTCTATGGCAAGCGGTTGATCACATTCTTTGTAGCAATCGTCGTGGGAAGTGTCGTTCTTAGTGATTTGTTGTCGGTTATTAACAACTTGGATAACTTGTAAACGACGAAGATAGCACAGAAGAGCAATCAAGACGGCAATGTTTATAGCAGTGAAGGTGAGAGCTACACATGCAATAATGAATGTACTATCAGTCTCAGTAGTTTCTTGTATGTCAGCGATGTCTTTTCTGATTGACTTTATTTTTGTATTTAAAGGTTCGTCGAGTCGATCAAATGTTTCATCAAGTGCTTTTATAATGGATTTGTTGAACTTGAGATGTGGTTCAATCTTGAGAGAGTTGTAATGAAGCTTCAGCATGGACTGATTAGACGGTACAATCCATGGGATATAACGTATAACTCGACGATTGAAGATTGGAATAGACATAGTTAATGTTGAAGGGCATTGTCCAAAACCGGTTGGTAATTCAGATGATGATTCGTTACAAGGAATGTGATACACAGTCATTGGTGTCATTTGTAAAGTGCTGGATGTCAGTTTAATTCTTTGAGACATTGTTGAGAGGAAGTAGCGTCCACCAAGATGTATGATTGGAGAGATGTCTGTACATGAGGTATTGACATGGTTTCTTGGAAAGTTGAACTTTGAATGTGGATTCCAACTCAGACCAAGCCAAGTACTGTCGTGATTTTGTGTAATGATGCTGTCAGGACAAAGGTATGTGCCCTCTCTATTATAGCAATCTGTTAGTGTATCAGCTTTAATTATAAGTTGTCTATCCGAGCAAGTTATTAGAATAAGATCAGTGAAAGCAAGGGGACTAGTATAACATTTATCATTTTGTTGATATTTAATTGGGATGAGAGTTTCTACTGTACATAAAGAATTTTTCTTAGTGACTACAGGAATTGTTGCCAATGTGTTGAGACTAATTGATCGGTCACGATGTTCGTATTCAGTTACCGGTTTAATAAAAAGAGGAAAACCGTCTGCTAGGACAGTAGCAGAAAATGATAATTTGTCTTGTGACTTGAAATGTTCCGAAATTGCAGACACAACTGACTGTGGTAGATCATTATAGCCAATTAGTTCCTTATTTTGAATATGTGCAAACTGAGTTATGATGTCTTGCATCTCAACGAATCGCAGTAAAGAATGAAAAATTTTGTTTGTTTCATGAGAAAATTTTGACAAAAATTCCATGTTTGCATTGAAGTGGCATTGCTCTTGCTTACCAAATTTATTGAATTGTTTTGCCAATCTACTAGAGTAGAGTCAAAAGATTTCATGTGGTCATTGAGCTTGTTTACTCGTGAAGTTATTTGATCTGTGATTTTAATAATTTGCACTGTTTTACCATTGACTGTTCAAATTAATGACGCTGTGTCTTTGAGCACATTCGTGATTTATACTTAGAATATGGTTTTAACTCCACCTGGGTCAAATGGGGTTGTTAATGGTTTTGCCTTGACAATTCATGTGGCTAAATAAAATATTTAGGCAAAGTTAAAACCGAGACTTCACTGCGCTGGCCAGCGGTCTCCCCACCTATGCGCACGCTCCCCTCGTGGTACTGGCAGTGTTTGCAGCTTTGCAAGACCGGACGAACTTGCTTTCTTTTTCGCAAGTTTTGGCCCCACTTTCTACGTCTTCGGTGAATATCACACTATGGCTGAAAGTCAGGAAGAAAGCCCTAATATTCCCGCCGCTCCTTCTACAAGTTCCTCTCAAACAGAGCTTTCTCCGGAGATATTATCAGCGATTCAAGTCGCCGTGAGTGCAGCCATGAGGTCGAACCGACAAAGCTACCCAGTAGTCTCGTCAGAGCCAACAGTGAGCACGTCGACCGCCCCTAGCGGGGCTGGAGGTAGGTTGTCGTCAGCCCCGGACTTCGTACCGACGTTTAGCATTAATCAAGCATTTCCAAGCCTGTTGCCGACGACCAGTTGTTCAGTGCAATTCCCTTCCCTACCTAATTTGTTTTCAGCTAACATCAGTAATCCAGCTTCACTGGCTCCCGTAGCGCCCTCCACGCTGCTCCAACCATTTGTAGTGGGCCCTGGTTACTCGCCCGTTCCGGCAAAGTTAGTCACACAAATTGTGTCGGGGAAGTTCATCGATTTGAGCGATCTTACTCCAGCAAATTTGCTACCGATAACGGAAAACGAGCCCCAACTCATGTTGGACGGTCGTCTTGTCCTTACAAGTCAGTCTAGAAAGAATAAGCGTCGCCTAGACGACATCATCTCGTGGACGGAAGCATTTTCCATTTATTGTTTGGTGATCTGTTCCTATTTTCCGCATCGCTGGAGGGAGTTGATGTTATATAAGCTCCTAATCCTTCGTACCCACAAGCTATTTGGAGGCCAAGCATGGCTCGCTTACGATCAAAGCTACCGCGAGCATGCAGCCGCGACACACTGCACAGACTGGTCACAGATAAACACTCAACTCTACAATTTCCATACGGCAGGCGCAGGTGCTCATAACTCACCTGCTAAAGATATTATTTGCAAATCGTGGAATAGGGGCTACTGCACTTCCCCTTATACCCCCTGCAGGTACCTGCACAAGTGTTCCTCGTGTTCAGGCCCTCATCGCGCCAACGCCTGTAACCGTGACAACAAGTACGCGTCGTCTGGCAAACGTTCCCGCGCTGCTTCCCCTCCTCCCAGGAGCAAGCACTAAACTAGCGAAATATGGACTGTACATGAAACTTTCCGTACAACCTACGAACATTACAAGTATCCTTAACGTTATGTAAAAAAACTGGGACGTTGTCAATTGAGTATGTAGCCACTGGCACACACGTGTTTCGTTTTTCGGTACGACATTACGATCAATAGACCGAATAGTCGTTGCACTTGGATAACTCCTTAGGTCCTATGTTAACATTAAACCATTGTTCCTTGATATTGATTGTTGAGTCGCTGCAATTGCATCAGCGCTACCATCGTAGTGGCCCATCATGTCGCATTCACACGCGCCCATCGTTGCAGCGTATCTAAGCCACGCCAATCAACCACCGGACCGTCAGCTTGCAAATTCTGCATCGCAATAATATACGTCATCGCTTGTCCTGTCGGCCCGATCGTTATGACACAGTAACGACATCGCACGTCGTTCTGGTTGCTCTGTCATTGCATCTGCACGACATTGCTGGTCGTGTCGGCTCCATCGTTATGACACAGTTACGACATCGCACGTCGTTCTGGTCGCTCTGTCATTGCATCTGCACGACATTGCTTGTCGTGTCGGCTCCATCGTTATGACACAGTAGCGACATCGCACGTCGTTCTGGTCGCTCTGTCATTGCATCTGCACGACATTGCTTGTCGTGTCGGCTCCATCGTTATGACACAGTTACGACATCGCACGTCGTTCTGGTCGCTCTGTCATTGCATCTGCACGACATTGCTTGTCGTGTCGGCTCCATCGTTATGACACAGTTACGACATCGCACGTCGTTCTGGTCGCTCTGTCATTGCATCTGCACGACATAGCTTGTCGTGTCGGCTCGTTCGTGATGTCTTAGCTACGACATCACACGTCGTTCTGGTTGCTCGTACCGTCACGGCAGTTTCACGACACTGCTGGTCGTGTCGGCTCGACCATCATAACACAGTTACGACTTCGCACGTTGATTTGGTTGCCCGTACCGAATCCGCATCGACATGGTCATTGCTTCACGCGTCGGTACACAGCGTCAACATCGCCTGTTGCACCAGACGATGTACCGCAACGATCTCGCTTGTTGCGTTGGACTAGACCGCCGCTTCGCAACGATGGCAAAAACACTTCCCTAGCATTTGTACCATTAGCACAACTAGGAAATAGCCAGTTGTACGGGCCCGCGCCGGGTGAACATCTATACATCCAGGGGGAGGGCGGTAAACCAACGCTAACGTTTTCCATCTACCACCCCTACACTCAGCGCGGCATCCCCCTCAGTCCCACGCCATTGCGAGCACGGTCGTTCCCCCTAAGGGAACCTCGACAAAAGGTAACACGATGTGTTGTGATTTCAGCCTCCTTGACCCTCCCCCCAGTGTCTCACGTGACACCGCTGATTGCAGATCAATTTGCCGCCGAACTTCTAAACCATCCGGACAGCGCAAGGGTTAACTTCGTGCTCGACGGCATACGAAACGGCTTTAAACTCGGGTTTAACCACAGTTACCTTCAGCCCGCAAAAGACAACAAGAAGTCGGCAAATGACCATCCTGAGATAGTGGACAGCTACCTAGCCAATGAGATAGCTCGGGGGAGAGTAGCTGGTCCATTCATCGAGCCGCCTATTCCTAAGCTTCACATAAGTAGCTTCGGCGTCATCCCCAAGAGTGGTCAACCAGGAAAATGGCGCCTGATCGTGGACCTATCCGCTCCAGAAGGAGCTAGCGTTAACGACGGCATCAGCCCGGAGGAATTCTCCCTACAGTACATAAGAGTAGATGACATTATCCGAATGGTCAGCAGCTTGGGTATTGGCGCTCTTATAGCAAAATTCGACATCTTGACTGCCTTTCGAAATATTGCAGTTCAACCAGTTGACCGTTGCCTGCTAGGGATGAAATGGCGAGGTAACTACTTCGTCGACTTAGCTCTTCCGTTTGGTCTACGCTCCGCCCCCTATATCTTTGACACTGTTGCAACCATGGTCGAGTGGATACTTCGCAACAATTATAACGTGCCTAACCTGTTACACTACTTGGACGATTTCATCGTGGCTGGCCCTCCTCACTCCCCGTTGTGTGCCTATCATCTAAACTGCGCCTTATCAGTCTGCTCACGCCTAGGCCTTCCGCTCCACCCCGACAAATGTGAAGGCCCTTCGACCACTCTAGTCGTCCTAGGGATTGAATTAGATTCAGTGAACCAAATAGCTCGCCTACCGGAGAATAAACTTACCAGGCTACGAGCTTTGCTGGATTCATGGGTCGATCGTCGTTGGTGTCGCCGGCATGACCTGGAATCACTAATTGGTCACCTACATCATGCTGCAAAGGTGGTGTGGCCAGGCCGTTCATTCATTCGGCGAATGATCAACCTTCTAAGCTGTTTTAGGAATGCTCACCACCCTATCCGTCTCAACTTAGAATTCCATCTCGACCTGACCTGGTGGCGCACCTTTCTTAAATCATGGAACGGAGTAAGCTTTTGGTTATACCCCGGACTGAGCCCTGCCACATCCGTGGTGGTAACCTCCGATGCCTCTGGTGCCATCGGTTATGGCGCCTACTGGAATCGTGAGTGGTTTAATGGTATATGGTCTGACACCCAGGCATTTCTCTCAATCGCGTACAAAGAGCTGTACCCGGTGGTTATTGCTGGTCATATTTGGGGACAGCATTGGCAACAGCAACATGTTCTCTTCCGTTCCGATAATGAGGCAGTCGTCGCTATCGTGAACTCCAGAACGTCAAAAATCCCCAACATTATGCGTCTTGTGCGTTCACTGCTGCTTGCAGCTGCACAATTCCACTTCACCTTTTCTGCACTTCATGTCCCTGGTGAGCAGAACCCAATTGCTGACGCTCTATCCCGCTTTAATTGGCAGGTTTTCTACCACTTGGCTCCATGGGCCCAACGCTCACCGTCTCTAATCCCTGGTCAGCTACTCCTGGACCTTCAACAAACACGCTAGAATCTCGTTGTCGCGAGCTGCTCACGCAAGGCCTTGCTCCATCCACGCGTCGTTCATACGCTAGCGGGCAAAGGAGATTCATGGAATTTTGCCGTCAGCAAGGGAAGCTCCTTCACAACGGATCTCCATGCCCCGCAGACGAATGGCCCCTCTGCATGTTCGCAACATTCTTGAGTGGGTTTGTTCACCACACTACCATCAAGGTTTATCTATCTGCTGTGCGAGCCCTACATATAGAAGAAGGTTTTTCTGACCCTCTTCAAAACTGCCTAAGACTCGAGCGGGTGATTCGTGGTATCAAACGGTCACAGGGATGCAAACCGCCTAATCGTCTTCCTGTTACCGATGACAAAATGCATATAATATTTCGTCACCTCGATATGAGTTCTATGGACCATATAATGTTCTGGGCCGCCTGTTGCCTAGCCTACTTTGGCTTCCTCCGCTCCTCAGAATTTACTGTGCCAGACATTCGATCTTACAACCCCCAGCTACACTTGAATGTCAGGGACATATCCGTTGACTCGACTTCAGCTCCAACGTGCCTTCGCGTTTTCATCAAGACCTCTAAGACCGACCCTTTCCGAAAGGGCTGCCACATTTTTATCGGTAGGGGCCGCTTCCCCCTATGCGCAGTCGAAGCTCTACTGACATACCTGGCCATTCGAAGAGAATCACCAGGCCCCCTATTCCTGATGCAGTCGGGTCAACCCTTGACCCGACCACTGCTAACGAAATGGCTTAGGGATATTTTGTCAGCTGCAGGAATCCCTGGTAACTACTCGAGCCACAGCTTCAGGATCGGTGCTGCAAGTGTAGCTGCCCGCAACAGTGTTCCTGACCATCTCATACAGGCCCTTGGTCGTTGGTCATCTGACGCCTACAAGACTTACATACGAATTCCTAGCGAAGCTTTGGCGTCTGCCTCCTCAAACCTATGTTAAGTTAGCTTTTAGCTAGTACGTCAGTTATCTGTAGTGTATCTGAGTTCGGGTGCTTGGAATGGTTTGGAGGTATACCATGTTAACCGGTCACAGATTGTACCAAGCACCCTTGGTATTTGGGGTGAGCTGTGGACCGGTTTCCATGGTTACCTCGTCGCTGGGCTGGTTACCCCTCTCGCCGCCTCATCCTGGCACCTAACCCCAAACTCATTGTCGATGAGTTTTAAATGTGGCTAAATAAAATATTTAGGCAAAGTTAAAACCGAGACTTCACTGCGCTGGCCAGCGGTCTCCCCACCTATGCGCACGCTCCCCTCGTGGTACTGGCAGTGTTTGCAGCTTTGCAAGACCGGACGAACTTGCTTCCCTCCGCTCCCTCCCTGCCAAAAAATTTAGATCAGGTAAGTATAATCTCCATTGATTCCTACGGGAATCAGTGTGACAGGTGTCAGGGGTGAGCTGTGGACCGGTTTCCATGGTTACCTCGTCGCTGGGCTGGTTACCCCTCTCGCCGCCTCATCCTGGCACCTAACCCCAAACTCATTGTCGATGAGTTTTAACACTTAGTGGAGATAAAGTAATCATTCCTAGCACATGATTAGGGTAATGTTCTGGAATGATGGCACTGTAAGCTGCATTTGCAATTTGCATACATGTGGGTTGCTTGCATGGTGGGAAAGAAGTTGTGTCACAAAAATGTTGGTTTGAGGTCTGGGCAATAATTCCTTTTGCCATATCACTTTGACTTAAATTTTCCAAGGTAAACTTATTTGTGGTGGTTACTAATGTAGGTGATGCCAATGAATTGAAAACTTCTGAATTTAGACTTTGTTGCACTATTTCGGTCCTTGTAGTATCTTGCATATTTGAAAACTCTATATATTGTACATTTGAAAACTCTATATCTTGTACTTTTGAAAACTCTATATCTTGTACTTCTGAAAATTCTATATCTTGTACTTCTGAAAACTCTATATCTTGTACTTCTGAAAACACTATATCTTGTACTTTTGAAAACTCTTTATCTTGTACATTTGAAAACTCCGTATCTTGTACATTTGAAAACTCTATATCTTGTACTTTTGAAAACTCTGTATCTTGTACTTTTGAAAACTCTGTATCTTGTACATTTGAAAACTCTGTATCTTGTTTATTTGGAAACTCTATATCTTGTACATTTGAAAACTGTATATCCTGTACTTTTGAAAACTCTAAATCTTGTTTATTTGGAAACTCTATATCTTGTACTTTTGAAAACTCTAAATGTTGACTATTTCTGGCATTTGAAAACTGAGTATTGCTGTCTCTGGAAATGTAAAACTTGGCAAAATTCCATAAAACTGATGAAAACCCTTGGATTGACTTATAAAAAGCTATCATTTTGTGTTGCACAAAGGTAATGGCTATAGGAAAGAAAATTGTAACTAGAGAAATTGTAACGTGTTTACAGGCTAAAACTATCTGTAGCATAACTAGTAAAATGGATGTTATTATAAGTGTGACATTAAGCATGAGGCTATTTTGTGACAAATGCTCAAGCTGTTGTTCTAAAGCTTGAGGGTTATTGTGTTTGTTAACTGGCTTAGGGGCTTCGGTGACTGGAACCAAAGAACCTAAAGTGTTGTGTGATGCATCATAGTTAATGGATATCGTAATAGGATTAATAGCATTAAGAATGGGCAGACTGTGTGAGGGTATGTCGTGGGTGTGAACATTAGATATTGCATGTGTATTGTCATTGTGGGTTGCTATCATAAGTGGCTGACTTTCGTTACGATTTGTGTGTGGTGGTCCTTTTATGTTATTTTCTTCGTTCGTCGTCGAAGTAATTGTTGAATTGTCCGGGAAGCCAATTCGTAAAGTATCATTGTGTGTTTGAGTATTATCGTGAGGTCTTGATGTAGCATGATTATATGTGCTTAAGGTGTTATCTCGTGATCCATTATCATCATCGCGTGACTGTACATTACTAGTATTAGGTGGATTATTGCGTGACTGTGTGCGATGATCACGTGTTCGGGCGTCATTAGTATGTGTCAGCTGATTATTAGTATTGCGTGACTGTGAGTAACGTGCTTGATCATTCCGTATGTGGTGAGTATCACGTGGATTACGTGCGACGTGTGTGGTATTTAGAGGTGTTCTATGATTATCATGATGAGATTGATAGTTATTCCTGTGATTAGGTAGGGGTCCCTCAAATTCCCGGTCTTGAGTGACCCTTGTTAGTTTAAAGGCCTACGTGAAGTAGGATGATGCCCTGTGGAGCGTACATATCCACCCCTGGGGTTAAATTGAGAATTTGGAATACGAGGATCTGGTTGCGAGTCCCTTGGTCTAGGTTGGAAATTTTCGTTGCGAGACCTAAAACTACCGTGCCGAGGCTCAAATTCGGTTTGAAAAGTATTTTGTCTCGAATAACCAGCTTGTCGGAAATTAGGCAATCGACAATTCCTAAAATGATGACCAACCCTATGGCAATTATTACAAATTATTTGACCGTTAGTGGTACGGTTAGCGCGGCCAAAGTCCCCGCGTGCATTAAAGTGTAATTTAGGAGGAGAGGTAGGCCCTTGAGATTGGTTAAAGTTATTAGTATAAGTTGAAATTTCTTCGCGCAGCATTTGCCGAATTTCATCCTTATCTAGAGTACGCGCTTTATCATCTACAGCTGCTACCGTAGCGGGCTTTTGAATTAATTCCTTTAGAAAAGTTTTCAAATCCTCATTACTATTAGGCGGAGTTGCTGCCGCTAGAGAACTTTTAATGCGCGCTGCATTCTCAGCTTCCTCTAGCGTTTTCGGTTGTTGCAAAATGACATAGTTTTTCAAGTCGGGCAGGAGCCCTTGTATAAAATGGTGAATTTGGTCGTCAGCGGCTATGTTCAATCGTAAACAGCGCTTTTTAATATCAGTAGCATAATTATCTAATGGTTCTCCCCGAGCTTGCTTTCGTTCGCTTAGCTGCTGGCGCAATAGCCAGTTAGAAACAGGTGACATAAATCGACTTGCAAATAGTTTGGTTATATCCTTAAAATTAGTAAGGCTTGTCTTATCCAAAGTCCTATACCAAATATTGGCGGAATCAAACAAAGCTAGCGGGAAGGCGTGCATAAATTCATCATCCGTCCATTTAAAAAAAATTCCATATTGAATAAATTGGTCCAAAAAATTCCCTGCGTCATCGCCATCGCCTGAAAAAGTTGGCATTGATGACACACCCCCCTTTTTGGGTTTCAATTCCTTTAAAGAATTTTGTAAGGCATTGATCGAAGTGTTGCTTTGTTCATTGACTTGCCGCAAATTTTGTTTGATTCCATCGATAGATGTTTCTAGTAATTGCGCAAAGCGATTAGTTATTTCCTCCATTGCTGCTGTGCTAGTAGAAGCAGTCTCATTAGATTCTGTCATAGTTTTGGATTTTGATTTACACGATTTGCAAAGCGAGTCAGTTTTCTGCGAATTGTGATCGGAAGATTTTGTTTTAGCTTTTGGTTTAATTTGCGATTCCGAATCACTAAATATTTTAGTTCGACGCGTTTCACGAGGCACTTTTACAGAATTTTGATTAAATGTCGAAATTAATTAGTCGAAGAAATTTGAATACGAAAAGGGAACGTTCAATTAAGCTCAACATGTAGAAACACTAATTCCAATTTGGTGTGATAGGGGGGGAAAAAAAATTTGGCCGCATTCGATTTGGCTTAAATTATTGAACATAATAATGAGAAAGAAGAGAGAGAGAAAGACAACTCAATTTTCAAGACTGATGCACATAGCCATGCTTGTAAAAGAGGACACTAACCTTTACTTTTACCAATGTTACAGTACCGGAGTTCACCAGTGTTCTGCCAGGGCTCACCACCAATATTACAGGATCTTCGGGCGACTAGCTCAAATGAATGGTAGAGACGAGGTACTTCTTCAAAGGTTTTTTATTTAACAGCTTCCTAGAGTTAAACCCCCTGAACACGGTTCAACTCTATTTCTCAACTAACTCAATCTAATGTTACAATTTTGTACAGCTCTTTTTATAGCTGATAAATCTAAATCCAATTAACATGATTGGTGTCACAATATTCGATATTAACTAAGGATTTTCGAGAGGCGTTGTCTCAATGATTTTGGAGAAGTTCTTATATGAAAATAGTAAAATCTGGAAAATAGTTCCTGGACAATTAAAATGCGATTCACAAGAAAGCGTTTGGTCATAGAAAGGTCAACTATGACAACGGATAAAAGTACAGTTTAAGTGCACGATAGAATTAATATCAACAGGGTGCATAATAGCCAAAATCGTCACGAAACAAGTACAAGCATGTACAATCATGACCAAAGTATTACATAATTTTCAATGTTTGTCAAGGTCAATTTGACTGTACTTTGAACTTATGATATACATGTGACTTACTGGAAAACGTGACGCAAGCGACGCTGCCTTGTGAATCGTATCTGCAATATATTAACTAAATAATCAATAGCTGTTGAAATGTTGTTCAATAAAAATACTAGAAAAATGAATAAAAGATAATTGGATAAATTGTGTCTGGTAACATTAGTATTATACTTTTGGTTTTCGATAGAGTATTGGCCAAAATTTTTGATCGGCAGTCAAAGACGACCTAGTCTCATTGTGAAAGCGGCCATATTGCAGAATCTTGCATGTTTATAAACAAACAAATTGTTATGCTAATGTGGAATAAGAACTATAATAAGCCGTACGGAAATAACGGCCAATCACTGTATGGTTGGAACAGAGACTTTTGACAGCTGAAGTATCGCTTTTGTGAATTGGGATTAAAGGGGATTTAGAAGGTATTTTTCTTTCGCGTGATTATAGCGGCTTCTACCATTAACTTACGACATGCGCAGACAAATTCTCTATATGCTTAGCGTTTTATTTTACCCGAAAAGAGATTATTTTCAAAGAAAGCGGGCCTTTTTCATTTTGGTTTATTCAAGAAATATTTTGCGTTGACAGTTTAAAATATGTAGCTTAAAATTTGATTTAAAAAAAACTGAAACAAAAATCTTCATTAAAAAAAAGAAAGAAAGAAAAAAAGAAAAAGAAAAAAAGAAAGAAAGAAAAAAAGAAAAAAGGAAAGAAAGAAAGGAAGAAAGAAAGAAAGAAAGAAAGAAAGAAAAGAAGGAAGGAAGAAAGAAAGAAAGAAAGAAAGAAAGAAAGAAATACAACAAACGTGACTTTTTACAGTTGTTTAACAGAAATAAGTGTATCCTAAGCGATTTCAAGAAACATCTGCGCAAACGTGTTTACTTTTTCTCAGGATAAGAGTTTTCCTGGCTGGTGGTAATTCCTTTAATACATGATTAGTTGAGTTTTTGCATCCGTGAAATATATACATGCATAACTAACAGAACGATTATGTACAATATAGTGCTAATTTTAAGTAAAAGAGCATAAACATTACAACACTTGTTAGCAAACTATTTCACGAATAAAACTACAGTAGAGTGATTTTCATATGACCATGAAAGAATAGGCAAACTAATAGTTAGTAGTTAACACTAAAGCCATTGTTTTCTTTTATTGTTTATCAACTACTACAAACTAAATGCCCGGAGGGGGGGGGGGGGACTCCGAGGGTAAACAATAGGGGATGCTCGTCGTATCTTTTAGGGGTAAAAATCGGCAATTTGGTTTTAAAATACAAACTTTGCCAAATTCTTACTTTTTGGTATCTTTTAGGGTTTAAAACCAATTGAAACTCATGTTTTTCTTTTGAAAAACGTCCGGTATCTTTTAGGTGTAATTTTGAAAACTTCCGACGAGCATCCCCGATCGTACCCCCCCCCCCCCACCCGGTACTAAATGGTCGATTTTCTATCACGGTTATATCAAAATCACTCTAGTGAATGCACCCAGTCTAAAGTTTAGCTGATTTATAGTATTCCAAGGCAAGGATTCTTAATCAAATGTTTTTATTGTTATATTTCATTCATTAAAGCGAACCAAAAAGTAATATTGTTTCACGCTAGGCGTGGTTAGGGTCTAGTTTTCAACGTTTGCATTTCACTTGCATAAATGTTTGACATGATTATATTATAAGTTGCTTGTTAATGAATTCCAATGGTTTCATTTTTCATGTACATGTAAAAATCAGCGATTTGGTATCTTTTAGGAAATAAAATATAGGAAATTTGAGAAATTCTCACTTTTAAGTATCTTTTAGGGGGTGAATAGCACTGAAAATCCTGCTTTTGGTATCTTTTAGAGATGAAAAATTTGCTAAGCCACGCCATTTTGAAAAACGTCAGATATCTTTTAGGGGTATTTCTGAAAAATTCCGACGAGCATCCCCGATCGTTTTTCCCCGGAATTCCATCCCCCCCCCCCACCCCCCACGTCCACATTTGCAACTTAAGAAAAAATGATCAATGACGTCACAAAGGCCGCATGAATTCACAAACAGCAAAAATTACACAGCAGTTTGTGTGCGAGAATGAAGCACTCGCTGAGTTGATTTTTGAAAATTGATTTTACAGTTTGCCTTTTCAGAATTCAAAAAGTGTCTGGAGACGAATTTAAAAATATTTACCTAATAAAAAAAATAAAATAAATAAAATAAAAATAAAAAGCAAAACAAAAAACAAACAAACAAAAACATATTAACCACATGGAAGATCACATTAAAATTACCAAATTTACCAAGTTTCAGAAAGTTTAAATAAATAATGACTGATTTGTAGGCTCAGTCTCCAGCCGTCAGGGGTTCGTGCGCCCGCGATACTCTCCCCACTGACGGCTGGGCGCATGGGATTAAAATCATGTCGCGCATGTCCGTGACGTATTTTGTAATTAGCATAAGAAAACGGAAACATAAGTGAAATTTGCAGTAAGAAAATTATCAAAATAATGGTTTATTACGAAAGCATCATACACAGACTTGATTATAGCACTCATTTATTTTTATTTATATAATATGAACAAGTGATCTTGCGCATCAAAGGCCGACAGATCTCCAGCGGCTTCAAGTTGTCACATTTACTGTAACTTGTGTAACGGTTCATAGACTAAATCAATTCAAATTATATAACAACATAGTTACCAACTTCAAATGAGTAATTATTCTATGTTAAAGTAAAACGATGACACAATTCTAAAATTGGAGCAAATGATATGTTTGTTTATGTTGACAAATGAGAGGTCGAACACTTTGCGAGTTGAAGTTCACACGTGTATAAACAGTGCAAAATACAATGCAAAATTGCTTTCATCAAGCAAAACTTACTTTGAAATTATTGCAAATTCTTTCAGAAATATTAAAGTGATCTTCTCCGAATCTTTCATTGTCGACTGAAGTTTCTGATAGAGTACATATTTATGCAATTAACGATACTTTTTCTGCTTAGTAGCGTACGCTTCCAGCAGCGAGCCGTCCGCTGAATATAGTCTGTAGTTCATAAGCAATTATTCGTCAAAAATTCACATTCCATCAGTCCTATCATTATCTGAAGTCCGTACAATCTTCTCTTAACCAAATGCATTCTTTTGAGTATTTACGACCGATTCAGTAAACTGTTACCGAAAACAATCCGGCGTAACTGTTTGAAACATCGGCGATTTTCCCAAGGAAGTTAGTTGTTAGATTACAAACTTGAAACACAACATTACCAAGATCGATCTAATTTTAACGCCTCGGGTTGAACATCCTTGAATGCACTAAAATTACACGACTGTAATGCATTTCAACAAGTACTTTCGTTCGCCATTTCGTTCAGAACGAAATTTAATTTATTAATTTATGCCCCTCGATTTTCGAGGGGCAACTTGCTGATTGGCTGAGAAGAACAATGTGAATCCCATGCGCCCAGCCGTCAGTGGGGAGAGTATTGCGGGCGCACGAACCCCTGACGGCTGGAGACTGAGCCTAACTGATTTGTAGCTTTTAAAGAAATCTTCAAAATTAGAGAGAATGTGTGGTGTTGGGGAACAATTAGGGGAGGCTGTCCTCAAAAACCATTCTCTGTTATTTTGGAGACTTTTAAAAAATTGCCACTCAGTACATATTCATTCATACACGCTGAAACTTGGTGAAAATACTAAAAATGGTACGATCTTTCTTGTTTGGTGGATGATATGACAATGACAATGACAATGACAATTTTTTTATTTGCACCTGTTATGTATACCATAAAGTATAAACATTAGACTATATATATTTTCGATTAACCTTATATTAGGTGCCAGCCTGCTGGAATAACTGGAATAAATAATCAATGCCAGCAGGCTGGTCTATATTATAGAACTTTAGAAATGGTCATTATAACAAGTGGTACGTAATAAAGGAAAAAGGTATATATGATATAATAAGGAGAAAGAATATCAGAATAAATAAGTAAATATGTAAAGATGTAGGATGAAAAGAATCGAAATTTATTAAATCTGAATGTATGTTTTGACAATTGCTACTTTTAGGCTATTTTTAAATTAAGAAATGCTGGATGCCTCTTTAATTTCCTCATCAACCGCATTCCATGCTCTATAATTCAATGTGTTTTCCGATTCATTCTATAATTATAATCAAGAGGTGTTTTGAAATATCATTCAAGAATTGCACACTAGCCAACACGTAACATGAGAATGACAAGAATGACCCGACAATGAATAACAAGTCATATCAAGGCCATCAAGGGCACGAGTAAACACTCCACCAGAGTGTCTAGTTTTTATTTGATTGTGATATTTCCTATGACGTTAAGTTTAGTTAAGTAAATAATATAAAAAATTAGGTAAACCTAATAGCGGAGCTCCGATTTAATGAAACGAATTATTTATTCAATCATTCATTCTTTCATTTGTTCATTCGCTACAAATTATTCTTGATCATTTTTTTTTTTTTTTTTTTTGCTGTTATTTTATTTTCATGATCAAATAATCATATAATCAATTGAAATAAACAAAGCTTTATGCATGCGACAACATTTTATTATACGCAAAAATGCGAAAAATATGTTGTCATGTTATGCATGGTAAAAATAGCACTTGTCAATTAAAATTGATTGTCCAATGAGAAGTTAGAAAAGCACTCAAATGGCTTCCTTGAGTTGTAAACAAATCCCGCGCGCTTCTCGCTTTACTCTCTTTCACGTTTGAAAAAAAATTTTATAACAATCGACAAAAATTTCACTTTTCTGGTGAAATGTGTAATGAATTACTTATTGGTAATCTAGCTATCTAAAACGGTTGTGAATTTTTAATTATCAAATGTGAATACTGCGTAACTCATTAAAAAAATAGCTAGTATGAAGTTTTGAAATTTTAACTTGTAGATAAGTAAGTACACTGACGAATTCATACAAGCGTTTTATTTTCAATAACAAATCAAAGAATTACAAGAATCAAATTAAAAACACCCACACACATAAATATATCAACGATGGATAAATATCTTACAAAAACAAATATAATTATTGCAAACTGCTTTCATGTGGATGGTAAAAAAGAAATTCATTAAATATCGTCAAAAAATGTAAACATACCGGCGCCAAGTTTCTTGTCCTGTACTGTCACTTTTCCACTGAACTTTTTGTCCTCAGTTCTAGTTCTGATTACAATAAGCCTGTTCATGTTTTTAGAATTTTAAAAGTGGCAAAAACCATTTTCACCGCCTCTAAAAAGTTTACACAGTTCAACTGAACGGCGATGGCAAGCTCGTGTTGCTCGATCACACATTGTACTAAATTTGCATTTCCATCCACTCCCTGAACTGGCAGTCCTACTTTGTTGACAAACATCTTGTGTGAAAAGTTTTTTCTTGTGAATAGTTGATAAATCGGCATTGATCCTACAGCTCTCCGTGGTATGAATGTTCCGTAAAAATTGATGACTGAACAGAGAGAAATTATCTTCGTGAGTCGTGTTCGTCTTGCTGTTCACCTCTTTTTAATTGCTGCAAATGCAGCGCGTATTTGTTTTGTTTTTGTTTTTATAAAAGTTTTATCGCCGTCGATTTTACTTTTAAAAGTAGATTAATTTATAAGTAATGACTGAAAAACGCCACGAAGAATCCATGAAGAATACGGTCTTTTTTACCATCTGACAAACTTGTCAAATAAACTCTTCCAGAAAATACAACTTGTAAAATCTCCAGCTTTGAATGACTATTGATGAATTATGACAGCTCTGCATGACTGCACATTTGGATGGTTAAAAACAGCTCCATGAGGGACTTTTACTTATTTTGTCAGTGAAAATATTTTGAAATAGCTTTTCATCGTTGAATCGTAGTTATTTTTCTTTTTCACGCCGCGGTCTTTGTTTCTCTTTCTCAGTCAAATCTCTTCAAGCCGTCAGGTTAGCTGTACCGGTTTCGTGCTCTTTGTCCAGTGTAGAAATACATTTTGTAGAAAAATTTCAGTAAACTGCATCAAACTGCAAAAATAATGATTGTTTTTGCGCCCACTATAACTGGTCAGCAAATTTTGCGTGAATGTACACGGACGGACGTACGTATTCCTGAAATCCGGGCTTCCTGTGGTCGATTTCAAATGAGCTCCATGGTTTACCATATTTTCTTAATTATGGTGCTCCGCTTGCGCGGGCCTTCGGCCCGCGCGGAGCTCCGCTATAATCTGACTCACTGTTTTTTATAAGTAATAATTTATTGTAATTTTCAAATTATTCTATCACAGTGCAATATCCTATTTATCCCGATTGTCTGCCCTATATGGTATTGCGGTAAGTAAGTAAGTAAGTGAGTGAGTGAGCGAGTGAGTGAGTGACATATCAAACTTTTGTTGTCGATTTTGGGCTTCCTGTGGTGAAATACACTGGGTTCCTGTTTTAGGTTCAACAGTTTCTTTTCGGCCAAAAACCAAAATGGCTGACTTGTTGTGCATGCCTTCACTAAAAAAAACTGCAAAAAATTGCGAGATTTTGCGAGAAAAATCGCTTTTTTTGCATTGCTGATTTACTCCAATGCCCAAATATGGTAGCACAATCCTTATAAGGAAATACATGAGACTTGATAGAAAACGACAACATTATTAAGGGAAAAGCTTGATATGGTGAGTGAGTGAGTGAGTAATCGTTATCAAAATAAGAACAGATAGACATACGAGGAGTCTATAGGTTCAAACTGTATAAAATGCTAAAATTAAATATCACGTACAAGCAGCAAATGAATTTAGATTGTACAGTGGCCCACTTTTTACATGACGTATTAGTAGTACCACCTCAAGGTACAGAGAAGTTTATTCCATCTTTATTTGGATTGATTAAAGATGGTGAGGTTTTGAACAAACATGTCTTGATTCTACTTGAATAATACTTAAAAGTAACAATATATTATCTATACTTATAACTAATGAATTTATAATCTTATAATCTATTGGCGTAATCATTGATAAGAAATGAACTTCAATGGATTTGCAACAATGGAATTGTTTGTAAATTGAAACACTGAGAGTTATAAAATATATGAACTGCACAGAGTTATCACTGAATGAGCGGCTCAGCCTACCATTCATTAAGTCATATTTGGGAGGACTGCTGACTTGAGTAGTAGTCAATCAGCCATATTTGTGACTTATATGACTGTAACATACATTTCCTATATCGTTAAGTTTAATTAAATGACTCATTGTTATAAGTGCTATTTTATGTAATTTTCAAACTAATTTTATCACATAATGTGTCCTTCATCGTTGTCACAGCGCATTATCCTATTTATCTCAATTGTCAGCCCCACGTGCCAGTGGGTATTCCGGGAAATAAGGAAGTAATCATTGTCACAATAAACACAGATAGACATACGAGGGGTCTATAGATTCAAACTGTACTAAATGCTAAAATATCACGTACAAGCAACAAATGAATATAGATTGCACAGTGGTCCATAGCCTTCAGGCAAATCGTGGCCTATGTCAGGGGCGGCGGAACAGTAACAGCCATTGGTGGGCACTTTAAGCTCCCACCCCTCCCCCACACCAAAATCACATAACAGAATTTTTTAACTGTGTAAACTAATGCATTAATGTCTTTTAACCAATATTTTGTGGGGGGGGGGGGGGGGGGGGGGCGAGCCCCCTCCCCTCCCCGGACCCCCCAGTTCCGCCGCCCCTGTCTATACTTGTCTGATCTTGAAATGAAGAATTATTTTGTTTCAAGTGAGGCATCTGGAAATTTTGCATTTTACATTTTGTGCAGGAGCAAACAAAGTTAACATGACAACAACCTAGCTGATCCAAGTGTAACCGCTGCATATGAAAGAAACCAGCATGTAATGTAATGTTGGTGTAATCATTGTTTTAAATACCTCAATGTTCAACTAACTGTGTTATTCGGTCATGGAGATGTCAAGCAGAACAGCTCGCTCCCTGCTCCATTAGAGTGCAAACACTAAATGTGTGCAGCAATTTTTACTATTTAGTAGTAAATTAGAATAGCATAGCACAAAGACAAAGAAATAAATCAACTGAATAAACAAGAAAACAAACGAGAATACAAATTCAAGTAAGTAAATAAACAAGCAAACAGTCAATGAAACAAAGAAAGCAAACAGACAAACAAAGATAAGAGACAGACAAAATGCATTCAAACAAAGAAGTGGATAAAAAGCTAACCATTAAACAAGGAAAATAACAAATAACACAGTAAAAAGCTATACTTATACTTATAATTTTGATAGAAACGCATGCGCGTGTACACACTAGAATAAGAGCTAATTGACATTGTAATCTCTCATAGACAAAGCTATTGGGACACGTTTAAAACCATGCAGGTGAGTCAGTAGGCAGTTTTTATTATTTGTGTACTTTTATGTTTTCATTGCCTTGTGATAAGGTAATTATATTAAAGTAAAGTATTTCTTGTCGTTGCTGCAATTAACGAGCTTGTTTACTGGTCTGACAAATAAGGACCACACATCTGATATGGAGTTAATGGCTATGAGGGAGCAGCCCTCAATGTTTGATGTAAAAATCTGATAACAATCTGACTAAATATTGATTACAATGTAAAATTTAAATTGGACCAGTAAGGTGTGGGCAAACAAAATGCCCAATCACTTAAAGAGGACAGGCGAGGTGAGGAGGTGAGCGTTTCAAGCTTACTGAACAGTGTTCTTGGCAAGAATGATCTATCCCTGGTTTCACTACACCCTTTTTCCTTCCATGTGCCTCTCCTCGATAAGCATTAGATAATCCATATATGGATAGTAAAAAAACTCTTGTCATACCGAATAGTACAACGTAATGGCTAGTTCTATAATTATAAACACCACGTGTGCACAATGGTTGATAAACTATATCTGAAAATTGCGATCAAATACGCGACCGTAGCTTATGGAAAATATATGATATACACAACGAAAGGTCACGCATTCCCTGTCGCGTGACCGCGTGTAATGAAGCGGCAATAAAAACATGAAAATCCTATTTGTCCTAAATATTTAATTTAATGTAAGATATTATACCTTATCAAACAATGTGAAAAAGCACTTGTTGAAGAATATCGTAGTGAAGCCTTTGGTTCAATATCGTGGTGATGAGACAAATGCCTCAGGTGCACTTGGATGATGTTGGAATTATTATTATTATATAAATATTATACTTAGCGGCATCAGGTGTAATGCGTTTGCACACCTACCTATGCACGAACAAATCTCAATTGCCCTAATTCATACTGAAGTCACTTTTTGACGTTACTGCTTGTATACGTAGGGCTGGAATTGTTAAATAAAATAGAAAATTTGACTAAATTTGACCCTTGCGGACTAGTTTAATTTAAAATGACCTAATTCTCCCATACAATATCAATCACGTACCCAGAGCCCGCGTCAGCTTTGTTGTGCCCCTGCGGCAAAGAACGAGGACTCTGTTATAATCCGATACCGGAATCTATGCTTTATATATGGTTTCCTGTTTTAGTTCATTACCGTATTTACTCGAATAAGCGCCCCGTCGCTTATTAAATTTTTCACGTCTAAATGGGGGCGCTTATTCGGGGGAGGCGCTTATTCGAGTAAATACGGTATGCGTAGTATAATTTACAGTAACTTCTTCAAAATGACGATCAAAGGCTCTGAAAGCAAAATATGTGCAGAAACAACTACAACACGATACCATAGAACTAGGCTTCTGGTATCGAATTATGACATTTCTGTTCAAGAAAATGCGTGCTCTTGGTATAAGCTTGTTATAATATGTAATAAGTTCCAAACAATATTCGACGCACTTAATTTCCTGGAATAATACGGGTTTTTGTAGATTTTTCGGTGAATCTGCGTTGATTTTACCTCGTCCGACAACCATGATCCTTGTTGTTTGTACAATTGATTGTTGAAGATAGTTTCGATGTGACGTCATAGTAAATTGGGGCAAGCACGGCAGTATTCGTACAAGGAATTTTTTAAATATGTATATATTTTTTAATGTCGTTGCTTTTTTGTGTTATTTTTTTTTAATATCGTTTATTTTATTATTTTATTTTCTATCAAACCAAAGTGCTGGTTATTCAAGCTTGTAATTCTTGCAACCCATTTTTAGATTGGTTTCGATCGTTTATGAACTCATCTAAATGTATACGTATTTGACTTTGAGGTCGTACTTGTCTTGCTCAAACACGACAAAATCTGTTTCTTAGGAGAAACAAAACCCGCCTTTTCTGGTTAAGCTGGTCAAATATTCCAACAAAAGAAATGTCAATGTTTACACTTGGTGCATGCATCATTCCTAAATAAAGAAAGGGAGACCTGGAATGATTTCACTTCTTCCATTGTTTGGTCATGTACGTTTGTGGTACAATGAAGCTAGGTTTTTGTGTTTTGGTAGCATTTCTTGGATTTGTGAGCGCACAGTTTAGTGGGTTAGTGGACATTGAACACTTGTCGTTTATTTTCGATTTATCTTATATTTTCAGCATTTGCTATTTGCACATATTTTCATTTTTTTTCAGAAAATAATTTTGTGGGTATATAATGTAAAGTGGTATTTATATTGTGCATTTCACGTTATCTTCCAAAATGCAATTTACTGAACACGAATGAAGAAGATGAAGAAGATGAAGTCAAAGTCAAATACGTATAAATTTAGATGAGTTTATAAACCAAACCAATCAGAAATTAGGTTGCAAGAATTACACGAACACGAACACGAACACCAGTAGTTATTCTACGTCATGCTACATTTCAATGTCTGTCATTTGATTTTTCTTTATCAACTCCAACATAACTGTTTGACATTGTTCATCTAAGCCTTTCTCATCCATATCCAATACTTCCTGCTTCTACTCTTTCTTTTCTGGGGTCATCTCCTCCTGGTTCTTTTTCTCTTTTTCTGCCTCTTCACCTTCATCTTCTTCATCTTCTTCTTTTTCCTCCTCTTATTGTTCCTCTTCTTCTTTTTGTTTCTCTTCTTCCTCTTCTTCATCTTCTTCCTCTTCGTTTTCTTTTTATCTTCCTCTTCTTAACTTCCTCATCTTATCTTCCCTTCTTATCTTCCTCCTCTTATCTTCCTCTTCTTCGTCTTGTTCTTGTTCAGTTCTTGTTCTTCTTCTGTTTCTTTTTCTTCTGCTTTTTTAATTTCTGTTTGTCTTTTTTTTTTAGTTTTTTTTTTCTTTCCACTGTTTCCGTCACGTTGTGTTTGATATTTTACAGAGACAAGGTCATTCGTGTTGTCCCAAAGAATGAAGAAAGTCTTCTTCATCTCAGGGCTTTACAAACCGATAGAGAATGGAAGGTGGGGAAATTTTTAGCAGCTTCATTTTCATTTCGATTGATTCTGATCTTTGTTTCCCTAGTTTTAATCTCAGAGAACATGATTCCTTATCCTGATTCTTAAACAAATGTTGATTGTCATAAAAAATGGAACCCAAAATCCTTAATCAGCAACTTCCCATTATTTATCTATATCCCAAACCAGTGTTCCTGTTCTTAAGAAGTAACATTTAAAGCCTTGCCTAGCTTATCTGTTTCTTGTTTGTAATTTGTAATTTCTATATAATTCTTAACTAAAGATAGAGTTCTGGAAATCGCCATCACATGTTGGGATCGCTGTGGACATGCACGTAACCAATGACGTATATAAACGACTTGCATCGTGCCTTCATAAGCATGGTTTGGAGTTTTCGATACAAATCTTTGATGTACAAAAAGTTCTCGATGAACAAAACTTATCTCATCATGGCCGATCTGCAGCAAGCTGGTATAGCATATATCACCCTTTGAATGAGGTACTACCTTAGAGTGTAGCCCATATCGGTAACGATGTATGCAATACAAAGTCACTCAAACAAATTTTCAACAATGTTTCCTTTTATATGTTTCAAAGTAGATCTTGCTTAATTACATATAGTTCACTTTTCAAATGGCTTTCTTTATTAAATATTATTTTAATTCTATAAAAATGCAAATGTTGTGAAACTCTAAGTTAAAAAAAATGTCAAATTTGTTTGGAATCTTTATATTTATCTGATTTTATAATCTTGTTTGTTTAGAAAATAATACTGATACGCGCGAGTGCAAAGTCTAAAATAAACAAGACCAAGTCTTTATTTTTCTTAAAAATGGCATACTGACAACTAATACGTATAAAAATTCATTTGTTTTGAATGTGCAGATATATGATGAGCTAAAGAAGCTAGCTGCTGAATATTACAGAAACGGTAATGTGCTAGTATTCACTTTGGGGAAGTCGTACACTCAACGAGATCAAAAAGCAATCATGGTAATTACTGATTATCGTCACTCGACAAAAAAAAAAAAAAAAATTAATAAATTAATAGAACACTATACTAACTTCTATGCTCTCTTAGACAGCTTAGATAGCTAGCCTTTTTATTGTTGTTTATCACAAAAGTGAAAGAATTAAGTGCACTGTTTGAAGATAAAGTTTCTTACTTTTTCTCATTATTTGTTTCTTTCTCTCTCTGTCTCTCTCTGTCTCTCTCTTTTTAGTTTTGTTTTTGTTTTGCCTCTGACATTTCTACAGTCGGAGACTTTGGTTAAAAACGGACTCTCCTTCCCCAGAGTAAGTTAACAAAGTTACAAACCGAGAAGGGAACAAATACTCTAGGTTCAAGTTGTTATAAGAATAAAATAAATAGATTATAGTTATGTCTTACTGTTTTTAGATCAAAGGAAAACGAGGGGCTAACAAGCCTGTTTTCTTCATGAATTGTGGAATCCACGCGCGAGAGTGGGTATCCCCAGCAACTTGTATGTACATCGCCAAGCAGGTATGATTAATGCTTGTACGATCGGTGTAAAAAGAAGGGTCTTAGATCTTTGATCTAATCCCATCGTAAGATGACAGGAGGGGTACTCAGCGGATGTTTTCGGAATTGATATTACGGAGCTTAAGATATGGTATGGCGAATCTCTACTACGGCGAGCGTAAATGGAAAATACTCTCATTGACGTCACCAGCCATACTCCAGCTGTAGTTGTGCTAAGTACTTCTCAAACAGGCAGTGCAAGCTTTAAAAATTGGTATTTAACGCAAAAACGTCGCACTCCCTTAGCCATAGTAGCCGTAGTAGAGCGCCACCGTACCATATCTTAAACTCCGTATTGGCACATGCACATCAACCACTGGAGGACCGGTGCAATGCAAATGTTGGTCTTTATTAAATTTTCCTTACACTAGCGATTTTTCAAATGATTTCTTCGAAGACCGACAGCAGTAATAACATGAGTGGATTACTTTTACATGGATAGTTCCTGGGTAGGGACACGTGAAGGGTACGCTTTTTTGACTGTAAACTCTTTTCACTAGCTGGAGTTTGTATATTTAAGTTCCTAACGGTCCGTAAAGCACACATACCAGTTTGTAAAGGAAATGTTCTGTCCCAGTACTTTTTAGTCTCATTACATTTTTCTCAGTTATTAAACCAAGCAGTTTCTGTACTTAAAGTTTAACACTGAAAAGATTTCAAAGCAATAATAAAATCGAGAGAAGTTTTATTTAAAGGTATGTAATGTTACTGTCCTAGCTTCTATCAAGATATGGAAGAGATGCCGATGTAACGTCAGTCTTAGACAAGATGGACTTTGTTATTGTACCAGTAGTGAATCCTGATGGATATGTACATACATGGACAAGGGTAAGAAGTGATAATGAATAGACGCTATGATGATTGATACACTTGGACATGGGTCTGGAATGAATGGTAGATTGATAAATGAGAATATGCAGATACACAAATATAGAGAGAATATACATGATAGATAGGGTTAAGGAGTGGATTTTAGATGGGTATTTTAGATAGATTTTAAATAATAATGACCGATATATATAGAGAGATATCAGAGGATAATAGATAAAAGAGAGAATTAAAGAGTGGATTTTAGATAATTAAATTATGACATATACACATAGACAGGATACTCAAGAGAATTAATGACAGATACATAAAGTAAGACATATTAGAAAAGAAATAAGTGATGGAGGAAATAAAAACAAATACTAAGGAAAGAAGAAACGTCTGAGTAGGGAAAGACAGAAATGAAAATGAAGAAAAGAAGTGATAACGAAAAGTATGAAATATATTAAATAATGAAGGTAGAAAAGACGGAATAACAAAATTACAATGCAGTTTACTCTGAACTGTGTGTTACTCACGGTATTATGTTCCTTTATAACTTACAATGCAGTTTACTCTGAACCGTGTGTTATACACGGTATTATGTTCCTTTATAAATTACAATGCAGTTTACTCTGAACCGTGTGTTATTCACGGTATTATGTTCCTTTATAAATTACAATACAGTTTACTCTGAACCTTGTGTTATTCACGGTATTATGTTCCTTTATAAATTACAATGCAGTTTACTCTGAACCGTGTGTTATTCACGGTATTATGTTCCTTTATAAATTACAATGCAGTTTACTCTGAACCGTGTGTTATTCACGGTATTATGTTCCTTTATAAATTACAATGCAGTTTACTCTGAACCGTGTGTTATTCACGGTATTATGTTCCTTTATAAATTACAATACAGTTTACTCTGAACCTTGTGTTATTCACGGTATTATGTTCCTTTATAAATTACAATGCAGTTTACTCTGAACCGTGTGTTATTCACGGTATTATGTTCCTTTATAAATTACAATGCAGTTTACTCTGAACCGTGTGTTATTCACGGTATTATGTTCCTTTATAAATTACAATGCAGTTTACTCTGAACCTTGTGTTATTCACGGTATTATGTTCCTTTATAAATTACAATACAGTTTACTCTGAACCTTGTGTTATTCACGGTATTATGTTCCTTTATAAATTACAATGCAGTTTACTCTGAACCGTGTGTTATTCACGGTATTTTGTTCCTTTATAAATTCAGTATCGGTTTTGGAGGAAGACGTTGAAACCAAACAAAGGTACATGGTGTGTTGGTACTGACCCGAACAGAAACTGGGATTTTAAATGGGGAGGTAAGAAAAACCATAACGTAGTGCTAATTATTTCTTATAGTTTTTTTCAAAGTAATTTTTCTACATAGCAACATATATACAACAACAATATCTACTGCAAAAAAAAAAAAAAAAAAGAAAAAAAAAAGAAAAAAACAACAACAAAAGAAAAACAACAAAAGAAAAACAATAACAACTTACAACAGCGACAACAACAAATCCACTTCAGAGGAAATTTTATTAGAACTCAAATTTATACTTATTTTCTGCAGATGCTTTAAATTAATTGTATTTCAATTTTTTTTTTTTTTTTTTGAAACTTTTTCCCTCATATCGGTAGAACCTGGGGCTAGCACTGACCCATGTGACGATTCTTACCGTGGTTCCCATGCCTTCTCGGAAATCGAAACCAAAAACATTGCCAACTATTTGAAGCGCCTTGGAGGTCGTGTTAAGGGATATATGGACATCCATGCATACAGTCAACTATGGATGATACCCTGGGGTTATACGAAAACACCAACAAGTGATCACCAAGAACTGGTATGTGTCGTCATAGAAGAGGGGAGGGGTATCCATGCATACAGTCAACTGTGGATGATACTTTGGGGTTGACTTCAAATTAGGTGGTTGGTACCCATGCATAGTTTTAATCCTTCATAGATGAACTGCTTTTTTATGACTATTTTAAATTCTATCAATCAGTAACTTTATCATCATTATAAAAAGCTCCCTAGTCATTGTGATACTCATCAACCGTATATCAGCAGATAAAAGTTGTGCAAGTTTCATCCCAGTTCTTGTTGTGCCTTTTTCTTTGTAGATGCGTGTCAGCAATATTGGTGTTTCTGCAATCCGTAATGCTGGTTACAATACGGACTACAAAGTTGGACCATCGTCTGTTATTATCTGTAAGTACCTAGCCTAACCTACTCGGAGCAATAAGTCTGTCATTGCGTTTGAACAGTAAGAATAAGGAGAACTGCATCATTTCATTATAGCCTCTAAACAGAATACAGCTTTTGTATTTGTTTGTTTATTTAAATAAGGTTTGACAACATATATATTCCTATACTCAAGACTGATAACGTACAATTTAAACTTATGTTGTCATTTTGCTTTCTTATTTTATTATCGTCAACCGCAGACCAGAACTCTGGTGGAAGCAAGGACTACACGTATGGTGTTCTGGGCATCAAGTACTCGTTTGCTTTGGAGCTGAGAGATAAAGGAGCTTATGGCTTTCTTCTGCCCGCATCTCAGATAATTCCAACTGCAATGGAGACATTCCAGGGGATCATAGCAGTAGCTAAAGCTATGAAGATATAGCGAACATGTTACATTGGACTTTATTAGATAGGAAAAGAGTAAATGGAATATAAGTTAAGAGAATGAATACCTGATGTGGGGCTTATTACTGTATCCCTTTTGATAAAATTCTATCTTCAAAGAAAGAATAAAGAAATAAACTATGATCTCATGGGGATGTCTTTGTGTTCTTTTTAGGAGATAGCAGTTATGCAAACATATTTTAACAGGATTTTTTTTTCTTACAATAGAATTGTAAAGGGCTATGACGGAAATAAATACAATGCCATCGAATTCATTTTCTTGCCCTATAATCTCTATGAAAATAAGAAGAATCCAACAAATATAAAAGAGAATACATGAAAATAAAATGCCTTGAGTAGCTTTGTTTGCTTTTCTCGATAGGGAGTGTAATTAGATATTTGTCAATTATGGTATTCCAAAAGGCATCCAGGAAGAGGAAGGCGGAGATTTTAAGTAATAATGTCAGAAACAGTAAAGAAACAACTTGCACGAAAACGAAAGGAATTAATAGCGCAACACGCCGTTGTTCCGTTTGCCTCAAATTTGCATATTACGACAAGGCAGCACGCATGAATGTGAACATGAAAACAACATCAAAGAACTGAAAATCACGAAAGCGAAGTTGCTTTAGACATGGTCAACTTTGAATTTTGTTTTGAGCATGTAAGAAAACTTCAATCTAATCGGAATTCGGGGAGCATTTTGAAAATATAGTCAAAATTGACTGACAAAAAAAATACTCAAAGTTATGTTTACTTCGATGATTATTGACTAAGATCTGTTGCACTATATAACCTGAATTTTTACAGGAAGGTAGCCTAATATTTGAGCAATATTGACGGTATTATAGTGGCATAAGTGTCTTTTTCCCAAAGTTATCGCAACACTAACAAACAATTATGAATTTAGGGGTTAAAAAAGTCGTCTCTAATAACTCAAAATCGGCTTGATACAATTTTTTCTAACTCCGTATACTTTGAGAAAATTACTTGAAAAATACCGTCATGGGTGTGGTTTTAAAAGTTTAGATCGAAAAGCGCGTAAAATGAGCAAAACCTTGTGAGACCACTGTTCCGTTGCCATAATAACACTTATGTAAACAAAAAAACACATCATTAAAAATTTGAACCTTTCTATAGTAACTGAGCAAATACTCAAAACTGTGGGTTGGTTTTTGTGCGAGCTACAGTCATTTGAATTTGGTATGATCGAGCGTCTCGAAACTATAGGCAGTGGCCTTAAGGCGATTCATAACAGTTTTAGGGAAGCTCACCTACTACTTTTCATTTCGCGCAAAGGATAACTTAATCTACACCTATGGACTTGAATTTAACACTAAATATGTAGTTATGACTGAGGTTATGAATAGTGCCAAAATTAACTCGATCAAGTTTATTAAAATGATAAAAAGTCATAAATAGAATAAGAAGAGAATAAGTATCAGAGAATGGCAGTATAGCTTATTGATAAATTGTATATATAGTTTTTGGTTATAATTGCTATGTTGCCACACTGAAATGTTGTTTCTGAAGAATCACATGAAATACCAACGAAACGCTAAACGAAACAAGTATAAAAAAAATATTTGTTTCAAAACGAATAAGGCATATTCATTTTACAATAATGATAACAAATTCAAAACATACTGATTATAGTACTTGCATTATGACAAGACCTGAAAAACGAAAATGCAGTTGAATAAATTATAGTAACTGTTTTCTTGATTCCTTACTTCCGGTTCCTGATTATATACCGTGCAGTGCTATGCAAATGTTTTGTATGCTATGCGAATGTATTTGCACGTGCATACACCAATTTGCGACTTCGATATGCTAATTTGCAAGTCGAACGGCTGTGTGGTGCAAGTTTTGGGCTCGCATAGTTGGCCAATGTTAGAATGTAATTTCGGATGGTTTTAGTGCTTCAATTCAGCTGAGGGGCAGGGATATTGCTGCATATATGATAAATTAAGATATCCTAGAACCTCGTGCAAAAATAATCCCGCAGTTTTAAGAATTTTGAACATAACTTCTGACGTAAATGTTGCAGAGAAAATGTTCTCAAATGACACGGTGAATGAAAAAATATATCTTCAAATCGACAATGAATTGAAAGTCAATATTTCCACACAAGGTAAGTGTGTATCTTAGCACTATTTCAACAGTATTTTGGCAGTGTTTTGTCGACTTTGAGTATATTCTAAAGCTTCATGATGTTAAGCAAAACAAATACGGAACGTTTGAGCATTTTTTAGATTTGAGCAAAATCGAACAGATTGAATGTTTTTAATTTGTTCTCAAGTGTTGTGCATTGGTTTGAAGTTTACAATGCAGTTTACCACTTATTTGAAGCTGATCAATTTTTTTAGATATTTTTGAAAAACTGATTTTCAAAATATCTATTTTTTTATCATTTTAATAAACTTGATCGAGTTAATTTTGGCACTATTCATAACCTCAGTCATAACTACATATTTAGTGTTAAATTCAAGTCCATAGGTGTAGATTAAGTTATCCTTTGCGCGAAATGAAAAGTAGTAGGTGCGCTTCTCTAAAACTGTTATGAATCGCCTTTTTTCACTTAAAAGTGGGCCTTCAGCCCACGCGGAGCTACGCAAAAATATTCATATATATTCATATATATGATAGTTTTTAAGCAAGATGGACTTTTAGAGAGGGAAATACAATGTCAAATAGACGAAATCATAAGCATAAGCAATCAATAATAAATATTTATTTTGTGTTGTCCTCATTGTTGTCCTCGTTGTGAAATAGACGCAAGCAAAAGCTCGACCAAAAGGTATTTGTTTGTTCGCTTTTATGCACTAGTGAACAAGGCATTATTTTACCTGCGCAAGCGCTGAACTGCTGAGCCAAACAATTGTATGGCGGGCTCCTCACAGGAATGACGCGCACAAAGCCTATATTGTCAAAATGGCGCTTGTTGTGTAATATTTTTTTTTACTATCGCTTGTTGTTCTTGCCTTCTTTTACAGATGTAAAAAAACAATGTACAATACAAACGTTTATTTCATTTCTTTAATATTTAATTCATTGGCATTAACAAATAAACAACCATGAAATATTTATTCCAGCGATTTGAATCAGAAGTCATTGAATCAGTACGCCAGAATGTCAGTGACAGGTCAATTTGAAGCCATGTTTTGGTCTCTTTGCCAAATTTTCCCAGTTGTTCTCACCTAATAACATAAAAGTGTACATAACATAGATAAGAGAACAAGTTATAACTCATTGGTTGATGTTCGAGAATTCATGTTATGACATGAATAAATATTCATGAACAACAATATTCAAGGTGAATTTAAACTTCGGACCATTGTAATGTCAGATCACTGATTTTGCAAACAAATAAATGGGATTGTAGCACACGAATTGGGAAGATAGAATTTAGAGCTGCAAGGCTATAATATTCTCTTGATTTGAAAATGGAACCGATATTCTGTCTGCCGCTAAAACCACCATCAATAATATTTCACTTGAAAAGCCAAATTTTGCCAACAATAAGTTTCACATCACAGGATGAAATTAGGGTCTCATCAGTAGAAATAACTCAGTGATTGTTGCCCTCCAATAAGAGAATTTTTCCGTTTGATATAAGCTATAACTACTCCAGTGCATAATATCGAGAGATTTCAAACCAAAGCAAAATCCAATTCGGATAATCCGATTTCAAAACACATAATAAAATAAAAACATATTTATCATACACTTACCTAAATTTATTGATTAGAACCATGACTTTTAGTAAAAGTGATGAAACAACAGCTCTTCTCAGGCAAAAACAAGCAACAAATGGCGAAGATTCTTCGCACATGTTCGCAGAATACTATTATTTTGACTCCGTTTAGCGAGGCATCATCAATCTAATATTGAACGACTGGAACTTAAGCAATAACCTTAAAGTTATTTAAAACTATACTGGACTTTTCTATGCTCCAAAATGTTCTAAAGGTTGAAAAAAATCCATCGGCATACCAAGCAGTTATGAAATCCGACAGCGAACGCTATGAGGATGAGGTGTCTCAAAAGGCAATTTCGCGCATGCGCAGGTAAAATAATGCCTTGTTGCACTAGTGAGTACCACGATTTCGGACATTTTCAGAAAAGTTGACAGTAGTTAGTATCACTAGTATGTATTTCTAATACCATTTATAACAATCTGAATTTCAAATAAAGTTTAGCGTTCTCTGCCTCGCCTTCAATACATCTTAGAACCAGAATATTAGAATAGAGAAAGTGTTGAAAAATTGAATGAGCGCTGTAGAAAATAAAATCAGAAATAATTATGTAAGGAAACTTATAGGGGATTCAGACTAATTTTGACACCATATTTGGTGAATTTGTAATAATCGGAGCTTGATGTTCAAAATGGCAGCTGAGCATGAAATAAGTGAGTTTTTGAAGATATTCTCATTTCTGTAAGCTAATATGTACAATTTTCTTAGTTTGTAGTATTTTGGAAGCATAACAGATATTTCTTTAGTTGAGATAAGATTATCGAGAAAAAAAAATCGAATGTTCACGAGTATAGAACCAAAGCAAAAAGGGACGTATGAATGCACTATATTATCGCTAAATTACATTAAATACATAAATAATCAATTTTGTATACACTCTTTTGCAAAAACGTTGTAGTATACATATGTAAAAATACTCAATATATACTCAATATATCTAATGATATGCAATACAGAAAACTCGCTAATACTTGTTTCTTTTAATTAATGTCAAAATATATTTTTCTTGACTATTTCATCGCACACAGTAAAATACAATTGGTTTTGTGTGTTAGAATTGCTTATTTCGCATTATGCATCTCATTATTAGACATTTGTATAAATTTATGAATGTATACTACAACGCTCTTGCAAACGAGTGTAAACTTATGGTATGGTATTGCTCGGGCTAATTGCCCAATTTAATTAGGACGTCACATCAAAACAAACCCATTGTTTCAACGTTAAGCATCATGGTCGCGAGAGTGGGTACAGCATGCTTAATTTTGTTAAAAATAGGCTAAGGGAAAACTATTTAGCCCGAATTAGGTATGTTCTTATTAATGGAAACAAACCATGACGTCATGACTGTCTTTTTCCTTTTTAAACAACCCCAAGTCACTCGGTACTGTTATCTAGTGCAACGCTGTTCTCACCTGTCACTGTTTGTTCTGTTGATAAACACTCTCTGTTATTTCATTTTAACTTACATCAGTATATACACAATAGTACTGGCTTGTAACATAATATTGACTTAACTGTATTAACAAAGTGTGCTTTCAGTAAGCTGCAGGCGCTAATTGTATTGTGCAACAAAATGATTTGGAAAACAGAAAGAACGATTCAACACACAGGAGGCCCATCTACAAATCCCGGAGGGCCTGGGGGGGGGGGGGGGGGGGGGAGGGGGGGAGAGGGAGTCCGGGGATACACGATTGAGGTTGTTCGTAGGAAAAAAGTGAAAACTAAATCAAAAATAAAAGGTGCCAGGCGTGGCTTTACAAATTTTTCAACTCTAAGGGACACCAAAAAGGTACGACGATCATCCCTGATCGTTAACCTCCGGAGTCCCCAACCCAGGGCTACAAATGGCGTCTACTAAATAATATTACATTTATGTCAATTATAAGGACTTTAAAATCGATAAAATATAACTATTGGTCAAAAGTACGCTTCAGAAGTACGCTTCTTTTTGGTTGAAGTTTTGGCCTGACTTTTGGCTAGATCTAAGGAAAGGTTTGGAATCGCGGTGTTAGATTTCTACGAGAAAAAGAATGAATGTTTTTCCCAGGCCGTTTCAATGTCATTTTGCGGACCTCCTCGAATTCATCTTTGGGATACGTTGACAATTCCATGCCGCATAAATTTAATTATTGATAAACAATAAAATTGCGGAATCTGATCTTGAATTATGAAACAAGCAATCATAACAAACAAGAACAGCAACAACAGCAACAACAACAACAGCGTCCTCTCGGAAAACGACGTAAAATCGGAGGTCAGGTCTACTTTATATTCAAATCCAGTTGTGGACGTTAAAGAACCACTGAGGACGCAGGTACGACCATCCTCAGTGTCTGTACTTACTAACAACGGGGGCATAACCACTAACAACACTATTCTATATACTCATGTTTGTAAACTGCATATAGCAGTCCGTAAAGTCCCCCAAAATTGTAAACAGTAATTGAAAAGCCCCGAGGGGAATTATTATCTAACTCTACATGCTACACACACATTCAATGGACAATCGAACGAGCGAGCCGAAAAACTGATCAAGTTAACAATTAACCTGGTAGCAAAATCAAATACTGGGAATGGTAAGTAGTATAACGGAGCGTTTTTGTTTTTACCAATTAAAAAACTCACCTCTCGGCAAAAATCTTTTCTTTTTATTTGTAATGTTGAAGACTCGACTAGTTGCTTCGATAAGTTACTGATGAAGTTCCGCGTTAATTCCTGGAAATCTGAACATGCAGCTGTATCATCACTGATGAAAAAACAGCCATCAGTAATAAGCTATGATCTATGATCTGGCTCTTCTTTTTTTTTATTTAAACATATTTGAGCTAATGTTTGCTCCAAAAGCTTTATAGCTTATCTAGGGAGCTTCCTTTTTAATGCCTTATGTTAACTTCCATACTTTATCATAATTTATTTTTAGTCATAGTAAGTTTTGGGCATTGTATGGTTGTATTTATTTGCACAATATTGGAGCTAGGTATTGTAAATTATACGTAATCTCAACTAAAACAGAATCCATTCACCTTCACAACAGTTTAAATTGATTTTATATATCGCGAGTACAAATAAACATTATATCTTCCTCACGAAGTGCTGTAAAATTCCAGTAAATGGTTTGTGTAGTAAGAGTAATACTAAAAGTCTTGGAGAAATGGCCACAGACTTAATTCTTCAACATTCTATTTAATGTATTTACTGACGATGTCGATAGTTTCGCCGGAACATGTCTAAATCAAAATGTCTGTGACCAATACTCTTTTTGACGTTGTAGATATGACCTCAAAGCACTGTTGATTGACAACAGTTAACCGAACCTACGATAAAGTTCTCACCTGTGTATTTGATCATCAAGGCTTCCTTTACTGAGTTTGACCAAACATAAACAGCTGAGAAATCATATTTGAACATTGCATTGATGCTAAATTTCATGTTAGAGTTATACAGGGTCGTAGATATTTTATACAGTCTTTTTTTTATTAAAAGCGTTCAGTATATATGGAGCTACTTTGTTTTCCTGGTCTGAAAGTGGCCAAGTCCTGGTCAGCAAAGTACTAGTGGTCGTGTTTCCGGCCGGCTAAAAAAAAAAATAGTTTGTACGTTTAAGATATTTATTGAACATTGTCTTACGAAATATGACAATATAGTACGTACGCGCTTCAAAGATTAAGGTTCGGAGCCTTCAAAGGCGTAGCCAGGAAGAAATATAGTCAATATTACTACTATCAAGTACTAAGTACTTAGTTTAAAGGTTTATTATCCTTATCGATAAATGACTTTTCTTGAAAAACAAAGACAAGATTTATTCAACACTTTCTCTCTCTCCATTAAAATCGCTGTTTAAACAACGAAACATCTTTACGGAGGTTGGTGAAAGAATGAATGCCAGGTAGATGTATTTTATGCAACTCTAACATTTTTAATGCCACAAATTTAGTTGATCTTACAATATATCTTTTTTTTGTCAGTAAGCACTTGTTACACTAAATAACCAAATTCCAAATTCCCATTCACAGTAGTATTGGTGAGTGACATATTTCGTCAGACAACTGTCTTGAAACAGGTGCCAAACTCATATTTCTTTAGTCTGTAAGCTGTGTTAACTTTGTACTGTAGTATAAGTATATATAAAGCATCTATTCTTGTTCATATGGCATATTATCTTGTGTATACAATCGGTTAACGATACCATCATGGCTTGTATCAAGTTGGCTTTCGTTGCCCTGGTCCTAATGGTTTGGCAGACTAATGCACTTACAGCTAAAAACTGTGGTAAGTGCAATTTTGTAAGTCTTTTATGATTGAAATTAACCAATTAACGACCAATTCTCAATTTATAGGTACAAAATTAAAATGTAGGCGTTTCGGAAATAAATTAAAAAGAAATTATAAAAGAAAAAACGACTTGGACAGTACTGTTTGGCAGAAATGAGATCTTTCAAGGATTCTGAGCTCTTTCAAAATTAAACTTTTCAGTTCTCAGTTGGTCTGCCTTTCTAGTGTCTTATGCAATGCATTCCTATGGAACTAAATCTGTTAACCTCAAAAATCCCCAACAATAAACCATTAGGAGAAGATATTGTGTGGTATACGAATGTGGTATCATGGAAGGTTTGAACCATGCTTCAAAAGATGCTTGTCAGATGTTAATATACACAATACTTGCGAGGAAGCCCCTAAATTAAACACATGTGACTGATAACGATATTAACAGAAGCTCTTTTATGCCTAAACAGAAAATCCCTATAATATGGAGGATAGACATTGGTTTTTCAATTTGATTTTTACATATTGTTTGCTGTAATGTAATGAGATGCTGAGCTTATATCTCCGTTTAGAATCATAGTGGTATAATATTGAAGATAAAGCGCCCAATAACCACGCCGTGTGCTTAAAAAGGGGTTTTCTTTCAGATAAGTACCTCCCAGTCCAAATCACATCAGTGAACTTCCAACCTGATCCCATTGTAATCCGTAAAGGTCACAGAGTTAGATTCTCAGGAACTTTGAGATCCAGCCGACAAGTTGGCAGTACTTATACCTTGAAACTAAAGGTTGTCAAGAAAGGATGGATTGACGTTACAGTTCCTTGCATGGGGAGCTTTGGATCTTGGTGAGATAACCTAATAACAGGATAACTGTTTTTGACATTCTTTACTAGATCACGTTTTTGGATATCCAAAGACACGTTTCTATCGAAAGAACAACTTAAACAGCACAACAGTTTTATAAAAATATAGACAGAGACAGCTACGATTACCTGCAGTGTTCATTTTTCATAAATACTGTGCAAAGACTGATAAGAAATTAATATATTTTTGAAGAGCAACGACTATTTTTAATACAAATCCGTACACTGTGCCCTAGAGAAAGGTCGTCCAAGACATCCTTACCAAGCAAAGGCAGTAACTTCCCCAAGAGAGGTGCACAAAATTGGTGCTCAATGATTTAACCGTTAATTTCTAATTTTGTCTTAGTACTTACAAAGGATTGAAATGTGAGCAGATGTTGCCTTACCTCAACGTACCAAGCTGTCCACCACCCAAGGGATCGTACACTCTCAAAGAACGAAGCATGGTCATTCCACAAGTCAGTCTACCATCCTTCTTGACCAGTGTAAGTAGGGATTCTTAGAGTTTTTTTCACATGAAAGGGAAACGGTACGGTGTACGATACCGATACAATATTACAGAAAATGGCTTTTTAGAAACTACGGTTACGATAAGAGACAGTACTGTTTGTCACTTATGGGAAAACGACTCTAAAGCATTACCCATAACCATACTTCCCTACTACAGTGAAACTCCTCTATACCGAACCCTCAATATACCGAAATTCTCTCTAAACCGAACACTTTTTTTTGGTCCAGAATTCAACTTTTTCAAATATATGTTGTAAAATTAACCTCAGTAAACCGGAATCCCCTCCAAACCGGACATTTTCTTTGGTCCCAGTACTGTCCGGAATAGAGGGGTTCCACTGTAGTAGAATCTCTCTTGTTTGTAATTCCTGGCGAGAAACCACAAACGAGAGACTCTTCTAGCGGGGAAATACTATGCTAATTAAAGTTGTAAACTTTAACTTTTATATTATCAATATGAATTGAAGAATTGGTGGAATAGACACTAGTGTATAGCAATAGGAGAATACAATGAAAGTCACCCACAAGGCTAGTAACCATGAACGAAAAATCTAATTAAAAAGGCGGCGATATCTTCTTAATTTCTTTAGGACACTGTTTGTTGGGCTCGAAAACAATGGTCAGGTGCTCTTACAACTGAGCCAACCGGCTGGCGTTGAATTATCCAGCCAGTCCTTCTGTCCACGTTGATTCTAATCGGGAACTATCTTATACAAATCATATTGTTTAAATTGCACTTTTTTTTACATTTTTTTCAGCTTATTGTAATGGTTTAATTTGGTTACATGTGAATAGTACGGTTCATACACAATACACAATCTGATTTGTATGATGATATTCAGTTACGTCCACGTATGTATTTTATTAGTCCAAGCATTAAGGTTTCAAACCCATCCGCAAGGAAAAACTGACTTACAAGCAATCAAATCTCGAGATCAGTAAATCATTTTTCCCTGAAGATGGGTTTGAAACTCGAAAGCTTGGACTAACAAAACATTCTTAAGTGGACGTAACTAAATATCTTCATATAATGTCTTCATCATACAAAGAAATCAAACTAATCTAGCTGATGTTACTGAGCATGTTTGGTTGTTTATAGGGCAAATATTACTTAAGAGCAGAAGTGTTTGATGAACAAAACAGGAACAAGATTGGATGTGTTGAAGTGAACCTCAGCGCAAGATCTTGAGAAGCATCTTATAGCTCTCTCTTAAATAATAATAGATCTGACTACATGACAATGAATCCTTATGATAATTAAAATAATTTTTTGAAACTAATAAGGCTTTTTCTAAGAGTTGCACGTTTTTATCCTTAAGTGAAAATTAAAAAGCTCAAGAAAGAGCTTGTAAATGAAGAATACACGCTGGATGACCAGGCTAATTTCCTGTGGCTCACCTATGGCGGCTTCGCGAATTCAACTCCCTGCAGAGAAATATAAATTAAAAAGTTTTTCCGTCTATTGCTTTTTATTCTTTTAAATCCCTTGTGGCAAAAAAATCTTCTCTAAAACAATCAAAGCAGTTTTTTAATGGAAATTAGTTTCGTTAGCCTGTGAATATAGTTTGAAATGTGTGTGTGTGTGTGCGCGCGTGCTTGTGTGATAAATATAATATCGCTAAAAAACGGGAGGAAAATTGCAAAAAATGAGGAAAATTGATTCAAAATGCGGGCACTATATTTGTTACTTTACACATTTGCAAATTGAACTTGATTACGTCTGTTCACTCCACCAAGAATTACAATATTTAAAAACTTTCAAGGAAAAACAATTTGATAATATGTGGTTTTTACCAAGTATGCATTTCCATAACTAGTCCTAGAGCGATAATGTCTCCGCTGACGTGAACCATGGCCAGAAATTTCGGACATTGAGCCCGCGATCGCAAAGCGGAGTTCCCCAATCGAACTACTTTGATATTACATTAAAAAATGTATAAAATGTATGTGAGACGAGAAGATTCATGTAAATAAAACCTTGGGGATAATTTTTTTTTCATTTTGCCAAGTTTGAATTGAATTCTATATCTAATTGCTATCTCACACAAACTATAAAAAAAGTCAAACTTGATGGACTTACTTTTCCTTTCCATGTCATTAATTTTGCCATTCGCTATCGCCGATCTTCCTAACATCTACCTTAGAATAGCCAGAAGTATTCATACTTTTTCACTTGGTTCCAAAAAATCCTTGACTAATTTTTAATTTGCCAAGTTCGATCTAAGTAGAGTAATGTTTCCTTTATTCACTTTCGAAGAAATTTGAATTCTTTAGCATCGACAAAGTTTTCCATTTTGCAGTCGAAGTTTTTCATTTTTCTTGTAATTTGTTATAATTATGGTAATAAACTTATTAAATCATTGTGTTATCAAGCAAAATAAAGCTTAAATACTGTGTGCAAAAATAGCAGAACAAATTTTATTTATCAAGAGCATTTATAGGGAACTTCAACAATATACAACAGTAAATTACAGAATTCAAAATTAGAATGTGATGTAACTTAGTAGTTGCAAGAAAATGTATAACTTTCAAAATTAACTTGATATTAAACAAAATAATACTATATGGATTAGCTTATTTCGTTGAATATTACTTATTGAGTCTGCTGTTAAGTTCCCATGAACAAAACTGCAAGGGCCAATCTTTTCACTTTACAAGAAATTGCTCCTCCGGTAACGAATATTTTGGAATTTTATTAATCGGGGGATCGGTAAGCCAAGTCTATAAAGTTTGACATGCAACAAAACATCGAACGATAAAAGATCACTCACCTTATTTATTGTTCTTTTAGAGATTATTCTTTCAACTTCAAAATAATTTGGATATGTTTTACTTTACTTTTACTCTTCCTGTTTTCATGTAAAATAACCGACGAAATGTTGTTTAATTGCTGATAGTAACCATCGTCATAGCGTTCTCTCTGAGGGTCGCCATATTGTTATCTATCTCGGATGGGGAATTCCGCTGACCTAACCGCGGGCGCAAAATTACCGCAATTTCTGGCCATGACCTTTGTTACATTATTCTCCCAACTGGACAGTAATTGTCTGTTACTTAAAAAATCGATTCAAATTAATCATATTTGTTTGTTAGTATAGCATAAAGTAAATAACATCTCTATGACTATAAAAGGTCAAAATATAACTCTGCAGATACTTAACTAATTTGACTGACACAAATAATAAGCTGAATTATGAAGAGAAACGTTTTCCCCAAATTAGTGTTAATTTTTATTAAAACACTTTTCATACTTTCATACAAATATGCTTCATTTGTCACAAAATTAAACCATTTGCATGATGGGTAATTATCTCTATGTGTCTCGACCAAGAAACAGACACAAGCGAAACATGAAACACAATTTCGGCGGTTATCTTATGCTGTTATTACTTTTGTAAGCATGAATTACGACAACATTTATATAAAATTTGGTTTCTTGCCTCTTGATAAACTATGTTTATCTGCTAATTTGAAATATCGCAAAGCTTGTCTCATTTGGTAAAAAAAATGAACCGGATCGTGAACATGGGATCGCTTTGATGATTTCTTTTCTCATCAACATCATTGATTTTCTAATATTGTTTTTTTTCATTTCTTAATGTTCTTAAAAATCCACAATTACTTTTAGTTGAGTTATCGCCTATTGACTTTTCACATTTAACATTCTCTCCAGGACAAAGTGCTTTTAATGTGTATACTACATTTCACATTACGTACCATTATTAAATATTTTCTTTCAATAACTGAAATTGATTTACCAAATGGCAATATCAACTGGAAACTTAATCAACCTTATGTAGAGGCAAATATAGATTCAGATATTATAGCAGTGCTAACGGTGGGGATAAGAAGAAAAGCAAATAAATTATTTTGAAAATAACCTACGTACCTCGGCAAATATCAATCTTAAACAGTATAGCGTAATTACAAATCCCTTCGAGGTGTCGGAATAAACTTTGTTTTGGTAATATCTTAGGTCAGTGATGCGTTCCAATTATTTTTATAATAAATTTGGTACCTGTTGTTTAGATTGCCTGTTCTTTAAACATCTCAACTTAAAACAACTGATACGTTTTTTATTTTTATTTTTATTTTTTTTTGACTATTATTATTGCTATTATTATTATTATTATTATTATTATTATTATTATTATTATTATTGTTATTATTATTATTATTATTATTATTATTATCATCATTATTATTATTATTATTATTATTATTATTATTATTATTATTATTATTATTATTATTATTATTATTATTATTATTATTATTATTATTAGTATTATTATTTTGTTGTTGTCGTCTTGACGTCTTGACCAACCTGGTTTTGAATACTCAAAAATTAACGTTCTGGAATTATTATGATTAAAGTCCATGATTCCCACGAGAATAATAAACTTTAAAAATTTCAATAAGGCTCATCTTCAATATTGTTGCCTTTGATTTATGGACTTCTATAAATCACGTTATATTGCTCGACAATCTCGGACACCACCTCTGATCATAAATCTGGTACTTCATAAAATAGCACACAAATCACTTCATCTGGACAACGGACATCATTTAATTATCACAAACAACGGATTTTGAACATCGGGCGCCACTACAGGATATTCATCGATTTATCTTGTTGTTAGAATAACCTATTAACTGCTACCATGACAACATATAAAACCGTCCAGTCCCCGCGATCTGAAAGTGCATATGCGACTTTTCTATGCTATAATTGCTTACATAACTACTCTCTCGATCCAAAATGTGATTTCTATTGTTCTGGTCACAGCTTTTGATTCAAGGAGCTGAGTTTTGTTATACTGATTACGGTAGAAAGGATAAATGTTTCGAAGCTATTCCAAAAGGTGAGTTTCGATATTGGATATTATAGACATTGCTTATTGTTATAAAATATAAGCCTTTTGCCGGACTGTCGGTGATTGCGCAAATTAGCTATTGAATTAAATGGCACAACTTTAATTTTGTTCGAATTTAATTTGAAAAGTAAAGGCTTTTTTACAAAGTAGTCTGATTAAAATAATCTTAGAACTAAAAGTTGTGTTTCGAAAACAAAAAACCAGCAAACAGGGAGAACAATTCGTCTATATAATATACGATAGATAGCATCTTGGTGTAAATTGGTATTTTTTTCATTTCCTTTTTCATGTAGTCGTTTCTGATAATTTACTTCGTTTTTCTAATTTGATTTGCATTTTTAAATTGTTCTCTCAAATCAGGTTGATAATAATATATCAAAACAAAACCATAACAATTATAATGGCATTTCTTTTTTCTGCGTTTCCTTTGAGATGCATATATCGCTGTCATCTTCTTTTTCTTTCTTTTTTTTCCTTATTCCTTTTTCTTCTTCCTCGTTATCTTCGAATTCTTTTGCATTTTTTTGGTTTTTCGCTTATTTCCTCAGAACTTCCTAATAATGTCTCATTTTTTCCCTTTTTTCCTGCAGTGTTTTTACGTAAAAAGACAGCATACGAAATCTATTTATAAAACAAATAACAGAAATAATTCCCGAATATCAATTTGCAAGAAAATTGTTTGCGTTTACCATTTCCAACTGCGCCAAAAATAATTTACTGCAAAACATTCAATAATTTTTATTTCAATTTGAAGCCGCGATATTCTTTTCAGAGTTATTTATATTTATTTTCATTTGTTTTTGTGACTGGTGCAAAGTACACAACATATGGCTTTGTTCATACCGCATTTTAATAAGAAACAGTTAAAGATAAATAAAAAGATCCGTATTAATCGCTGACATGTTGGTTTCGATCTAATTAAAATGATGAAGGACCAATGTTGTCGACAGATGAATTTTTCGTATTTTTTAAATGAAATATAAATAAAATATATGAAGCAAAAAATAGAAAAAAGAGATTTGAGAAACTACCAAACGTGGAAATGTGAATATGTCGTATATAATTTTTTTGATTATTCTGTTTTAGGACATTCGTTATATTCTTAGGGACAAACATATCATTTGTGGTGTATCTCCAAGCTTATTTTGATGTCGATTGTATGATTTAATTACCTGCTCAAAAGTGAGCAGGTTTGAAGAAACAAGTCCAAAAAAACAAGCAAGCAAACGAGCAAACAAGCGATATGCTATCATTAAGATTTTTTTGGTAATTTGTTTTCTTTAGTTCACATTCTGTCTTGGAACTAAGTTCGGCTACAACATTCGCAAAATGACAAATGTAAGCTGGGAAAATGTTAATTACAAACAAAAAACAAAACAAACAAAAAAAAGATGAAAGGAATTCCGGAATGGTAACAAATTATTCGATGTCTGAATAATACAATAGTGAAAGTATTTGCAATAATGTTGAATAAGAGCGTAGGAACACAGAATACTTGAGAAGATATTAAAAATATATTCGTGTTGCACTGTAATATTGCAGTATTCCTAAATTCTGAGCGTTTTGCGCGCCAGCAAAGGAGCGCAAACAAAAACAAAAAATAAAAAAATAAAAAAATCAAACAAAAATCAATCAAAATTTTGCGTTGATTTTTCTATAAATGTAATATATTTAAAGACCCGTCCGTTGGTTCAGAGTCTTATATATGGACAGAGGACGTCGACATATGTCGTTAGGCCCCAGTCATGCATTTGAATGCGTTACATTTTTGTCCGTAGGTTTTGGTACTAGCTAACATATGTTGACGTTCACAGACGCACGAAAAAACTGAACCTAGTAATTGATTTCTGAAAAGGAAAAAAATCGGTTCCAAATTTGCAACAAAAGTCGTTTGATATATAATAACGTATTTCAACGCTTTAGTTAATATTATTTATAATGATACTCTAATAATGATTTACGTGATACTGTAATCGCCATTTGTTCTATTCCTATGTTGTGTACATATACCTATTTAAGAAAAAAAAAAAACATTTGCGGAGAGAATCCATTATGCAGACTGGATTGTATAGTAGGCTCTGTCTCAAGCCGTCAGGGTCTCGTGTGCCCGCGATACTCTCCAATTGCAAACTGAGGCTTAGCGCAGGAGATTAAAATAATTTCGTGTATGTCCGTGAAGTATTAAAGTAATTAGTATATGGAAACGGAAGGGGAGTGAAATTTGCGGCAAATGAAATATCAAAATACTGTTTTATTACGAAAGCGCAATTCATAGACTTGATTATAGCATTCGATTTATTCATTCATCAATAGAACTCATGTGATCTTGCGCATCAAAGGCCGACAGATCTCGAGAGTCTTCAAGTTAACGTTTTCGCTGTCATATTACCGTAACATTGTAACTAAATCAAATCAAATTGTATAAGAACAACCACAACTAAGTCATTATTTTGTGTTAAAGTGAAACGATGGCAAACTGAGCAAATGAGTGTTTGTGTAATTTTGACAAATCAGAGATTAAACACTTCGCAAGGTCAAATTCACACGACGTATAAACATTGCAAAGAAGCAAACTTACTGCCTTTATCAAGCAAACTGTTTGAAACATCGATTTTCCAGAGCCATGTGGATACATGTACAAACACCACATTAATTGTAAATTATAAATTTATTAGGCGCAAATTCTATAGAAAATATGTTCAATTAAATGGAAAATACTTCAACCAAGATCGATCTTCATTTAAGGTAATTTTGTAGCTTTGCACTGGCACAGATCTGTACATTTTTTCGAATTTTAGAGTTTTACATTCCTTATAACCAATGAATATACAGAGCTATTTCTCCTAGCCCTTCGGGATTCTTAAAATTGTACGTTGCATTTTACTTGTGGCCTGTGAACTAGCTTAAATTTACAATTTTATTTGTGCACTCGTTCCAATTAATATGAGATAAACTGAACTAATTTTTGAGTGCAATATACCGTGTAATTAATAAAAAAACAGACGACAATCATAACATAAAACAAGCATAATATATTCAGCTTGTTTTCTATTGATGACTAAGAATGTAATAATCATATCAAGCTATTCCCTTAAGAATGTTGTCGTTTTTTATCAAGCCTCACGTATTCCCTTATAAGGATTGTGCCACCATATTTGGGCATTGGAGTGAATCAGCAATGCGAAAAAAGCGATTTTTCTCGCAAGATCTCGCAACAATGCATTTTTTAGGGAAAGCATGCACAACAAGTCAACCATTTGGGTTTTTGGCCGAAAAGAAACTGTTGAACCTAAAAGAGGAACCAAGTGTATTTCACCACAGGAAGCCCGAAATCGACAAGGAAAAGTTTCATATGCTATATAAAATGATAAAATCGATCATACTGCTCGTCCTCGAATGATTGAATAAGATAGAGTAAATGTTGAATTGTGTCATGTTTATATGCACATATGTCAACATTTGTAGACGATACCAACTAATCCATTCAAATTAAAAATATAACATTTGAAATGTAAAACACATAAACACATCAATCAATTTATTTTTCTGGGTTTCTCGTCGTTCTCTACAAAATTCAAATGACTGCCAGTTTGGTATTTTTGTTATCTGCAATCTCTGTAGGTTTTCATCAAATTTGTTTTCGAGAATTGTCGGGCCGTATATAGGAAAGAATCACCAAAATAGAATACATCACTTCCAAAGGTAAGATTACCAAATATGGTTATGGATGCGAACGCCGTTTTTTCTTAAGATGCATGATTGCTTGATATAAAAAAAAGACAAAATAAAAAAAAACAGCATTTCAATAATCATTATCACTCTCTTGAAGTGATTTTGACTGAAGAGCTAGGCGACTGTTTATTTCAGGTTAAAAGAGTATATGTCATTATTTGTACACTGTACAACCGTTCATTTTCCAATTCATTGAGAATACTGATTACTTCGGAATCCTTGTCTCACTTGGGCAAACATCCAGAGTTTATACAGGTCTTTTTTTTAATTATTACTTAGTAAATACTGGCAATTCTGTCGTAAAAATATAGAAACCCAGTGGAAATGATTTGCAAAGCAAACAGAAACGTTTTAGGAACATCTTTTATATGGCACTAAAAGCATATAAGGTGAGTGTTTTATACTGAAGTTTCTTTTAAACGTCAAATTGAATTTATTCAAGTTCATTAAAGTTTATGGGACAAATTAAAAGTGAGCAGCTAAACGCTCTTTTCGGTTGTTTGAATCACGGAGACGACCAATAGACTCAAATTATTCATCAGTCTCTCGAGCGATCTAGGTTTGGAGGCTATTCTATCAGCCAAAGTTGAGTTTTAAAAAGTACGCTTTTAATTATAATCGATTAAAATAGCTATGTTTACAATGTACTAAATGCATTGAGAGAAATGAACTCGGGGAAATTTACCAAGTGAAATTAAATACATCGAGTGCCAGTGAAAATTTGCTTTTTCGCTTATTGTCCACATAAAATACAAGAGTCAAGGGCCGTAAAAAACCTTTAAAAAGAAAGCACTCGACTTTAAACGTCCCGTGTGGATTTCGATTTCAGACTGTGGAAGCAAAGATATTTTGTCGATTTTGTTCGAACTTGGAATTGCGCAGGTTTATTAGAAACGTTTTTTGACAAGCAACTTTATACATATCATTTTACCAGATTCTTTTTAAACAAAATCGTCACATAGTTTGGTTTAATAGGGAAATTCGCTGACATGAGAGCTCGCGATGGCCAACCTTTCTGGTCATGAATTACCTGCACTATCTTAGCTGCCGAATAACTCCTTGATTGTTTTCGACTTCGCTTTGTTCAAGATTCTTTCGTACGGTTCCGTTAGTTGTTGGACCGTTTAAGTGGTGTTTTCTGAAACCTAATATATCATCTTTCAATATGTTATGAATATAAGAATTAAGCTGGTGTAAATGCTCATGAAATGTCTTTATGTTGTCTGAGTGTAACGCTGTTAACGAGTCATCTACATAAAGCGCGGAACTAAAATAGCAGTTGAATGTAATAACATAAATCCTACGCACAACAACTTACTTTACAGCTATTCTTGAAAATGTTGTCCAGTTGAAATACTGATTTGGTGAATAACAATGTCATTTGCATATATCAAGTTTTCAGTTTACTTGTTTTAAATACAAAGCTGCGCATATTATATAGTTACATAGTTTATTGTAGTGATATGAAGTTCTTTTGTACATTTTGACACAGCATCTCTTAGAAAAGAAAAATCATGATATATGCAAATGACTTTGCTATTCGATAAATCACAGCTTTAACTGGAGAACCAAATCAATAATAGCTGTATATATTAGAGATATGAAATTCATTATTATTTATAATTTTTAATTATTTTACAGGATGGCCCTCTCACCTGTTAAACAGCCTAATATTCTTTAAAAAGTATAACAATAGCATAATTACCACTAGCCCTTTGACTTTTTACACTTTCAATCCATCAGATGTGATACTTTGTGTGATTTCAACACATACGTGCCCATGCACCTGTTTTAATTTAAAGTCGTTAAAACGCTGCTAATTATTACTCCATTTTTTTAAGTATGATAGGAAATAAACAGCCTAAATGGTAGCAAAATTATCAGCATGAATTTGCTGCTTTTCAAAATTCTCGTCATCATCTTCGTTGGCTTATGCTACAACGAAATCTACGCGGGTGGAGCTGAAACAAGATCGAAAATATTTGTGCGTAGCGAAAAAGGTAAATCTCATGTATTTCACTCTATCAGGGCATGACTTATATATTTGTGACGTTAAACAAATGAGAATATATTCCTTCCGCGCACTACCTTTAAAGCAGTAGCATGTAAAATTATAATGTCATGTTGAGTCCTGCTTTCTAATAGCCTGGACAACGTAATCATTACACAGATTAAATACCTATAGCAGGTTGTCCGATTCTGAGGGCGTCAATGTCGTTTATGAGACGTATAGGCCCGAAGACGTTTCGGCCCAAGACGTTTTGGCACACTCCTATGTACCAAAATAGCCTCAAAACTGGCAAGAGAAAAATGTTCTCGTTTCTATCATATCATTTTTTGTTCTAATAATGGAAATTAAAAAGCGAGTTTGATAGATCTAAATAAACAGAGTACTAGCAACTTTCTACTCCTATCTTTTAAAGTTTTGCGGAAAACCACATAGCCTCTTTGGTAAAAATAGCTATAAAAAATTATTGCAATGAGGTTTGTGACGAATCACTAATCAAAAGCGCGATACACTTCAGACACCAAGAGCAATATTTGAATTTATATATTTGAGTCAACGTGCGGTTATTCAGTTCGTTTGTAAAATAACCTCATCTCGAATTCCTGATTTTAAATCCTACTGAAAAACTACATTCATGTCCTCTGAGAGCTTTCAAAACAACAAAATTATGACAAATTTGGAGCTTCTAGAGCAAATAGTTAGTGAAGTATTGACGATCAAAGATTCGTATTATTTCGTAAAATAATGTATGACGCCGCCATGTTGGATGACGACTTATATAATGCAAGATGGCGGATAGAACTTCCCTGTGGTCTAGAAATAGAGATAAATCCAGTCTTTTGCTACTTTTTTGGATTGTGTACTTGAATTGCATTACCAGGAGTCTGTGTGAACCAAATTCTTATAACAACGATGAATTTATCTCAATATATATCCTTTGATTCGAGTCATGCGATAGCATTGGGTGACACAATTTAGACCTGAATATCTCGCAAGTGAATAACATATCTCCTCAAATTATTTTTATAAGCGCTAGTTAAAACATATAATGAGTATCTTTGGAAGAACGAAGAATTCTCGCTGAGTGTGAGCTCGGGAAAAAAATCAAGCTTTTCAAGCTTAAAAAGGTCAACATCGTGAGCTTAATGATCAGCATTCCGATATCTCACGCTCAGAGTACTCTCAGTATTATGGAGCGCTTCAAGCACGTACGATAGACGTATTGACATTAATGATTAATACATGTTTTTTCTACTAATTACCAACAATTATATCAGCCAGTGTTAATCACTGCCTATTGGTATGATGTCTTTTCAGAGAGTGCACTGGTAGGCCACGTAATCAAGACTATTCGAGCAAAAAGCGATCTAGAATGCTTGATACAATGCAATCGAGACATTCGCTGTCGTTCGTACAACTACAAAAATTCGGCAGGTGGGCTTTCTGTATGTCAGCTTAATAATGAAACCAGAGAGAGTAAGGCTGATGATGTGGTTTCTACAGAAGGATTCTATTACTTTGGTCCTATTCAGGTACCAAATAAATTTTAAATAAAACAATGAAATTCTTTCATTGTAATTAGTTGTATAGTTTATAATTTTGGAGGGCGAAGGACCTGTTTGATCCGAAACGTCAGTACTTCCAAACCTCAACGGTGTGACAGATTTTACATTACGACTGTTTCATTGTAAATACCGACGGAGTCAGCTAATTATATATTAGTCATTGTCTACTAATTTAATTTCAAAAACATTTTTAAACTTATCAAAAACTCATCTTCATCATTAGCAAAATGATATGAAACGCCAAATCAAAGAACTTCATTTCCGCAACGCTTTGACATCATCTGATGGCTTTGTGAAGCATTATGAATGCCTAACTCACACTTTATAGAAGTCATGAACCATTCATAAAGCTTTAATGATCTTAATAATTTATCAATATTAATATGTAACTTTTTTTAATTTGTAGTCGCCTTGTGATAGTTCCAATCCTTGTCTAAATGGAGGAACATGTAAACCAGAGCACAATCATCCAACAACCACTCACTCTTGTCAGTGTACCGCAGAACACGCAGGGATATTATGTGAGGCTTTGGCATCAGGTAAACATGCAGATAGTTGAATTGGATTTGATTGATGTCCTGGATGGTCAATTTGTCGGTTTGCTAAATGTTTGGAGAGCTATAGTATTTTGGGTTTCCTGTGTTATTCATGGATTTCCTGTGTATGTACATTCATATACACGTGATATGTCGAGCAAACAAAGAAGCATGTTGCTGAAGCGAATTGTATTTATTCAGTGTTGTTTCGGTTGCAATGTTTCATAAAGTTTAACTTTGATTAACTAAAAATATCAATTTCAAAGTTCAATTTTGCAACTCCATCAGGTTTGATGCCCGTGGTCGTGCCTGATAACCGGTAATAGCTGCATGATTGATTGTGTAGTTAACAGCTGATTTGGCTGTTTATGGTAGCCTGGATGCTGGTTTTCTAGCTGCTGGTCGGTTTACTAGTCAACAGTTTGTTGGACAGTTAATGTCTGTAGTAGTATTCTCTGATAGGATAGCTGTTGACTAATAATTTTTCCGGCTAATGAGTACGTTCTTTGATATCTAGTGGTGGGTTGACTGAAGGAATGTTTGGCTAATTTGGTCGATGCTGATTTATGCTGCAGTTAAAGTGGTTATAACCCTTTAAATGGAATTTATCTTTATGTAGTTAATTCTACTCACTGTCTAGCTTTCGAATGAGGTATATCTTAAGGGTATTTTTAGTTGGTCGTTGGAATGACGGAAATGACGTTCAGGCAGGTACCTAACATACGCATTGAGCGATATCCGGTTTAATTGTCTTCCGGTTTTCATACTACATAACTACATAAATTTCATTCAAAGGGTAATAATACTTTAACAATTTTTTTGATTGGTTATCTATGTCTATTTTCAAACCTAAGCATTTGCATCCTTTTGTTTAGATCCAGCTTGCAACTTTGACATTAATTTTCCAAGACGTGATAACAAAGATTACGTTTCACTGCAGAAGATGCCGCCGCTAACGAGCTTTACGATTAGTTTTACCGTAAAACTTTTAGAAGATAAAGATCATACGTTTATTTCATATGCTACCAGATCACTTCAGAATGCTATATTCTTCATCCAGCGGAGCTCAAAGCTTCATGTATGGATCAATATGAAAGCACTGTAAGTACTTTTTATTTTCGTTTGTCATTTATTTGAAGGGAATCGAAGTTATTGTGTTTACTACCACAGCAAGTAAAACTGATGATTGTGTGTAGATGCCTAATTCAGTTTGATGGAAAATTAAAAACTAAAAATCTGTCTTACAATGCAAATGCAAAAACCATGGCCAGACAGAAATGTTTCAGGAATGATGTTATTGTTCCTTGGTCAATCACAGACAGCACACTAATGAAACCAAACCGAAAAGTACTCCTGATTGGGTAAGAAAACATCCCTGAAACAATTCTGTGTGGCCTCGCCGGTTTTAGTATTCTCACTGTAACAGTAAATTTGATTAATCTATTTATTAATTGGTACATAAGTACATTCATACATATTTTATTTGATAACGCAGATTAAGGATATGGCAGGTAATGTTGATGTGGACCTGCTAATTTTGTAAAAAATAAAGATCAGTCAACGCAAGTGGCTTTCTCCAGCCGTCAAGGGACTTTACTAAATCGAAATACTGTTGACAGTGACATGCACACGTTAAATCCTGACTCTCTTTCTTTCTTTTTTGATGTTTTTTGTATAGCACACTTCTGGACTCTTCAAACGTTGCAGTAAAACCGATAAAAGCTGACGGATTTTGGCATCACGTTGTGTTAACCTGGGACAACACTAACGGTCAAACACAACTGTACATTGACGGAGTACTGGTGCACCTAAGAACTGGTCTCCAAACCGGGGCAACAATTGCTGGAAACGGTATGTTTGTCCTTGGAAATGACCAGGATTCATACGAGGGACGTTTTGTTGTTAGAGATGCTCTTGTTGGATCAATATCGAGAGTTAATATTTGGAACAAAGTTCTTCCAACGAGCACTATCAAAAACTTACTGCACAAGTGCGGGAATGAAGTCGGTACAGCGGTTGCATGGAAAGATTTTCGGAATTCAACAGCTAGCTATAATGGTGTAGCAGCTTTTAAAGAACCCTCAACCTGTTCGTAAATGTTATAAATACGTTATATCCGACAGCTTTTCTATGGTATACTTATTTCAATAATACTTTTGAAGAGAAGCAAGGAAAGGTTAACTTGAATAGAACTGTTTGCAGTTGATTTACGAATAAGCATGCGCAAATGAATATTTCAAGTTGTAAAGTACATCTTTAGGAAGTAACGTTATGATAAATGCTCTATATAAGACCAACTATATGGCTTGTGTAGCACTTTCCCGAAGATATAGCCTCTGTATATAGCAATTTCAAATAACGTCGTCATCACCAAAAGGCAATAATACGTCATTCCAAGACTGCTAGGAACTATGGGTATAAATATTACTGTCATAATTATTGCACTAGTTGACAAGAAATTCACGCCATTTAAGTACGACTTGATTTGCTTTCATTTCGCTTCATAAAGGTCAAAAAAAGGTCATTAAAAGTCTTTTTGACTTTCCAAGATGCCATTCTACATCCTGTCATGACTTTTAATCAGCGTTCCTATCATTCCTATCATTCCTATCATTCCTAGTGGTATTGAAATGACCAATTCCCTTTTGATAATGACAACGTTAATTGAAATTGCTACATATTTCTATACGGACTTTTTGTACATTGCACAGTCATCTTCATCCATACACTCATCACCTAAGTCGTGCTTGATATAAACGTGTAACAAGACAAATACTTTGAATTATGGCAAATTTGAAAACCATTGTATTTGAAAAAGGACAGGAAACCCATACGACAATCGTAACGTGTAAATTCTCTTTACTGGACGTCTATCACAGTGACTAAATATCCATAAACAACTTTAAGGTAACAGGGGACAAAATCGACATCACTTTTTAAAAGTCACGTATCAAGTACAGTTTAGAAGTTAACCCTAGAAAAGTATATATTTTCTGAAAGCAAAAAGAACAAAAAATGTGGCTGTGCAGTTTATATGATTGATAAAGTTTTAACTAGTAACGTATTAAATTTTGAACAATAACAGAGTGGTCATTTTCAAAAACTTTATTCTCACTCAAAAATTACTTAATCAATGAGATAACTATTTTAGCGTGTCACCAAGCTCATCAACTTAATAACCGTGTCTCACTTTTTTGATTTAGGTCTTTGTTAATTTTTAATTATTTTTTAATCATTTTTTTGTGATTTTTTTCCCTGAAGAAGTCAATTTTTTGAACATTTTACAAAAATGAGACACCGTTTTTAAGTTGATAAGTTTGGTAACACGGCAAAATAGTTTTCATGATGATAAAGTAATTTTTGGTGGAGAATAAATTTTTTAAAAATGACCGCTAATTTTTTGTTCAAAATTTAATAAGTTACTTATTAAAACTGTATCAATCATATAAACTACGCAATCGCACTATTTGTTCTTTTAGCTTTCAGAAAATATATACTTTTCTGGGTTAACTTCTAAACTGTACTTGCTACGTGACTTTCAAAAAGTCACCTAGATTTTGTCCCTGCTACCTTAACACGAATTTCTATTATAAAAACAAAATGATAATTGTCGTGAGTTATTCTGTATAAATAAAGTTCAATTGAGTCATTTGTGTATTGATGCAAATCAGATCCACATTTAGACACATTACACTTTTTCACATCTACCCTTGGAGCAGAAAAAAGAAAAGAAGACAATGCTAGAGTACCGCTAAGCTTTCAAGCTAAAATGTGCTTCCCGTAACGTTACTGCTTTCTGGCTCTTGCTCACGGGCTCGACAATTGTCATCATCCGTATAATACATGATAAAAACGTGCTTAAAACTGCTGTATCAAACATAAAATTATCCATTTTGGATTTCTGGATAACGACACAGCAAAAAACGGCACGATTTATGTAGAGTCTAATTTCTTTTTCTCGCTGTAAGAAGATAAAAGAAGACGTTAGATGATACTTCACAAAATGGCGGACAAAATAATTTGTTTGAAAAAATAAATGAAATTCTTAAGAGATTGAATATTTCTTTTTTCAATTAAGAAACAAGTGTCGTAAATAACTCGAACACAAGTTTACAGTATTTGAAAATTTGAAAAACAAATGCTTAACAAGTTTAAGAGCAAACTAAGAGACATTCTTTTTTTAAGAATTCAGTTTTAGCTGAGTTATTTGCTAATCAATTGACACCTTAGTTATAGTGACACGGGTGAAAAACGCACTGCGCACACTGGGAAAATGGTGTTGTCATACCCGGGAACGCTCGGTTTCTTAATATTTTGATTCACGAAAAAAAGCCGACAGATTTTATTTCGAAAAGTCTTAAAAACGTCGCGAATACTGAAAAGATTTGATCATATTTACACAGTTTATAGTTTTCATTCATAGGCAGCTATGATGATTTTCGTCAAGAAAACAAAGTTACGGCAATAGGTTTTTTATGTACTTTTGTACGGACTCTCTTGCAAGGCCGTCCTTTTACGACTTTGTGAAACAATTTTAATGAAGACATGGCCCTTCACACTTGACCTTCATACTTTTTTTAATTTTATTATAATTTTTCAAGTGATTTTTTTTATTGGTAGACATTGTATTTTAGGAGGAAATATTAGAAACCCGCGCGTTCCCGAGCATGATAACACCATTTTCCGAGTGTGCGCAGTGCGTTTTTCACCCGTGTCAGTTATAGTCAATTATTATTCAAGCTCTAAAGAAATCTGTAAGTTCATTAGAAAAACAAACATCTATTTCCTTCGAACTCCGACAATACTAAGAAGATACAAAGAAAAGTGAAAAAAAAAAGACGTGAAATATATGCTTGAAAGGGGTTTAGCCAGATGGGCCCATTTTAAGTTATCACGACTCACATATACGTACGTATATATGGACCGCTATTTATTTATATATATGATATTGTTATTCATGAGAATGAAATCTCATTCAACAATATATGTTTAGGAGGAAGGGCAACTTGATTGCAATATCTTAGGGATAACAAGAAAATAATGGTCAAAAACAAAAGTGGGTCTAAAAATCGCAATATGACAAATTAAATTCAGCAGATTTTTGCTAAATAACCATATACCGTTAGTGTAAAACAAACGTCACGAACTGAATGAAAATAAAGTGCACAGTATACAGCATCTCAAGTTACCTCATAGGCGATTTTAAGATTTAATGCAGAAAGTGATAGTTTTTGTTTTCGAGGTACAAAATTGACCATCGATCTATAACACAATGTCAAAAAAATGACAAGAACAGATTATTTTGGGCATTTGAAATAGCAGTAAGTACTTAGTATGTGTGTTAGTTAAAGAAGGTCTATCACCGAGGATAGTCGTGAGCTGTGCCTCGGTTGTTCTTTTACGTTGCCCCGTTACTTGTTACTGCGAAAGTGTGGTGAGACGAGACCGCTATTTTAACGTCCTCATCCGAAAAATCGTTTAAAGTATATTAAGGTTAGTACAAGTATTTTGATGTTTGTAATTCGTAATATGTTTTATTTTGTATTTAAAACTGACACTGGAAACAAATTGATATTAGCTAGATAGGTACGTCTAGATACAATTTGTAGCTATTTAAGAGTAGATGCCAGTAAATATCGAGGTTTGACAGTTCTCAAAAAATCGACTCCATCATGTCCAAACGAACCTTGTAGTGAGCTATTTTCAAAAGAAATCAAGAAGAGTTGATATTGATTTAAAATCGACCTTTTGCGGGACAGCTTAGATATTTCATGGTTATTATCTGTAATATATTTGGTGTTAGTTGAAATATTTTTTGGTGGTAAAAAAAAGTATGGCCTTCGAATGACACGGCTTCGCGTTTTGATAAATTTCGATGTTTGCACATATGCCAAAATTTCAATAAATAGAAAAACAGGAAACATTTGTCGTATTTGACTCACATTTTAATCTAGGATAGACAACGCATTGTTTGAAAACATACTTTTTTCATGGTCGATGTTGCTTTCGTTCGGTTGTTAGCGACGACCAAAAGCGCACAATTTTGACTCAATTTTCACGACCGCTAGACGCTCTAGAAGGGAAATATCAATTCTTCTTGATTTCTTCAAAAATAAAAATAAAAATCCTTTACCATCTATTAGTTTGACTAAATAATGTAGGAAAGTTAGTCCGAGAAATTGCATATTTTTATCCAAATTAGATAAAACAGACAGAAATGCGATATTTCGTTTGGACAGATTATGAGGGAGTCGATTTTTTGACAACTGTCAGACCATTCTCGATATTTACTGACGTCCTCTCTGATAGATACTGATAGAAATGTCATTGACAGGTCGCAACACGGCAGGTCTAGAATGCAGACTGGAAAATGAAGACAGGTAAAAATGCAGACTACGAGAAAGACTCAAAATTAATTTCAACATTATCTTAACAGCTGTATCCGTTTGTTGAGCAGACTGCAAAGTGCAGACCGGTAAAATGCAGACTACGAAAAAAATTCAACATTCAGCAACTCCAATTATGGAATAATCTATCGAATTCAATGACAGTTAACAAATCATGTTAAAAAAATTATGCATTTTCCCAGTCTGTATTTTCTCAGCATGCATTTTACAGTTTGCATTTTAGACCTGCCGCGATGCACCCTGTCAATGACCGTTCTTTCAGACGCATCAATCACTTGTACCTGTTTTCAAACTTTTCTTTCTACTTTTTTTATGTAGGAAAGACGATGACTTTCTGAAAGAAAAAATAAATTTTCAATCGGAAGAAAGGAAAGCTACAAACATGAAATTAATGTTTTACTTCAGCGTTGTCATCGTACATTGTAGCTACGCTGTTGAAGTTGAAACAAGATCAACACGATTTGTACGCAGCGAAAAAGGTAATTTTTAACAACAATGCAGTTTGAGTACTCATGTGGTTAATTTGTCTAACCACATTGACGTTCGTAAAAAAATAATTCTTGAAAACACTTTTTTTTGTTTGAAAATCGTTTTTGTTTCATGGTTTGCACATGAATAGTTGCTACTACTCGCTAAGTTTGCAAGATTTTACTTTTTGATTTTTTTTTTTTTTTTTTTTTTTTGAAAATAAATACAAAAGCTTTAAGTTTGAATGACGTAAAACAGGAACAAGTAGTCCTAACAAGGTATTGTTTAACCTCGAATAATTTCTAATGCATCACTTTAATAAATGACTAACAACGACTAAATATGATTCTTGGGTATTGCTTGCGCGCATCGTTACTGCGCAAGATTGAGCGCTCGCGCCTATTATTGTTGGACAAATTAATTATATTTTTTCCTTCAATTTTTTTTCATCTAGGTCCTATTTGTGTTTGTTTTCCTGTATTGTAAAGTCAATTTGCATTAAAAAGAACAATTATTAAACGGTTTTCCGTATATATGACGTCATCAAAAATTAAACTAGACCCTGGAATCCAGGATTACTGGGCTACCTGGTGTAGTCGGTGGTTATCTGGGGTAGTCAGTTGGTATAGGCCAGATAAAACATCTTTGTTACAAGTGTAATGTCTTTCTCAAAACTTATGATATATTTTACAATACAGCATATAAATTAGGGACTCAGTCAGAAATTAGCAAGGGGGGAGGGGGTGGAAACATAGTAAGTGTCTTAATTCCTCCAAAATGGGAGGGTCAAGAAAAAATAAGCTGTAAGATGGAGGACAGGGTCATTATTTTAACCTAACCACAACGAGAGGGTTAAAAAATTTCACTGTCACTGCTCTGGTAGGTTCACCATATCCCCCCCCCCCCCCCCCCCCCCCTTCTAATTTCTGACAAGCTCCTTATACCAAAACTTCGATCATGGCTTCGAAAATGAGTATTTTCAACATTATGACCAAGTAAACCCCAAAACAGTCATTATAGAAACATTTGAAAACCTGTATAGATGAGCACTGAAGATATGGGACACCTTTACTGACATTTTAAATTTTGATAGTATAACCCTTAAGCAAGATGCAAAAACCAACATTTGTTTCCACATCACTAGTGAAGTGTCATATTGTATTAGATATGGAATATTGCACTATTTGAATAACAATCTTCAAACTTTAGCAAAACGTTGAAAGATTCTTACAATATCAAAATTAAAATCATTTTCAAAAGCATCCATTTCCATGAGTGGGCTTTGTTTAACTTTGTCTATTTGTCCCTCTCGAGCATCAAAAAATTCGTAATTTATTACAGAAATTCGGGAAAAATACTATATACATTATACCATCCCCATTATATTTGGTTATTTTGTACAAAAGGCAATATAACGTACGAAGATCAGCACAAAAAAAAACAAGGTTCAATTACAACTCAATTTATTTTGCAATGATTTCTACAAACACGGAATTTACAAACAATTTCAACTACTTAGTGAGAACAAAAATTTAATAGTTTACTTACAAATAATTGTAGAATCTTCCATTAAACTTTGTGCGTAATTTTAACCTTCTTTTTGAAATATTTCCATTATTTAGCTTTATCGTTCTGTCAACTGGGGAAACACGATCGTCCGGCCGGCGCTATTGTCCTGTAATTGTGTCTTTGAAACTTGGCTTTTGAAATTATAAATACATAAACAATCACACAAATATTACTTTCTTCCTTCTAACCATATCTTTTGTGCATCTAAAATAATCAAGAGGAGAACAAACAGTCTTGAATGGTATTTTAACCACAAATGTAGCTTGGCAGTTCCGAAGTAAACAATCTTGAGTGCAGGCGGTACGTCACATTATACTTGTTCAAAACAGCACAAACAGCAAAATGTTCGAAGACATTATCCTGAAAAACTCATCAAGTTTCAACCAAGCTGAATATGAAGCAACTGTTTTGTTGATTTGTACACCAAAAGTTGATAGTTTTCGCTGTCATGTCATTCGGTCAATTCTCTAAGTACGTCTTTGATCGGAACGGCCGACTGATTTTCATACATGTGATTTTCAACGAAAAAACTTAACAATCTCTTTGTTTTTTGCAGCTGTTACGCCTTCCTCACGAAAAGAAGTTGTAGCTAACGATATAAGTCTTGTTACTTTCTTTTTTATGGCTGTATTTCTGCTTTACCGAGCAGTTCATAATGGTGGCTCATTTTAACACTAGGTTGCTTCATATATCTCTAATGCATCTGATTGGTCAATGCACGTGATCGATTGCGCAACTTTGGCCATTTCGCGAGACGTCAGGAAAAAAAAAAACAAAAAAAAAAAAAACCCGAACTTTAGACTGGGTACCTGTGGTACAGGTAGCCCAGTAATAATCAACTTTCATAACTTCGCAGTAAGAATTAGCTATATCAAGATTGTGCGCACCAAGTTCATGGAAAAGCACAAGTTTTTTGAACTTTTCAGTTGTTATGTATAAACTTAAATATCATTTGCTGGTAACATTCTAACAAAGAGCATGTCGCCTTCAGAATGCAGCCGGAAAAAAGGAAAACACACGCAGTCTAAACATAATTATCTATATGATTTAGACACGATAGAGGTATTAACATCTCGACCAATTAAACATACAAGTTTTTTTTACCATGTCACCGATCACTGCAATGATTTTATGACGACGGGATCGAGTGTTATGGACGAATAGTCAAACAATCATTTCTTATTGGTATGCAATCTTTTCAGAGAGTGCACTGGTAGGTCACGTGATCAAGACTATTCAAGTAGAAAGTGATCTAGAATGTTTGATACAATGCAACCGAGACCTCTGTTGTCGGTCGTACAACTACAAAAATGAAGAAGTCGGGCTTCCTGTGTGCCAGCTAAATAATGAGACTTCGAACAGTAAACCTGGAGATCATGTTGAAAGTACCGAAGGTTTCTATTATTATGGTCCTGTTCAGGTACAAAACATTTATACTGCTTTCGTGTTAAATATGTTATTGAGAAATACGATTTCACGTGTCCTTGTTGCAATTTTTATTTTTATATTCAGTGACTAGCTATATCACTTGCAGTCAGAATAAGAATTTACTTGTAAAGGTTGATCAATAAACTGACTGCAAATGAACAGTATTGTAGACCAACTTTTAGAGCTTATGGAGTGTAATATGTACTTTAGAACGTGATTGAAGTCCGCGGCAATTTGACTCATAAACACATTTTAAATTAATATTGAATCCACTTGATCAAAGCTTGAGTGTAAACAGTCGTTTTGTGTACTAACGTTAACTACCCAATCAAGAACGTCATTCACGTGTCTTTTTCTCTTTAGTCACCGTGCCTTAAGTCAAACCCATGTCGTAATGGAGGAACATGTAAACCAGAAAGCAATCATCCAACAATACTTTTTACATGTCAGTGTACTGCAGAATACGCTGGGAAATTATGCGAAGCATTAGTCTCAGGTACTATTCATGGCATTTGGTTTGGTTAGGGGCGGACCATTAAATATTTGAGGGAATGGGGGGGCAAATTTTTTTTGCAGGATTTTTTTCCCCATGTGAGGGTTGTGCAGGATAATTTTCTTCCTCCCTGTACGATATTTTTTAATTAGTTAGATTGTCGGCTGGTGCATTTGACGAATTTATAGTTTATTGCTTATTTGGATATATCTAGATGTATTGTTTAGTTGTTTGTTTCTTTTTTTCTCTTTAGATCTCACTTCAAACTTTGACATGAATTTTCCAATACCTAGTTACGCAAATTTTGTGTTACTTCAGAAGATGCCCTCACTAACGAGCTTGACAATCAGTTTGTCTGTAAACCTGGCGGAAAATGGAACTCATACGTTCATTTCATTTTTTACCCAATCAAGATCAAACGGTTTATCTTTCTTCCAGCAATCTTCAGGGATTGGTTTGAGGGTCAATGATGGACGGATATAAGTATTTTATTTTTGTTTACATTATCTTGTTGTTTTTAGAATAAGCAAACACAGCTCATTCATTCATACATTAATTAATTAATTCATTCATTTATTCCTTCACATTTATTTTTTCAATCGTTTATATATTCACTTGAAACTTCTACATTCTCTGGATATGAATTTTATGAATTTTATTCCAATTGGAGTTTCCATAGCGACGACAGTAACTTCTAAACAATATGGAGTATATATTTTCTCCAATAGCCCACCATATTTTTTTATTTGATAGCTTAGAATTGTTAATAATTTGGCATTTTGCACACTTACACATAAATTTTCGCCATATGATGAGGTTAGTGGCTTTGAGGTGTGTTTTATAAGATAGGAATGCTAACCTGATTTTGAAACAAATATGACTTTCGATCGCAAATCGCAAAGACCAAAAACAGCATGACGTCAGTTCCAATAAAATGTATACCATCTAAGCCTTTCAAATACATCCAGAGACAAATACGGTGTGCTTGACAACAGCATTCAGTCAGGACTTCTTAATTATTTGATTTTAGTGAACTTCGAGATTCTGGGAGGGAAAAAAAAGCTGATATCCTTGCAATTTCTACCTGTCTATGGATATAGTGGGAAAAGTTTAGTCTCTTTGAATTTTATTGCAATTGAGTTACCGCAGCCACGATATCAACTTTTTCTTCAAACCAGCCGTCATTATTTTATGGTATTGTCGTCTCAACGTCGTAATAGGTTTATGTAATTTCTTTGAATAGTTTATATTTGGGCATGTAAATACTTTCAAACTAATATATTTTAAAGTGCTTCCATATAAATATTTGCCATATGGCAAGGTTAGAGGCATTTACGTGTGTTAAAATATAGAAATACTGAACTGATTTTGAAACAAATATGTCTTTTGGAGCGCAAATCGCACAAGTCAAAAACAGCATGACGTCAATTCCAATAAATTCCATTCCATCTAAACCTTCCATTTGTATCCAGAGACAAATACGGTATATGCTTGTCAACAACATTCAGTCAATTAAGGCTCCTTAATCGATTGGTTTTAGCGAGTTCCGGAACTCTGTGAATGCCCTCGTACCGACAATAAAAGCTGACGGTTTGTGGCACCACCTAGTGCTAACATAGGACAACACTAATGGTCAAACTGAACTGTACATCGACGGAGTACTAAAGCATTCAAAAACCGGTCTGAAAACTGGGGACACGATCGCTGGAAATGGTACCAGTGAGTATGTTTTGGGTAATGATCATCGAACAGGAGATACCTTTGTTGGATCTGTATATAGAGTCAACATTTGGAACAAAGTTCTCCCAACAAGCAATATCAATGACTTACTGCGCAAGTGCGGAAATGAGGTCGGCACAGCTGTTGCATGGAGAGATTTTAGAACACGAGCAACCCGCTACGGCTGGGCATCTATAAAAACACCCTCAACCTGCACGTAGATGAAATATAGGCAATTTGCATGATGACGCTATTAATTAAAAATACCAGAATGCTCTGCTCACTCTCTTTTGTAACGCAATTAGTACAAAATGTTCTTTTAATCTAAAAAAGGGTTCGAAAATTAGAGTAAGACAGAGAATGCTGTTAAATGTAATTAAATGACGCCATATAACGCAGATCGTCAACTGATGCATTGGCTAATAAATATAGCGTGGTCGCGGTTGAATAAACCTGAAGGGTGATGACGTTCTAACCCCGTCTCTAGACCAGAATTCATATCACATTGCTTTTGTTTACTTACTATGACTATTGTTCCTGTATTTTCGATGGAATAAAAACACTTTGAATACGAAAGGTTTTAAAAACTATCTGATATGGCATAGAGACGGATCTAAAATGTCATCTCGCTCAAGGGCTATTAGCAGCACTATGAATACAGCTGATAGCTTTGCATAAATAAAAACGATTTTTTTAAACGATTCGACAAATTTGACTGTAAACTACAGAAAATAAAAGTCAATTTACATAGAGCTGTTTCGCACTTGGTCTGACAATAAGTTTGTTCGCTATATTGTTCTTCTATAAATGCTGCAAGTTGTAAAATACATCTGTTATCAATCCTACTTTGAATGTTGCAAATTGTAAAGTACATCTTTGAGACGTGACGTTAAGAAAATGCTCTTTAAATATAAACACCACATTACGTTATTCACCACATTATAAATTTAGAAAACCAACTATAATGATAACAGAATCAATTTAAGCTGCATTTTTAACACCTCGATCTATAATGACTAGCACAATCCCAGATGATATGAAAATATTAGTATAAGTAATTCCACTTTTTAAAGGTGTTGATCTGGATGGCATCACTAATTCCTTACTCCCCACACTTGCAAAACGTTTGGAAAAAATAATATGCGAAAAGCTTACACAACACTTTGAAAAAAAAACGTAATACCACTCTTGCTAGATTTCGTTAACAATGTTATAGATGCTATTGATAAAAGTAATTTATGAATAGGTGTCTCTCTAGATCTATCCAATGCCTTCGACTCTATTGATCACGATATACTCTTACGTAAACAATCCTACTATGGAATTAACAATGAAAAAAAAGACTTGGTTTGAAAGTTATTTTAAAAAATCAGGAAACAATGTGTCTCAATTGGACTCAACTGACCCTCTCGTAATTAGCACAGAGCTCAATCTTAGGACCAATACTCTTCTTAATATTTGTAAATGATGCTAAGTATGCTACAAAAATGGTGCACTCAGTATTATACGCAGATGGCATGAACTTGTTCAATTTACAATCATAAAAGTCTTGCTTGTACAGTTCGTATTCTAAATGAAGAGCTTTGTTCACTTCAAAAATGGCTTATAGCCAACGAACTTACCACCATCAATATGTCTAAAACAAATTTAATAAGTATGTTTAGCTCTAAACATATTACTGCGACGAACTCCGCTGCTAAAACTTGGAACCACATCCCTCCTGAGATATATAAGCAGCATCAGACCTTGAAAAGCTTTCGTGTTGCTAATAAAAAGACATTCACTAATTCATAAAATTAACTTGCATTTTGTTAGTATACTCGTGCACAATACTGGACGTCTATCACAGTGACTAGACCATAAGCAACGCTTACAGCAAAACGTTTTACAAAACATATCGATAGCTTTCTTGTTTTTTATTCTGTGTAAATAAAGTTCGATCACCATAGTCATATTTGTGTATTGTATATGTGTAATTCAAAAACACATTAATAATTCATGAGCATCTAGTACAATCTTTGCTCCGATATTATTTACGTGCATGCTACGAGGCAACCTCTGTTCAATCATGTACTAAATTTGTCTAAGGACCTGAACCTGTTATATAAGTTGGCTCACCTTGGACTCTCAATGACCAAAGTCAAATGTGGGGCGCATATTGAACACACATCAGAAATTCTGCGCATGATCAGGAATGCCCACCAGCCAATTTTATAACTTTTTTCGCGTATTTTTCAAGATTGTATTTGCAATATTTGGTGTTATACTGAAGTGTTGGAGTTTTTGAAGTCATATGAAAATCTCGCAGGACATGTTTTATATAGTACATAAATATCACTTGTATCATATTTGTGTATTGGTGCAAACAAGATTAAAGAATCTAAGTCAGCCACAATGCCTTGCGCGCTTCTGTTATTGTTTTCATAGGGGATATCAGGTCACGTTTGAACGCCGACATCGCGACCATCGGTCCTTCTCTGATGGATTAACAACTTTTATACACAGAGCATTTTCTCTCTTTTTCCACAAAGTGTATGAAGATGTTTTTAAACAGACTCTTTTTAAGCAGTCTTTAGTCTTCAACAGGTTCACGGAGTTGTAATTTGCTGCTGACCATCGCGAATAAAGAAACGCTCACTTGATGATCGGCCGTCAATAATATTTCTCCACTGTTCTACGGAATTCAAGGGGAATTCAAACAGCTTTACTGCAACCAAGAATTTTTAACTCACATATTTAAGAGCACTGTCTGGTTTCATTATTATTGAGACGTTTGTGTTTTACTGGACGGAAATAAGAGAAAATGTCAAACTGCCGGCTACCGCCATTCAGTTATTTCAGATAAAGTAGTTATTTCAGATGTTTGGCCAGCAGTCCGTTTATTCTTCGTATTTTACCAATAAAACGTGAAACCAACAACTTTTGTGCACAAAATCTAGTGCTTCTAAATAATTATTTAGCAGTTTAACTTCTTTAGAAAAGTATTTGTTCGAGAAATCAGAGAAAAATATCTACTGCAGGCCGTGTAATAATGCGAAGACCCTGGCCGGCAGTCGATGAAAAATATCAAAGTGTCAAAATAAAAAAGTCGTTCTCCATATACGTACGGAGAATTAGGTCAAAGCGGCAATCACAGAATTTTTAAGTGAACTAGAAGCGCTTAATGCTTCTTCATCATTATATTTAGTGGTTTGAACTCCGTAGAACAGTATTTTTTTAAGAAATCAGAGACAATTATCGACTGCCGGCTATCTAGTAATTTGACAAACACTGGAGAACTGCCAGCCATCTAGACACAACGATAAATTAAAAATATACGTAAACGAAAGCAAAATATTTCAGTGAACAAGTAAAAATACTACAGAGATACGTACTTGATTTGATAGTCAGAATACATTAAGGTCATTTAGAACGGCCGATGTAAACGGATTTTGATTCGAAATATCGAAATCCGCCATTTTCATCTTCAGAAGGGGATGCCCTACCCAGTAAACATAAAATGGTGAGGTTATTTTGGACAAAAAAAATAATAAAACAAATACTCGAAAAACAAACAATTGTCATCTCCAAAACTAATAGAAGGCTGAGCGACAATAAGATAGAACTTAGCCACAATTTATACGGTATATCCTTATCATTTAGCACCACCGTTAGTCACTACTTAATATTTGCTGTGCAAATTGATAATATTGAAGTCACTATAATACGTGCTGTGCTCCACGGGCTATTATAATATATAGTTGAGATACTACGCACGTTTTCATTTCGAGAAGCGTGCTCAATAAGTGAACAAAGCACGCTCACGACATCATTTTTTGTAACGCGCGCACTGATTGGTCAATTGACCAGAACGCTCGAAAGTTTGTTGAAGTTCACAAGTGAAACGTTTTCATCGTTCAAAATGATAGAAAATCGTGCTTTTTAGCAAGTCTTGAATGGAAATACCTTTCTGTAAGTAGAAAAATATTATAATAAATGTATATCTTGCTAAAAAAAACTTGAGCTTTACTTATTTTAGACTTTTTTTCTGCTGTTTTGAGCCCGACTGTTTGACAACCACGCTTCGGCTCATCGAAAAATCAGTCGAATTTTGCAAGAAAATGGCAAAATTTTGATTATTTTCTCGTAAGTAATTGTTGTAAAGTGCAATTTATTGAAAGCTTGTTTATTAAGCTTCTATGCTGATGTAGTTTTTGTGCCATTTTTGTTGATTTTGGAGTATTTTTTTGCCGTTGAAGAAGGGGTAGTGTGTATAGTAGTTTCCTGCCTTCTAGTAATATATGTAATAAAGGGAAAAAAATACAAAACATGAATGAAAAAAATCCATTTATTGAAAAATAAAAAGTAAAAATAGTAAGACAAATATGGTTTAAAAATTAAGTGATGAGAAAAGAATTTTTTTTTTCAAGTCTCCCAGCGTGGGATTCGAACTCGCGTACTTCCAATGAACCGCCATTTTGAAAAGAAGACAAGTAGATTGCTTGGGCTGCCGGTGGGTCTACCAGCAACATCAATATTCAAACTACAACGAGTGCAGAATGCAGCAGCACGATTAATAACAAATACACCGAGATACAGTCACATCACCCCTGTGTTGTACTCTGACTACATTGGTTATCAGTTAAAGAAAGGATAAAATACAAGATCTTAATTATGTCTTTCAAGGCTATGCATGGACTAGCGCCCAACTACATCTGCAACCTTGTAACGGTACAGCAACCAAGTAGTTATTCTCTACGTAGAAACAGTTAACTGTTGCTAAAACCATACAGTACATAAACACTAAAAACGTTAGAGCCCTTTCAGCGGCTGCACCGTCAATTTTTAATTCTCTACCAAATAACATTAGGAAGGAGGGCAATTTTAATAAATTTAAATCTTTAGTAAAGACTTATTTATTCAAATTAGCATATGAACATTTTAATTAAGTGATAAATTTTATTATGTATACATCCATATTTCATATTTTATGTAATATATAGATTTTTACATTATAATATTATATTCATCAATTATATGTATATATCTGTATATTTTTTATTATCATCGATGTAAATTATTTATTATTTTCGTTATTTTCATTACAGTTTATGATATTGTATTATTTTATCCAGCGCATTTGATCATATTTACATGTAATTTGCGCTTTACAAGTATTAAATATTATTATGCTTATTTATTCATAATTAATTTCATTGAAGATTTTATTATCAAGAGAGCATAAGCTACGAGAAGAAATTACTGTCTTATTTCTGTTGTATTTCTTTTTAGTTCTTTCCTTTATTTTAAATGACATTGAAAGGATCACTGTTGTCTAATAACTACTCACAAATACAATACCAAATACACTAAAGTTAAAAATTAGTTGCGACACTAGTTGTTTTAAACAAAATGTTTGTGTTTAGTATTTTTCAAGACCAATGACTCCCTTCCCTGTTGCAACGTTAGCATGATCTTCTGATAATCTTTGTATAAAATGAAGCTTTATTCAACATTGTTTAGGGGTAGAAAGAGGTTGACTGGTTGTGAACGAAACGGTGTCCAAAAACATGCCAATGTCCAAACAATTTGAATTATCGTCAATATACAAGGCCAAATGGTAAACCGCCCTCTTCGCTCCGCTCAGGCGCATTTGACGCTTCGTACTCTGGCGCCACAAATAAACAATAAAATAAAGTCATGTTATTGTCATATTTAATTGTGCTGGCTATTGGTAAATAGCAACGATCTGAATGAAAATCAATAAGCACACCGTATATAGGAACATCTCAAAGAACTGAAACACCTATTTGATACAGAAAGTGGGGGCTTGATTATATTTTTTCAGGTTAAATAAAGTACAAACACTAAAAGTATGCAAAAGTTCTAGTCATTTAGTAGTAAACAGTATTAACCCTAGAATTAGCATAACTGAATAGTACTATTTAGTGATAATTCGATTCTTTTGCACACTATTTGTTGTGTGTGCACGCTATTGATCGCCCATACCAAATAAACTAAAAAAATGGATGATAACAAATAGTTATTAGCACTTGAAATAGAGAAATAACGAATTATTAATAAGTGGCTACAGTATATAGAAAGATAGAAACAATAGCACTATAATATTATTCCTTTTATCGGAGCTTTTTTAAAAAATCCTGCGGAGGAGGCAGGAGAAGAGAATAGCGGCTACCTGCATATTTACTAGTGATAAGAATGCGTATCGTCGATCGTCGATCTTACTTGCAGGAAATGAAATCGCAAGTCTTGAGAGCCATACGTGTGAAAGGGTTTTTACTTGAATTTTTAATGTTGACAAAATTTTAGGCATTTTAATTTTTTCCGATTTTGCGTAATCTGACCGTACTAAGGAGCAATAAGTTGACTAAAAACCTTTTGCTCTCTTAACTCTAAAGAAACCCGTTAAGAGAATTGGAGAAACCTAAATATAGAACTCTGTTATTGACTCAGTACTGTTGAGGGAATAACATATGTAAGCTTGCCAAAGCCTTGTGCTTTCGAAACTAGAGTGCACACACTACAAAAGTGCTACATTTTATGCTAATTCTATTGTTTCTTTTGTTTAATTAGTTCTATTTACAACTAAATAGTGACAACTGTTGGACACAGCTTATCAATTTTTCGTCAACAATTTGCATGTATTATTTTCTATCCATTCATCAATCCATTTATTCATTCGTTCATGTCTCTATCAGTGTTCATTAAAGTGCAAAGAAACCCCATCATTCAGAGATCATCACCTTATTTTAATTGACAATTTTTAGGGGTGAGTGCATCGTGTGGCAAAATATCAAATTGGCACATACCCCATTCTCTAACCGGTAAGCTAACAAAAACATAAATAAATAAATATATAGATATTAAAATGAAGAGCTGTTACCGTAAACAAATATAAGTTACGTTTTAATTTACAAAGATGAGATTGATTAGCAGCTAGTCATTATTATGTCCATATATCACCGAAGATAGTCGTGGGCTGCGTCCTCAGTCGTTCTTTTACGTTCGCCCGTTACTGGTTAATGTGAAAGTGTGGCGAGAACATTTCCCCAATTTAACGTCCTTATCTGAGAAATCGCTAAAGCAATCACCAAAAGGTTAGTACTACTATTTCTTTCAAGTAATGCTATGAATTAGTTTGAAACTTTTTAAGGACTGTACCAGTTAATTGAAAAGTCATTTCTCTTACATTGTTATCCTTGTCCTACTATCACTTTCATAATCTGCTTTGAAAATTGGGGAATCACCAGGCAGTCAAGAAAGATCTGATGATGAGAAATTCGGCAAAGGTGTTTGACAAATGCAAAAAAAAAAAAAAAAAAAAAAAAAACTACACAAACACCTATTTTATATTTCTGAAGTTCCATATGTCTTTACCATATCAATAACTTTTGCTTGCTTAGTTATCCTTTCAATTGTTGAACCAACAATAATATTTTTATTCTTCAACGAGAAACGTTCAGATGATTGAGTTGTCTCTTGTTTTTTTTAATTGACTTGATTCAGCATGTTAAATCGACGCGTCGGTTTCCTATACCCCTGTATTGTTCTCTCAACGTCCTCCATGTTTTGATCAGAACGCCCAACACTGAATACTGTTAATTTTAGCTCTAATATAATGAAATAAGATTATATAACTGTTCATGAGCCATCAAATTCATTTATCAAATAAAATTAATTGAGGCTATGCTGATCAGAGACCTGTCATGAAATCACGTGACCTGTCAATGGCAATTCTATCAGATTCATCAATCACTCGCACCTGTTTTCAAGCTTTTTTATCTCCGTTTTTTTATGTAGGAGTGACGTTGACGTTCTGAAAAAAAAGAAGATTCAGTCGTAATAAAGGAAAGCTACAAACATGAAATTAATGTTTTACTTCAGCGTTGTCATCGTACATTGTAGCTACGCTGTTGAAGATGAAACAAGATCAACACGATTTGTACGCAGCGAAAAAGGTAATTTTAATAAACAATAGAATTTAAATTCTGATATGATTATTTAACCAGTGTCACGTTCATAAGAAAAATAGATCTTGTTACCAAAAAAAAACGTTTTTTTCTTGCAAAGGTATGCGCATCAATAGCTCTTGCTTCTTGCTAAAATTGCAGGTTTTTTTTCTTTTTTTTTTCTTTTTGGTATTGTTTGAAAATAAGTAACGAATTTTTTTAAAAAGCAATATTGTCATGAAATTTTGAATACCGTCAAAAAATATCAAATTTTAAAAACATTGTTTTTGCATACCTTTGTATACAATGCTACATGTAGCAACAAAAAGTCCTAAAAGACATTCTTTAATCTCAAATGCTTTCTAATAGCTTTTAATAAATATATTGTGACGTCAAATATCTGACATCATCCAAAAAATTAAATAAACGTTTATAACTTCGCAGCCAGAAGTCATATCAACACACAAATTACACCATACTATGTACTTTCCAAACGTTAATTTCAACACGCTCAAAATTTTCAGTTGTTATGTATAAGGTTGGTTATGCATCAATTGTAGTGTTTGTTTCTGGAATGGATAAATCAACCCTCATACACCTTCAACTATTTCTGTATTAATTGATGAAATGCTGCAGATGATACAGATGTCAGACGTACAGTTAAACTGTTACTAGATGGATGCTCAAAACGTACCGTATCACAAATTTACATAAATTTAGAGAATGTAACTCACGCTGTACATAAATAACATAAAAATATTTTTGGGGTATTTATGCCCAGCGTGAGTGAGCCCGATCCTCTAAATTTATGTAAATTTGCGATGCATACAAAGGTACGTGGTGCCAAACATGCAGTTGCTTCATAAGACTCTATCTAGCCTTTTAAGTTTTAATAACAAAAGGCACAGATGAGGGATGCGCAGAATGGATCAATAGACGTTTATGTCTGTTTATGAACATTCAGTCCAAGGATTTTTTTGGTACATATGTATACACAGCTACGAAGGTTATAGACTTTTTCTTATTATTTGATTTCGGCATTGTACTTCCCAAATCCCGAAATCTAATGAAATCTAATGGCTTTGAAAATAGTAATAACAAAATAATAGTGCTCAGAAATAATATTAGTGACATTGATGAAATAACCATTACGTATTGATTTGATATCTCCTCAGAGAGTGCACTGGTAGGTCACGTGATCAAGACTTTTCAAGTAGAAAGTGATCTAGAATGCTTGATAAAATGCAACCGAAATCTTCGTTGTCGGTCGTACAACTACAAAAATTCAGCAAACGGGCTTTCTGTGTGTCAGCTAAATAATGAGACTTCGGACAGTAAACCCGGAGACCATGTCGCCAGTTTGGAAGGTTTTTATTATTATGGTCCTGTTCAGGTACAGAAAATTTATAATCTTAAGCTTGTGCGCAATCCCTGGGGAGGGGGGGGGGGAGGGGGGGGGGGGGGCTCCGATCGGACAATGGTGGGGATGCACGTTGGAATTTTTGAAGATGAACCTTTTAAATGTACCAAAGTCCTTTCCGGAAGTGCGTGAGAAAACATGATTTTGTTACCTTAAATTTTACCAACTAAAAACAAACAATTGACATAATTGTCGTAAAATCGAGACTTTGAATATCCGTTAATAACTTAAAAAGTACCAACTTTAATTCTGAGAGTCTGAAAACTACTAAAAGACCCTAAAAGGTACCAGATCTCCAATTTTGACCCCTATAAGCTACAGTGAGCATCCCCGCCCTAGGCCGCCCTACGATGTATGGGAGAAGACCCTATCCACCGAGTATAATGTTTAACTGAAGAAATAGATTTTACGTATCCGTGTTGCAATTTTAATTTTCAGCAAATATTAATATCACAGTCCAGAATTAGACTGATTCCATAAGTCGGTTCCATTTCACTTTCTGTCTAACTAGGGAGCGAACTGGGACCGACTTATGGAATTAGTCTAAGTCCATATTAAGAGTAGTATGCACTGTTGAAACTTGAATGAATTGACTGCAAAAGAATCAGCAGTTCTTTTAGATCAACTTCAACTTTTAGAGTACATAGAGTGTATTGTGTACTTAAGAATTTGATTGAAGTCCTCGGCAATTTGACTCATCAACATCCACTTGATCAAACTTTGAGTTGATGTCATTTTGCGTGCTTTTTGCGTTTGTTTCCATGGGGATGTGTAGCTAGGTTACTATTTCGGTTGTTTACGAATTCTCTTTCATACACAATGTATAAATAATATTGTTATTCAAAATTTATAGCTGATTTTTTTCTTTTGTATTTGTGTGAGATGTAAAATAAAAGAATCTTGAGCATTGTAATAACGTAATAACTACCAGCCAAGACAGTCACTCACGAGTGTTTTTCTCTTTAGTCACCATGCATTAAGTCAAACCCATGTCGTAATGGAGGAACATGTAAACCAGAGAGCAATCATCCAACAATAATTTTTACATGTCAGTGTACTGCAGAATACGCCGGGAAATTATGCGAAGAATTAGTCTCAGGTACAGTTTCATGAAATACATTTTTTGCTTCATATGCAAATTGCCCATTTCAGAACATGTGACACTCTCTAGGATATGGTACGTACTTTTATGAAACATACATTGAAATATGTACACCAGAAAGAATAATTTCCCATGAGTGTTATCATATGGTCTGAAATGGGAAAATAAACATGCAAGCGAAAGAGATCTGTAATGGTTTCCTTAATAGAATACTGAAGTTTGACGTCACAAAGAAGCTTTTTAAACATTTTTGGGTTTCAATAATATTTTCAAAGAGTGCTAGTAAAAATATAAAGTTTGTTGAAAATTTAACAAAATTAAATGAACATTAGCCGAGATATAAGCAGTTGAATGTAAGAATATCGCCATACATTTTCTCTTATTTTTGTCTAAATGTGCGAACACACGCTAAAATTAGAGAAACTGTAAATGGTGACATTTTTCCATTCAACTGCTTATATCTCGGTCAATATTCCCTTGATTTTCATCAATTTTTTTCCGTAATACATATTTTCACACAAAAATTCTGAAAATTATTTTTTGTGAAGTCATCACTTCAGTGCTCTATTAGTTAGGTTGTTGAATGGTTAGTAGATTTGACGAATTAATAATTTATTAATTATAATTACTTGGATAAATCTAGAGGAAGCAACAAGCAACAACAATTTATTTGCACCTTTCAATAATTAATGAAAATACAATAATTTTCACAGATTATATATTAAAAAAAGTAGGTACTAACTAGTCAAGTAACAAATAGCTACAAGGTTAACTATTTCTTTCTTCTCCCCACTTTAGATCCCACTTCGAACTTTGATATCAATTTTCCAACACGTTCAAATACAGGGTTTGTGTCACTTCAGAAGATGCCTTCACTAACGAGCTTGACAATCAGTTTGTCTGTAAACCTGTCGGAAAATGGAGATCATACGTTCATTTCATATGCAACCCGATCGAAAATGAACGCTATATTTTTCCATCAGCGAGCTTCAAGGTTTTATTTTTGGGTAAATGATGGATTGAAGTAGGTATTTCATTTCTGTTTACAATATCTTGTCATTTGTTAGAATAAGCAAACACAATTTATTTATTCATTCCGAGTCATCCATTCAGTACTAGGCATTCATTCAGTTGAGTCACTCAGTCATTCATTCAATTTATTTATTTATTCATTCAGTCAGTCATCCAGTCATTTACTTATTTTTTCACTTATGGACTTATTGAGTAAGTTCACTCAATGAAAAAATAATTAATCAATTGTTTATTTTATTTATTTTAAATTTATAAATCTATTTATTTATTTATACAAAAATGCTCTACTTGAAATTTCCACATGTCTCTCGATTAGGACGGAAAAGTTTAGTGTCTATGAATTTGATTGCAATTGGAGTTACCATATCGACGCTAGCAATTTTTCAACAATACGGAGTACATTTTTTTCCAAACCAGCCGTAAATATTTTGTGGTCTTGCCGTCTCAACATCGTAGTAGGTTTATGTAATAGCTTTGAACTGTTTACATTCAGGCATCTAGATACTTTCAAATTGATTTATTTCAAAGTGTTGCCATATGGTGAGCTTAGAGGCCTTTAGGTGTGTTGTATAAGATAGAAATGCAAAACTGATTTTGAAACAAATATGACTTTCGATCGTAAATCGCGCAAGACCAAAAAAAGCATGACGTCACTTCCAATAAAATTCATACCATCTAAACCTTCCAAATACAAATACAAATACAACAAAATTCAGTCAAGACTTCTTAGTTGATTGATTTTAGGGAACTTCGGGACTCTGCGAATGCTATCGTACCGACAATAAAAGCTGACGGATTGTGGCACCACCTAGTTCTAACATGGGACAACACTAATGGTCAAACTGAACTGTACATCGACGGAGTACTAAAGCATTCAAAAACTGGCCTGAAAACTGGGGACACGATCGCTGGAAATGGTTTGTATGTTTTGGGTAATGATCAGGATTCTTATGGAGGCGGTTTTGTAAAAGCAGATGCCCTTGTTGGATCTGTATCTAGAGTCAATATATGGAACAAAGTTCTCCCAACCAGCACCATTAATGACTTACTGCGCAAGTGCGGAAATGAAGTCGGCACAGCTGTTGCATGGAGAGATTTTAGACCACCAGCAGCGAGCTATAACGGCATGGCATCCTTTAAATCACCTTCAACCTGCTCATGAATACAATAGGCAATATGCATGATGACGTCATTAGCCACAACTACATGAATGCTTTGTTGACTTTCTGCAAATAATGCAAATTGTTCTTTTGACCTCAAAAGGGATCGATGAATTGAGTATGAAAGAGAATGCACAAAGAATGCTGATAGTTGTAGTTAAATTGCGCCAAAATACGAATCGACAATTGACGCATGTAATATACTTACAGTGCAGATAATTCATGATCAACCGCGACCACATGGCGTTTATAAGCCAATAATGTTTGCGCTTTAGAACAAAAAAAAGGCACTTTGTGTCCTTGTGAGCTAATCAAATTCCAAAAACGTAAATTGGCTTATTGGTTGTATTCTCGAGGTAAATCAAAAACTTTGAATATGAAAGGTTTTAAAACTATATGTAGAGACGGGGTAAAACGTCATTTCGTTCCAGGGCTATTAGCAGCACTGTGAATGCACCTGGTAGCTTTGACGAATTAGAAAAAATTAACGGCCTGTAAACACGAAGAAAGTTACCGTTAGGTATAGTGGGGATGATTTAGTTCTTCGTTATACAGACAATTTCACAAAGCTAGTAGAACCAATAATCTTTACATGCGTAATACACATTCAAGACGAAACGTTAATGTCTGTTCATACGCATCATCGTCTCGATCAGTTTCATCTCGTCAATCAAGATAGTTCAAGTTTCCGATAAAAACTAGTGTTTTCTTAGTTTCCAGATGAAAAAAAATATGTGATTAATAAAACAGCAATCGCACTCGGTATTCACAATATATTTGTTTGCTACTAACGGATCACAATGATCTTTTTCATCCCCGTCCAATAACTGTTTCCTATTCCTAACATAATTTTCCGGTGTTTTGATCGGCTGAGAAAACTGCAAATATATGCGTATAAATAATCTGCACTTGCGCGATATTTACGATAATATTTTACGATTTGATTATTTGAAATAGTTAATTAACAAAATATTATGATAAACTTTATTTTAGAATGTATAATTGTATTATTTAACACTCTGCAAATAAAGTTGATTTAGAATTTTAAACATAGTTTATGTTGATTAAATGATGAATCGAATTAAACCAATGGATTAATCTTCAATACATCAGTCAATTGTCAATCAATCAATCAATCAATCAAACAGCTAGTCGTCAATTAATCACTCAGCCTCACTCTCCAACAAATGTTTTTAAAGATTAAAGGATTTTTGAAAAAGTAACCTCCTGTATATTCTAGGGGTATTCTCAATCCCCGATCTTTTATCCCCAGAGTCCCCCAACCCCGGGGGTTCGTACAAATCGGAGCCTTCTTTCAGCTGATGTAAACATAAAGTGTTCGATAAACTTCAGAATCACACCTGACTCAACTTGATATGACACATTGATACATATTAAACATGACTGCCTTTTCGATCGTGAGAAAGATTGACATATACACGACTGCAAACAAACAGCAATTCAATGAGGAAGTGAAGTATTTGTCAAGTGTAGTCGTCGTGTTGTTTATCCAGATTTAAATCTGTTCACATTAATGTATACAACATAAAACAAGATGAAAACGTGCTGGGTCACCCCTTTCGTTTTCTGTAAATGTTTGGAATATCAGAGAGAGAGAGAGAAGTTCTTGAAAATGGCTTTGCGGTATATTGTACTGCTATTTTTGGTAACTGTTGGTTCAGAAGCTGGAGAACTGTAAGTATTTTTTTTCAAGTTCTACATCTTATATACTTTTTTTCATTAATTTGGTTTAATTGGGGTTGAAAAATCTCGCTGGAGCAAATTAGGCATTATGACACGAAAAGACGCTCGGCGCTTTTCATCTTATATTGTGCTATGAAGAGACTAATCGCTGTTATGTATACACAAAATGTCTCGTGATGACGTTTAGTTTTCTTCTCTAAAAATCCATATATTTACTGTTGATTGTTTCTCGTTATCATAGTCTTGCATGCTTCATGTCTTTTCATTGCAGGGGAAGTGTTATACGTTTAATTCCAAAGGATGAAGAGCAGCTCCAGTATTTGAACAATCTTGCTGACAATAACGTACGTGAGGATTTTATACAAGTAACAAATAAACAAACGGTTGATAAAGCGAACAAATTATTGGATGAGTAAGTGAGTGTGGATGAGTAAGCGAGTGAGTAACTGAGCCTTTTTTTTTTTTTTTTTTAAGGACTTGGATCTAGACTTCTGGTCTCACCCGTCCCACATTGGTCAACCAGTGGACATCCGAGTACCCAGTGAAAAGTACAATACGCTGGCCACAATTCTAAAGGCTCAAGAGATCACCTTTTCGGATCATATTAATGACGTTGATGAAGCCGTTGCCAAACAAACTCCACCGGGTGGTGCTAGGGCAGTATTTGACTACTCTAATTACAATAGGCTACAACAGGTATAGCCAGTAAACATTAAGTATCTCTCATTACATTCAAGAGTGATTTGAATCACAAAATACCGATTAATAAAAAAAAGTAATACAATGTTTCTGGAGAATTTAAATGTAAAAATGTAAATCGAAAATGTAATTAAGGACATTTTAGATCCAAATAGGATTTCTCTTTCTGAAATCGAATTGGCATCACCGTCAGTTATTAACATACAGCTATTCTTGAAATGGTTGTCCAGTTGAAATACTGATTAAGCGAATAGAAAAGTCATTTGCATCTCTCATGATTTTTATTTGTATAAGAAATGACGAGTTGAAATGCACAAAATAACTTCATCACATAATTATGATAAACTATATAACTATATAATAGGTGCAACTTTGTTTTAAAACACGAAAACTAAAAACTTGATGTATGCAAATGGCATTGTTATTTACTAAATCAATATTTCAACTAGACAACCTTTTCAAGAAAAGCTGTATATGTTGTACTATCAGATTGAGTCCGAGATCAGACGTCTAGTTGGAGTCGGATCATCTATTGCTTCACTGATCAATGTTGGACGCTCATATGAAGGACGAACCATGTACGCCGTCAAGGTACATTTTCAATACACTGCTTGCATTTTGAATTGTTTCCAAAAAGGCTCAAAAGGGTTACATAACGATATCCCAAATTAATAGCAAACCCTAAGTTTTAATGAAGCTCCCTTTGCGACATTTTCTAGTGATTTTATAAGTGTTCATATTTATAAACCTAACTTGTGTTCCCTGTATTTTCATGCTCCTGTTGCTGTACAAGTTCTTGCGTTTGTTTGTATTTATTCAGTTGTATGGCTTTTTTTTTCCTTTCCTTTTTTTTGTAACAATGACCTGGACAATGCTTGGGCTTGTAAGGGAACGCTGTGACTCCTGTTGAGATAAATAGATATAATTTGATTTGAATAGGGTAACTTTACTGTGTTTGTACCTGCTTTTTGCATGTGCCTGCCTTGCAGAATGTTGCTTTTGTAAGCTTCTTTGTAGTTTGCTGTTCCTGTTCCCACTTTACCTTTGTTCTTCAGGGCATTGTTCAGTGCCCCTTGAACGTTTAATTTGTCGATGCAAATTTTGTGAACCGTTACTTTTGTCATATTTACAGCTGAGTTCAGGTTCAGGCAAGAAGACGTTGTTCATGAATTGTGGAATCCATGCTCGTGAATGGATCACACCAGCAACATGCATGTACATGTTGAATGAGGTAAAACCTTTAAAATATTTCAATGATCATTTCAAAGACTGAGACTTACCTTTGCACGCCATTACGTATTAATTTTATTGCATGTTTGGATTAAAAACGTCTTATAAACGGAATGAATTTATGTTTATTGAAAAATATTTTTTTGTGATCTATTGTAATAACAGAATTATTGTTGACGACTAATGTAAGAAGATGGTGAACGCAAGTCTGATATATCATAATGCCGTCATTGACGTCATGATAAATTAGAGAATTTTCGCAGTCAGTGCAGTAAGTACATATCATATATTTCTAGATTATAACAAAGTATGGTTCTGACTCAAGTATTACAGCAATGCTCAATAAAATGGATGTTATCATCATGCCAGTTCTGAATGTTGATGGTTATGCTTACACGTGGAATGGGGTGAGTATAGGAAGTTGTTGATAAAAAATACTTAATAGCACACGTAGCTTTAATTTTGTGGATTCTCAGTATAAACTTAACATACCTTTTGCCTATTGACGCATTAATTCCTATGAGCATTTTTATTTCAACTATTCTTAGCTTATTATTCAGATGGATAATTTTTCTCTCTGCTTTGTTAATTTAGTATCATAATGCTCTTGCACTAAATTCCTTTTTTTATCGCCATATTGTTTTAACATGCTTTTACTGCAAGTCTCACGGTGTCTTTCATTGAAGACGTTGATCTAATAGACATAACCATAATCAATTCAGCTTCCTTTATCTTCTATATTTCTTTTGATTGAATGAGTATTTTTTAGAGATTGTACTAAAATCACGAGTAGCGGCAGCTGAACCTATCATAGATTATTATTTTTGATTCATTACAGGGGCGAGCTAGAATGTGGCGAAAAACAAGATCACCTCAATCAGGAGGATGTATTGGTGCTGATCCAAACAGGAACTACAACGCCAAATGGGCAGGTAAATCATATGCGGCGCTTTTGAGGTGTTTCTCTCTAACTTGTGATTCAGTCTATGATTTTTCACCATAAAATCAACATCAAGTAGAAATGCTGTGGAATATCAAAAAATCAATCAATCAACTTTTTTTTTTATTTATAGCCAAAATGGAGATTTTACAATTACATCCTTATACAGTATTCACAAGTTACAGATAACAAATAAAATAACATTGAGCTAGATATAAAAATGATCTCCAGATTGGAAGGCAGCACAAAAGAAACCTAGGGTTTATATTTTGGGCTGCCTTTAATAGCTAACAGAAATGAGATTAAGTTGTATAGATATATAATATTGGGTGACCTTGAAAAATACCAACGTGCAAATCAAACATCTAAAAATTAAATAAACAAATTAAACTAGTAAAATGTCCAGCGTTGTGGAACTGTCAACCTTAGCAGGGGCGGATTTAGGGGTGGGCCGAAAGGGCCGCGGCCCCTCCTTTTGTTGAATAAAAAAATAATTTTAATTCGGCGGTTGATGGGACAATGAACCATTTTAATTGGCCGGCCCCCTCTTTCTCGATATCCTGGATCCGCCCATGCTTAGTGCTTTATTTGAGATCAATGCTTGCAGTATTCGAAAACCAACATGGTTTCTCTCCTCGATCTTCCGCTACTAGTTAACTGTAAACATGTTTTCATTTCCGTGCAGGTCCAGGAACAAGCAGTGATCCTTGTCGGGACACCTACCATGGTACACACGCATTCTCAGAAATAGAGACACATAATGTTGCTCGCTACCTTTACAGCATGAGATCAAGACTTGTTGGGTATTTAGACATCCATGCGTATAGTCAATTCTGGATGACTCCTTATGGACATGCTAGAGGTGCATACCCACCGACATACAATGAAATGGTAATAGTATTGTAATCTTAGTAGTTGTCATGGCTATGGACCGGAATTCATCCAAATTAATCAGACAATGCAAAAACCTGTTGTCATCATCATACTTCTTTTGAATCGTTCTTTATTTAAAGTTAATATTATGAAAAGTTCTGCGTTGATGATGGAATTTAACATTATTTGGATACGATGAAAAATCATGGTAGAGTTCACGCACTAAAAGTGTGCAACATAAATCGACTAAATAGAGCTATTTTATGCTAATTGTATTGTTTTCTTTTGTTTAATTGGTGCTATTTAATACTAAATAGTGACAACTGTTGCACACGTTTAGTGCGTGCACTCTAATAATGGCGATGGTATTAATTCGAAAAAATATATACTTTATTTCCAGATGCGAGTTGCTCGTATTGCTACCAGTACGTTACAGGGATTTTATGGTACATCGTACAGGGCTGGATCAGTCGCTGATATCATATGTATGTTAAATTTGATTTGGATGATTGACACAGTTGGTTATAGCGCGCGGTTTTGCATTTCAACAGGTCTCTAGATTTATTTCCAGAAACTTCAATGTTCTTTCAAAGGGCATTATACACAAGCCTCGTACGTATTGTGCAACTATCAACACTCTGTTACCTTTAACTTGAAATAAATTGAGTGGACTCACTCATTTGTTAAATAAAACACTCATCTATAATATAATAGAAAGAATGGTTGCGAAATCTATTGTTAGACGTCTTTTCTTAGCCTGTGTACATCCGTTTAATCCGTAGGGGGTAGGGGAGAGAACGGCTTTCTCGGCTTTGAGGTTGAATTAGTCTTGAGGTTTTTATTGGTGCTCATTCAGATTTGCGAGATAAATCGACGTAAACATTGCTTATCATATCATGGTACAGATCGTTCAATTTGATTTTGTAAATTATCAAGAGTTTTTTAGCTAGCTGGCAAAGAAAACACGATTTGGTCTGTTTATTCAGCCTTATCTAACAAGGGTAGAACAACAGTGTAACAGACAATTATATACACTCACGCTTGAAAAAAAAAAGCGTACTATAGAGTGCAACCACTTAATGTGTGCAACAGTTGTCACTATTTAGTGGTAAATAGCACGAATATATTACACAAAAGAAAACAATATAATTAGCATAAAATAGCACTATTTAGTGGTATTTATTTTGCACACTTTTAGTGCGTGCACTCTATCCTATAAAAGAAGAGTTTCCATATCATTTTCTCTGTTCACTATGTCTATACATTTATCCTCTTTTTAGACTCTGCCACTGGTGGTACCATCGACTGGGCAGCGGCTACTCTAGGAGTAAAGTACTCCTATGGATTGGAGCTACGGGATACGGGTCGCTACGGGTTCTTATTACCCGCTAATCAGATACAGCCTACTGGAAAAGAGACTTTTGGTGCAATCAAAGCAATGATCAGAGAAATGAGAATCTAAGAATGTACAAGAGCATGAATTTTAGTTTGAAATTCAGTTAAACTCGTTTGATGGAATTAATTACAGAATGATTGAAAATAGTTTTATGTAGGTATAGAAAAAAAAACAGTAAAAATAAACTTTCAAAAATCAAATTGTTTGTTATTAGTTTCTGTTCATTTTTAAAATAATGAAACCTAAATTTAATTTGTGTGCTCTTTGCTAAAAAAAACACTTGGTTTGCTTGTATTTTAGCCCAATAATAAACCTCCTGTATAAACTCTCAAACGGTTATAGAGACTTCTTGCAGTCACGTGATGACAGCCATGTTGGCAGGAACAAAGGGCAGCATTTTTCTGGGAGGCTAAGCCCTTTCTCATGTAAATAATTTTATTCCAGATTCTTTTGTCCCTGTCAACTGTCATGGCTGCTATCCCGTACGTGATGGTACCAATTGCAACCCTCTATACCGGATACGTTTCATTACAAAATATTATAGCATCCACGCTTTTAGATAGTGTCATTCCCAAGCCGGTCAGCTATCACTTAAATCAAGTGAAGCTCACCCGTGGTTTCTGATCATTAGTATGATCACCAAAGCCTGCCAGGCACTGATTTTAACTCTGGTAACTGATGATAGGTTGGTCTGTCCTTTCTCTGAGATCGCTCTCTCTTTTATTCTTTTATAATGTTATATCCTAAAAATCCTTCATTATTGAATTTCTTCAATTCTCCCCAGTCGTGTGTTTGCAGATGTTATTTATAGTAACTTAAACTAACACCGGTCATTATTTTCAAAACATTTAGAACTGTTTTTATTATTATTACTTTTTTTGTTTTTGTTTGACTTATTACTTAATGCATTTTGGTACGAAACGTTTTTCTGTTTATAGATAATCTTTTTTTATCAAGAAATTAATTTTAAGCACTCTAATCTGGCATCAGTTTAATATAGATTTTTATAATGTCGTAAATGGTTTGTACCTTGCGAAAAAACGTTATAGTAGAATTATAGTAACAGAAAATCTTGGACTCGGTCAGTGTTGTTTGGAATCAAAACAAATGACCGTGAAAACATTTTTAAAGTTTAAATGAACTAGTTTTTGATAGCTGAAATTTCAAAAACCAACTGAACAAACGCTTTGAAAAACAACAAAATTTTAAGCGTCAAAAGTGCATTTCAGGACAAGAATATATATGATATTGAGCGTTTGAGCAACTATAATTGCTTTTCTACCGAAAATAGTAGAAAAAAATCGACTGGACCATACAAAATTAGCACGAAATCTGGCTAAACCACAGTGTTCAACGAAACAAGTTTCTTTTTACTTCAAAAACATCTATTAGCCTGGAAAACTCTTTAGATACCCGACAACTTTGTAAAAAAAAGTTAATAGATAGGTTGTGAAGTTCAGTTTCAAGAAACAGCATTTGAATTGTGAAGTCGTGATCATGAATTACTTCTGTGAATTTCTCGCTTTGTTGGTTACAATAGGAACAGTTTGCGCTTCTTCAAGCAATTCTGGCAAGTATTCAGGGTAAGTGATACAGGAATTTATAATGTTCATGACTTGTAAACTAGTGTCAGTATCTACAAATTCCCGGCCGTATATAAAGAGGGTAGATATTTATTGAATGAACATCAAATATCGTCCGTCCACTGAACATTTGTCGTTGTTCCGCCCACAGAACACTAACGATACTGATCTAGCCAACCAAATTATCAAATGTTCATTGGTTGGGTCATTTTCAGTCGAGTACTTTTACTCGATGAACATTTGCCATTTGGCAAATGCTTGTTTTGTTAAGTGTTCATTGTATTGTGTAATTGGCCGGTCTTTTTTTATAAACTAGCTAAAGATTAAAAATACTGCTATAGTAGAAACACTAAGCAATTAATAATAATAAAACAAGAAGCTATTCAATAATAGGCTCTAAAATGAGATTTCTCAAAATAATTTATTCTCAATCCAACCTACAGATTACTACAAACAGTTGGTTTCTATTTATTTTCATTTTTCTATGTTGTTTTTATGTCTTTTTTGTTTTGCTAATTCTTATTTCACTTTATTTTCTTTTTTTTGGACAGAGATAAAGTATTGCGTATTCTTCCAGCTACAGAACTACAAGTAAAACTACTAGTCAATCTCATAGAGAGCGAGCCAAAGAGGGTAAAATATAAAATAGCACTAAATACTACACTCGTCTAGTATCGTGTCTCTACATATGTCCCTTCTCTAACCAGAATCATTTACAGTTCGTTTATAGTTTTCTCCATTAGCGATAGAAATCCAAAAACAAGGTCACACGATCATCAAATGTCTATTTGTTTTTAATAGCTTGAAGATGATACCTTTTGGGTAGGCATTACATCAGCTTGTTACTTCCTTCTTGACAATACTTTTAGAAACATTAATTTTCCTCAAACTTAGTAGACAATCCCAACCCCACATCAAATAATTCATATAGAAGAAAATGCTGTTCGATCGACCATTTTTTAAGCCATATTTAGTAAATCGTACTTTATTTTGGAAATACTCTTGAAATCTTTTTTGCCGATTTTATGAGCGTAGAGTGCTTAAAATAAGGAGAAAACTGCCAGATATTGTAGAGAATCGAATAACTCAAAATGTCCGTCACATTTGATCATCTTTACAGCCTCGATTTCGTGCAAAAAGCCCACAATAGAAAATAAACAGGGCTCCCGCGCGAACAGCATCCGATTTTTTGATATGCAGTCTTCCCTGGACGCTCCGCTTAACTTCCGTACCTTGTTAATGATTTCAGTATGATTTCTGGCAACTACCAGCTCGTGTTGGAAAAGCTGTTGATATCCATATCAAAGCACAAGACACTGGCAACTTTACAGTGTTTCTCAATAACACTAAAATGAGTTATGAAGTCTTGTCAGATAACTTACAGACGTTACTCGACCAGCAACATGACCATCCACATTATGCCGATGCAGCCGATGAGGCTTGGTTCCTGAAGTACCATAGACTAAAAGAGGTATATATTATATCAAAACCTTTGTTACAGAAAAAAAAAAAACCGATAATGTGGACCTAGGGGGTCGGTTGCACGAAGCCTGAATAGCGCTATCCACTGGATAAATCCCTATCCAGGGGATAAATTCAAAAGAAATCCTATGGAGTGGATAACTTTATTCAAACTTCGTGCAACCGGCCCCAGAAATCCAATTACTTGGCTAAGAGACTGTCGAATAAGCATTTTAATGTGACATATATACAACAAAAATTGTAATATAGATAATTTTTGAGTTATATAAGCATTTTATTTTCAGATTGAGCGAAAAATTAAAGATATTGTCAAAGTTTCCAGCAAAGCGCAGCTTGTAGAAATTGGTAAAACATATGAAGGAAGAAACCAGCTGGCTGTTAAGGTAATCTGGAACTACGCACTCTCAAACTCGTCGCCAGGCCATCACTGCATCTTACTAATCACATCCATAAAACAAACTACAACACCATGTTCAAAAATGGGACCAGTGGTAATATAGCGATACTTCATGTTTACCAACAAATAAATTATAATCCTAATGTACTAACCAGAACAACAATAAGCTCTATTGAAATAATGGCCAATCACTGTATGGTTGGCACATGAATAAGAAAAGCTTACCTCAGCTGAAATATTTCTATAATACTTTTTTGTGTTTCTTTTCGGCACTCAGCAAACTAGCTACAATGAACTTCAACGCAGTAGTCATTGGCTGTACTCTAAACCTAGAAGTGCAAAAATATGTTCGTATTTTTGAACTTTTGAGTGTAAATTGGTTCATTTTTCAACAGATCGAAGGTGCACCAAAAAAACACAATCCGGTGTTTTTCATCAATTGTGGTATTCATGCACGTGAATGGGTAGGGCCGGCAACCTGCGTCTACATTATTGAACAGGTACGAGCATATATATTAGCTTTGTCGACATTGACGATGATTTTATTAATTAATAATTTAGCCTTGTTTTTATTCAACTAGGGCTCATTCAAACTGAGACTGAAATAAGCTTTGAGTTGACTGAATGGAATTAAAAACACAATAGGAAAATTTATTCACACAAACTTATTTTTTATTTGACCAAAAGAATAAAAAATTGAGAATATTTGAGAGATAAATTTTTTTCGGGTAATTTTGTCGTGATTCTTGTGACGGTGTTGTGATAAATTAGATGCATTTTTACTGTCTACTTGCTGCGTTTCAAACGAAAATAACCTATACGAATGCCATTATCATATTATCATTATGGACATCATCAAAACCATCATCCTTATCATAACCATCATCAAGACACAACAACCTCTCTGATTGCAGTTGGTTACTCAATATGGCAAAGACCCCACAGTCACTAATACCTTAGACAAGATAGACTTTATCATTCTACCTGTGTTCAATGGTGATGGCTATGAATATTCCTGGACAAAGGTAAAACATTACTATCATACTTTTAATTGTATTATCTCGCTATGACTATTGTGTCCAACTGAAAATGATCGTCGTCTTAGACTTATTTGTTGGAAATTCACTGAAACTTGCTCAGAATCTCCTCATAATCTATATAAAAACATGTGAAATAGCAATCCAATTATAAAATAATCCAAGTTTGTATTTTCTTTTTTTTCTACATCCGTCATTCATTTCAGGATCGAATGTGGAGGAAAAACCGACGACCTGTTGACGATGGTTGCCATGGTGTTGACTTGAACAGAAACTTTCCATTTAAATGGGGACAAGATGGTAGGTGAAACAATTTCATTGGTTCCTGTTTCTCCCATAAATACATATAAACAAATTATTTTTTTTTTGTACTCGTGAACAAAAGTATATTTTACCTTTCTAAAAAAAATATTAAAGTAACTATTGACTAGAGAACAGCAACTTAAGACAGTTTAACGCTAATAAACTAAGCAAATTGCTTAGGAGTGCTAATAAGAAATGATTGTATTGGATTAAATTAAATCTAAGATTATCAATTACATGGACAAGAGACGTCAAAATGAGATTAACAGTCATGCACTGGATTGCGCCTAGTGCCCGATTTTTTTTTTTTTTTTTTTTTTTTTTTTGCTCTCGCCGCATTTTTACCTTATCACTGCCTCTATGAGTATGCCGCGATTCACTGTAAATCGAAACAATTTATTGAGAAACAGAAAATCTTGAAACGATTAACAATACAATCTATTTTAGTGGAAGGGGCTTCCAGTGCAAGTCCTTGCAGTGAGATCTATAGAGGTCCAAGCCCTGAGTCCGAGCTGGAAGTAAAGAATGTTGTTAATTACCTTCGCGCGCTACGCAAGAACTTGAAAGCTTATGTGGATATTCATTCATATAGTCAGATGTGGATGTTGCCATGGGGATTTACCCAAGAACCACCTTCTGACTACTTAGAACTGGTAAGATTATTAGTATTACTTTACTTTTTCTGACTATGTAGAACTGCTAAGATGACTAGTATTTTGATGTCATCTCCTGACTTCAAAGAATTGCTAAGACGACTAGTAATACTTTAATTTCTGTGTCATTTCAACAGTAAAATGTAGTGCAGTAAAAAATAATTGTACATAATGCAAAAAGCGTGATAATGATTGTACCATTAGTACATTGGTACAAATAAACAAATAAACAACCGATTATTTCAAGGCCGGCAGATCCATATCATTGTTTTGATTTCAAATAAGACAGAACGATAATACGACAGAAAATATACTACAGCAAATTTTTGCAGCATATAAAAAACCTAGAAAGCTAGGATCAAAAATCCAAACAAAATTTTAAAACTGCTTGTACGTTGACATACAGCTGCTATTTAATGAATACATCTATTCCATCATGTGTATTTTCTTTCGTGTAATAGGAGTGACTGGATCGATACCTTGCAAGTTGTTTATGTATTTTAGCGAGTTTTAAAAAGTCATAATAGTCGTACAGCATTTGATCATCAATTTGGTTTTGTTTGTCTCAGAAAAAAGTAGGTAAAGCCGGAGTACAAGGCATCAAGGCTGCGATGGGTAAGACGTATCAACTAGACAGCTCATCTAAACTTCTATGTAAGTAGATTATGCCTCTTGATGCAGATGACTAGGGACTGGTTACTAGTTTATTGCTTTGATCAAAATTCGGTTTGAATCAAAATATTAACTTCTTAACATGAATATTGGGCAAAAATATGTAAGTCTTTGAATTTTTGCTTTTGGATATATACTATTCATTTGGCAAACATCTGAAAACGGCTAAAACATTTCTTTGTAATTTTCCCATTACACAAATGCTCCACAATTGGATAGTATTCATCCAATTGATCGATTGGTTTGATTGATTGATTGATCGATCGGTCGACGTTTTTATTTTTTCCTTCTCTAGACAAGACGTCAGGCACTACTAAAGACTTTACCTATGGTGAGCTTGGCGTCAAGTATTCCTATGTGCTGGAACTAAGAGACAAAGGAAAGAGAGGCTTTATATTACCCGACAGTGAAATACTTCCAACAGCAATGGAGACATTCGCCGGCATCAAAGCAATGGTAGCTGAGATGGAGGATTATAGGAACGAAAAATAAACTGTTTGAAATGAAAATTAGAGAAAATTCAAAAGGAAACCCATCGTTGAATGAAGCCTAAGAACTATTCCATGCTTTCCATCAATAAATTGTGCAACAACAAAAACAAAAACAACAACAAAGACAACAGCAACAACAGCACCACCACCAACAACGACAGCAACAACAGCAACAACAACAACAGCAGCAGTAACAACAACAGCAACAACGGCAACAACAGCAACAACAACAACAGCAATAACAGCAACAACGGCAACAACAGCAACAACAACAACAACAGCAGCAATAATAACAACAGCAACAACGGCAACAACAGCAACAACAACAACAGCAATAACAGCAGTAACAGCACAACAACAACAGCAACAGCAAGATCATCAACAACAACAACAACAACAACAGCAACAACAACAGCAACAACGGCAACAACCGCAACAACAACAGCAACAACCGCAACAACGGCAACAACAACAGCAACAACGGCAACAACAGCAACAACAACAACAGCAATAACAGCAGCAACAGCAGCAATAACAACAGCAACAACGGCAACAACAGCAACAACAACAACAACAGCAACAACAGCAACAACGGCAACAACAGCAACAACAACAACAACAACAGCAATAACAGCAGCAACAGCAACAGCAGCAGCAACAACACCAACAACGTCAACAACAGCAACAATGGCAACAACAACAGCAACAACAGCAACAACAACAACAGCAATAACAGCAGCAACAGCAACAACAAGAACAGCAACAACAACAACATCATCATCAACAACAACAACAACTGTAACAACAACAGCAACAACGGCAACAGCCGCAACAACGGCAACAACAACAACAGCAACAACAACATCATCAACAACAACAACAACAGCAACAACGACAACAACAGCAACAACAACAACAGCAATAACAGCAGCAACAGCAGCAATAACAACAGCAACAACGGCAACAACAGCAACAACAACAACAACAGCAACAACAGCAACAACGGCAACAACAGCAACAACAACAACAACAACAGCAATAACAGCAGCAACAGCAACAGCAGCAGCAACAACACCAACAACGTCAACAACAGCAACAATGGCAACAACAACAGCAACAACAGCAACAACAACAACAGCAATAACAGCAGCAACAGCAACAACAAGAACAGCAACAACAACAACATCATCAACAACAACAACAACAACTGTAACAACAACAGCAACAACGGCAACAGCCGCAACAACGGCAACAACAACAACAGCAACAACAACATCATCAACAACAACAACAACAGCAACAACGACAACAACAGCAACAACAACAACAGCAATAACAGCAGCAACAGCAGCAACAACAACAACAACCGCAATAACAACAACAGCAGCAATAACAACAACAGCAACAACGGCAACAACAGCAACAACAACAACAGCAATAACAGCAGCAACAACAACAGCAACAACTGCAATAACAATAACAGCAACTATATTTTTATAGTACTTGCTTTAGAATCTATATAAATATATTTACAATTGGAACCTTAAATGAATATAAATTAGACTTTTCGAAATATCGCTAATGCCGGCAAACCATGGACAATGGAATAGTTAATGTATTCAAGTAAATCAGCTGCGTGGTATTAACAAAAAAATGATCACCAAAAATTAAATAAAAATGACAACACAAACTATTTTTTACATGTAATTGGTTTGTGTGTGTGTATAATTTATGAGCAGTCGCACGCTGATCTTTTAACATATCAAACTTATTGTCGCAAAAGCCCCTTCGAAGTCACAAGTGTCACGCTCCACTTCAGACTCCATATAAACACCGTATAAATTCCATAAAATTTTCAGCATATTGCCGTTTTACTCAAAACCCTTTGAAATAACAACATTTTTACCACGGTGATCAAATATTACACTATTATAGCTGTCATATTGTATAGTTTTCAAGCCATTACGGCAAACTTTTCGTGGGGCAATTTAGATTTGCAAACAGAGGACTTTTAGTGCTTTTACAAGAGAAATTGACCTCTGTGACCCAGTTGCGTTACGAAACGTCACTTTACGCCCTAATAACCATGCTCAGGTCCATTTTTACCTCAAAAATCGAATTCTATATAAAATTTCCTGTATTTTGACATATAAATTGTCTATTTTTCGACAAAATTCGATGGGGCAAATAGCAAGAGAAGATGGAGCTCTTTGCCGTATTTATAACCATCATTCTTGTGTCGGTGTAGGCAATAGCAGAGGACTTTGTAGCCGGCAATGGCGATTCTTCGCAGTCAAATCGCAAAATTGCAATGTTTACATGCAGTATCAACAAGTAAAATCTATAACTTACTTATAATAACTTTTTGTGTTATAACTAATGTCCAAATAAGCTTCGACAGAATTGATATTGATAGTTTGAGCAAATATTCCACAACATGGGGAATAAGTTTGATATGAGTTACCGGCAATGATTCGTGATCCCAACACGATGTAATCACTAATTCCAAAGGTTGATCCTTATTCTTTGATATCATGATTAAAAATCCCAAGTAGACCAATGGATGATTCCTAATTTCAGATGATCAGAATAAGCCTTTAGAAGTCACGTCGACGTCTACCGCAACAGATAAAAGTGATCAAAATTTGTTCTTTGATAGCATAATGTTAAGAGCCAGTTTTGTATTCTGCGTATTGTTCTAAACTCAGCTTTAATAAATATTTCGTTAAGAATTAGTTAATGTCGGACGTAACATGAAAATTTAAAAATTGTTCATTTTCGTTCTTGCGTACTACCCACTTTGGTTATGAGCACAATAAATTTGAATTTATGCTTATTACATTTATTATAATCAATATTTTCTTTCTTTTTTACCTTTTTTTTGGCATAAATCTTTGTTAATGCATACTAAATGTCATTTTACTTTGGTAGAAATGTTTTCAATTTAATGGAACGGGGACCTGCGAAATAACCAAAACATAAAATTACCGAACCGTTGCTAACAAATGGAATCAGCTAGTCTTTTCCTTTGAGCAAAGCCTCTTAAAAAATAATGAAGCGTTGACTTCTATAGCATAAGGATCAGAATTTGAAACAAATCATTTCTACATAACGAAAGGTAAGCAAAGTTTATTTTTCAAAGGTATTTGACGTGCACCACAAAAAAGGCTGTCGAAAAGCAAATAATAATATAAATTGCAAATTATATCTTATCCAACGATACCGTATAAAAAAAATTGCGTAAAAAATTGCGAAAAAGCTAGCTAGCCTATTAGTTCAGTGTTTTCAAACATGACAAAAAGTCTAGTATTGAATATTTTTACATTGTGATAGTCTTGGGCCTTTTTCCACAAAATGTCGGATATATAAGAAGAAGAAAACGCGCCATTCACACCAATACGCCGTAACGAAACTAAGCAATACTATTTGTATACTTTTGTTTCAGATTCATGTAAATTTTGCATCCCTGACAATATTATTTTTGCGCTTTTAAAAATCATCAAGCATAGTGTAGCTAGCAAGCACTTATGTACTCTAACATTAAAAACTGAACTTGATCAATAAGCCTGTTTCTTGAATTACATGATCTCCTATGATTTTTACTAGATAAAATCATTTCAGAAAAATTAATAAAAAGAGGGGAAATGGCTTTGAATGCTGTATTGGTTCTTTTATTGGTTGGTCTAATGAAAACTGGTAATTGTGGACAATTCTCCGGGTAAGTGCAAGTCGACTTATAAAATACAAACTCAAGCCATTTGTGAAATCAATGCTTGTATTTCTCTGAGATACAAGTGCTGGTAAAAAAATACATGGTGTTTGTAATGCATTTGTATATCTTCGTATTAAATACAACATTAAATATATCCGTAGCTTCATTGGACATGAGCACACTGTTTGCATTGGTTGCATTTAGTGTCCGGTTAGTTGTATTGAGTACAGGCCCATTGCACGGGAGGTCATGGATTCGATCGTTGTGGATTGACCAGCATTTAAAAATAACTTGAGTAAAAATTATTGCATCAGCAATCACATCTGCAAATAGTTAGAATTTCATGTCTTTACGTACGTGGACGAGTAAAGATAGTCTAATAGAGGGTCCGTCTATCCATAATTCACACGCGTTGCGCAGAAGAGAAGAAGCTTTCTGTGTTTGCTGTTCAGGTTAATTTATGATTGCAAGAATATGTGATGAATCATGCACATGTATGCAAAGTAAAATTTTCAAAAGACTTGTATAAGTCTCTAGTCATCCATGCAATAACTTACTATATACTGAACAATAGACTTTTATAAGACTCTAGTCATCCATGTAACATACTCTGTACATATTAACCTTCGACATTACTATTAAACTTCACTTGATAATGATGACGGTATGTCATCAAAACGTCGTAATCTTTCAGCGTTAGTATTTATTCTAAAATGTGTAACAATGATTTGTTAATGTTGTTTGATATATTCCCCAGCGACAAAGTAATAAGAATCGTACCTAACACTTATAAACAGTTGAATATACTTCTGAATATGGAAAGAACGGAGCCGCAAAGGGTAATGTGAAAAAAGTATCTATGCTAAAGTATTTTTTACTGTTCAGCATGGCTTTCAACTATGAACACGATAAACGTCCGAGATTGCTAAAGTGGTGTCATCTGGGAGTCTCTATTCAATTAATACACGTGCACTGCTTTCGACTAATCAAATTGCGCTTATCACAGGAAAAATATTAATTGAAAACCAGACATGGTTTAGTTGTTTTGTTAGCTGTTTTTATGTATTTTTTTAGCAGACTTTACAGAAAAAAGACATAAATGTGTATTTTCTGACATGTGGATTTCAGATACACAAAACAAAAATAAAAAAACACTACTAAACTGGCCGGCATTTTGTAAATGGTCTAATGTATAACTGAATAGCACAGGGATCCCGCACGAAAGGAAACAGTTCTTTAATATGCATCTTTTTTTATTGTTTTAGTATGATTTCTGGCAGTACCCAGGAGCTGTTAACAAATCTGTAGATATCCATGTAAAACTACAGGACTACAAAAACTTCACTAGCTTACTTCACGCTAATGGTATGAAATATGAATATCTCATGTATGATCTACAAGCAAAGATGGACCACCAGAATGATCAGCCTACAAAAGTTAGTGATAAAGCGTCGAGCTGGTATACGAAGTATCACCCCTTCGATGAGGTAGGACTGATCATAGCATGTACAATGAGGGCACTAGATTAGGACCGTGAAAGATTTGTGCTTTTTTGATACTTTTTAGCAAGCATCCTTTGAGCGAATCGACGTTGAAGCATTTTCATTTTGATCACTTCAGTGCATTTGAGTTCAGTCCTACTTTTTAGACAATTTCAAACGATACATTTCAAACGATTGAATGCTGTTCGCGCGGGAGCCCTGTGTTTTTTTTAAATTATGGGTTTTTTTCACGAAACCGAGGCTGCAAAGTTGATCAAATGTGACGGACATATTGAGTTTTTGGATTCTCTACAATATCTGGCAGTTTTTTCCTAACTTTAAGACTTTAACGCTTAGAAAAACGGCAAAAAGGAGTTCCAGCGTACTTCCAAATAAGGTAAAATTTACCAAATATGGTTACACAAAATGGCCGATCGAACAGCATTTTCCCTATAGCAATTGTTTGATATGGAAAGCTCAGACAATAAAAATCAAAATAAAGACAATTGTTCGTGGTTCGACTTACTAAGGTAGAGCGTGGGTCCATTGATCTTCAACGTAAAATGAGCTGTGTCTGGATGACAGTTTTATCATATAAACATATCAAACAATCATCTTAAGAAAACTGTCGTTCACATCCATAACTGTCTCCTTCGCAGCCGCTTTTAGTGTCGGGCTTCCTGTGTCCCCAGGTAGCCCGACACTAAAAGCGGCTGCGAAGGAGACTACATCCATAACCAGATTTGGTAATCTTACCTTATTTGGAAGTGACAATGGACTGTGTTTTTTTTTTGTGATTTTCTACTATTTACGACAAAACTTCTCGGCAAAATTCAATGAACACTTGCAGAGATTAAAGTTAACAACTTTACCAAACTGACAGCCATTTTGATATTGGTTTAGAAAGACAAGATCCCCCCCCCCCCCCCCCCCCACCAAAAAAAAAAAAAAAAAAAAAAGGGAAATTACACAAGAACGGCAGTAATTTGATATGTATATATTTTAACGCAGTTTATTTGACTTTTATTTATTTGTTTCAATTCATTCCATGTGACCTCATTGATGCATTTTCGTTTATTCATTCATATACATGCAAGCAAATCAATTCGGTTTATTTGATAACGTGTCATCACTTTAGCTATTTCATCCATCTTCCTTCACGTTCCAGCTCATGATTCAAAGTCCTCCAGACTATCAGTCCTTAATATAGTCACTTATTTTATTTTCAAGATAGCAGTCAAATTATCAGATCTTGTAAAAGGTAACAATGGCAAGGCTGCAGTTGAGCTGTCGACTATTGGACAAACCATTGAAGGCAGAGAACAGTTTATAGTGAAGGTTATTATGTATTTTAGATTTAAAGCTTGTTAGCAAATAATACTTATCTTGATTGAAGGAGTTGTGCTCCAGGTAAGCGATAAATGCATAGTCACATCAACAAATTTGTGACAATCATTCAATTTATAAATTTTGTATAAAAAAAAGACCAACAAGTTCAATTTGAAAGAGCAGCACTGCTCGTGAGACTGTAGATAGCCTGTATCTTGTTTTCCGGGGTTAATTTATTATGCATATTGATGGTCATTGCTAGTTATGGTTTTAATAAATACTAATTGATTGATAATGCTATAGATGTCCTCCGGCTAATCTTTCACATGTGCATGTTACTTTTAGATCCGAGGCGTGCAATCCTTGAACAAACCAGTGATGTTTATTACATGTGGTGTCCATGCTCGAGAGTGGGTGGGGCCAGCCACGTGCGTCTACATAATTGACCAGGTATTCTAAACAGATCTCAGTACTGGCACTTTGATTAGATGAAAATGGTACGACTGGTCAGTAACATTTTCTTATTCTTACTAAATTCTAGCATATCAAACTTTTGTTGACGATTTTGGGCTTCCTGTGGTGAAGTACACAATGGTCCGTGTTTTGTGATTAACGTACAGTGTTATTTCGGCCAGAAATCAAAATGTCAGACTTTTTGTGTATGCTTTCGTTTTTTTTTTTTTTTTTTTTTTTTTTTTTTTTTTTTTTTTTTTTTTTTTGCTGAATTACTCCAATGCCCAAATATGGTAGGTACAATCCTAATGAGAGAATATGCGAAGCTTGATAGAAAACGACAACATTCTTAAGTGAAAAGCTTGATATGATAAATGGTTTATAAATAACTATAAGAAAAGGAACCAATAAGTAGTAATTTTTTTCAAAATATTCTTTCATTGCATTTCTACCTGGTGCTAACAATGTTCTATGCTTGGCTGTGGATTCTAGCTTATCAACAAGTATGGGAAAGAACCAAGCATAACATCCACTTTAGACAAAATGGACTTCATTATCTTACCTGTTGTCAATGCTGATGGCTACGTCTTCTCGTGGAAACCAGGAGAGGTAGGCATTGAAGTGAAAATCAGAAAAAATCTATGTGCGTATGTATATGTAACTATGGTCTTTGTTGGAACAATTCAGATGGTAATTTTTTGCCATATATTATTGCAGTAAGGAGTTTTTAAGATCCTTTTTTTGAGCATCAAATGAATAAGGCGAATTCATTGTGATGTATGTTCGTATACTAGTTTAAAGTTATTGTTTATTTAAACAATAAACGATTGATTTCCGTGGTTTATCGTTGAAATAAACCACGCGGGATGCTAGGAGAGCACGAAAAAGGCCTAAAAAAATCACGAGCATCCTGTGCAGTTAAAATACCGATTTAGCGAATAGCACGTGCACCGTCATTAGCATATCTCATGATTTGTATTTTTTAATAAATATGAAGTCAAAATGTACAAAAAAACTTCATCGCATAATTATGACAAACTATGTAACTTTATAACATTTGTACCTATGTATTTAAAACAAGAAAACTAAAAACTTGATATATGCAAATGACATTGTTATTCGCTAAATCATTATTTCAACTGGACAACCTTTTCAAGAATAGCTGTATTAACTTAATTAATTTATATCTTTTCCATAAAGCGTTTATGGAGAAAGAACCGCAAACCTCCAAAGAAAGGCAAAGGATGTTATGGCGTCGATTTAAACAGGAACTTCCCTTACAACTGGGACAAAAAAGGTAAGAACTAGTTTTGCTGTTCCCAAACTGCAGTGGTTCATTTTGGAGGAGAATTTTATTGATTCACAATGATAGTGAAAATCGGTTGTTATTGCTAATTGTGGTTGATTCATTTTATTTTTGTGATGTTTTTTTTTTCGGATGGTCACGAATCCCCTAAACCATAAATTACGCGCTGTGACTCCTAAACACCATAGCCTTTGAGTCATTACCATCTCAAAAATATTTTTTCCCGCAATAAAGCATGACCCACACGCCAGCACCCACACATTCTTTACACTTAAATAAGCTGCATATATAATATATCATATGATTAAAGACTGAAATGCATGATTTCCTAATAATCGCTACTATCGGTGTATAATCGATCTAAAAGGTGACCAAAAGTTGAAAACAATACACTGAAATTGCACTCGAGCGATATCTAAGTCTTCAAGTAATTTGGTTGTTTATCATTGTTTCAGTGTCAAGTTTTGCAGCGAGTGCATCCCCTTGCAGTGATATTTACAATGGTGAGAGCGCAGCGTCGGAAAAAGAAGTACAAAATGTAGTCAACTTTGCAACGACTTTGAAGCAAACGGAGAACCTGAAGTCATACCTAGATATTCACTCATATAGCCAAATGTGGCTGTTGCCGTGGGGATTTACCACAGACCCTTCTCCTGATCACAAGGAGTTGGTAAGCTTGTACTGATAACTTGTCATAATAGACCAATTCGAAAGATATTTGTACGTCATGCTGAATAAAATAATAATTTGTTTCACGTTGCTGTCGGTCATAATCAAATCTTGTATGCAATAAGCATTGCCGGCATAAAGGTAACGTGGCTGCTGGAAAAATACCATAACGAACAGATCTAATTGCTTATACTTGCAATATTTTATTTTAATTCAAAAAGTATAAACAAGCACGTGCACTTAAAATATACAAACATTGCATTTGTTTTGATGGCATAGAAATCACTTCGTTTTCTGCAATAAAGAACTATTTTACACAAATCTTTGCATTAATTTTTGCATTTAGAAAGGAAAACCAGAAAACGCGGAAAAATCCCTCGTGGCAAAGGAGAGAAAACAAACTCTTATAACTGTACTCATGTAATCCAGCTCCCGAACAATGGCTCCATCCCGGACCATAGCGGTGAGAGGCGAGAGGCTTTACCACTCAGTCACCCATGCCACTATTGAGGACCAATGTACCCTGGGTACAATGTGTCTGAGCGATTTAGAGTTTCCGTTACTATAAAGTAGCTTTACAATTGTATTGAACCAAAAAATCACGTTTAACTTTATAACTTCGTGTTGTTGTTTGCTTTTCCGGTCTCTAGTTAAGAGTTGCCAAAATTGCAGCTAAGAAGCTAAAAACGTTTAGTGGTACAGAGTTTGAAGTAGGAAGCTCGTCTACATTGTTATGTAAGTCATTATTATGACCAGTAATCAGCATTGTTGTGGTTATTATAAATGTATTCACAAGTCATCATTTAATATCACCACCATCATCGCAATCAGCAGCATCATCAACCTCGTAAGGTTTAGCGTCATCATCTTCATTGTCATCCGTTGTCACGATACTATCAACCTGACCGTCACCTTCCTTTTCTTCAGGTCCGCACTAGTATAGCTAATTTTTCATCCTGAAAAAAACTATCTATTACATATCATCATCATCATCATTATCATCATCACCATCATTATGATTGTACTAAGTACCATCATCATCATCGTAATGAATGCCAACGTCACAATCATCAAATAAATAAAAACGCGACATCCTCACACTCACGACTTGTGCCAATTTTTTTTTCCAGATTCAACAACTGGAACTACAAAAGATTTCCTCTACGGCCAACTGAAGGTCCCTTATACTTATGTACTTGAGCTACGAGATAAAGGATGGCATGGGTTTGTGTTGCCAGCCAGTGCAATAATTCCCACTGCAAAAGAAACATTTGGTGGAATACAAGCAATGGTGGATGCAATGGACATGTCCTATGTAACACGACTTTGATTCGAACATGAAAAACGTTTCTAGTGGAGAGAATTGTATATATTTCATGTCATTTGATGACATGTATGTGATCACGGTTTACATATATCTTCTTTTTTTATTATATCACTTCCATATCTCCTCGATCCATGTAAGAGGGGATGTCCTGGCAAGAGTTCGATCCCAAATTCCAAATTCAAAGGATTCCGTCTCCAGCTGAGGCAAATCTTCAGAAACGTACATAGTTATTATGTATGCAAGTGCTTACTGCTTTTTGTGGCATTAAATTTTATTATCAACATTCGTTGTCTGTGTGTTTACAATATAATTGGATATTTATAATTTAAATGAAAGAATTTAAAGTTATTGTGGTAGGGTAGTAGAAGTGAAAGAGTGAACTAGTAAAAGAATGAATGAATGTATGAATGAATGAATGAATGAATGAATGAATGAATGAATGAATGAATGAATGTATGTATGAATGAATGAATGAATGAATGAATGAATGAATGAATGAATAATAGAAATGCATTAATCGAGTATCTGCTCATTCATTCATTGTCTGTCTGCTCCTTTATAAATCTATTGTTAAATTAATTTTTTGTTTTTGATCGGTCGTTAATAATACTTGAGGGCATATCAAATTTTTGTTGTCGATTTTGGGCTTCCAGTGGTGAAATACACAGTGGTCCTGTTTTAGGTTTAACAGTCTATTTTGGGCCAGAAATGAAAATGTCAGACTTGTTACTGATGTATGTTTTCACTAAAAAATGTAAAAATGTGAAAAGTTTTGCGAGAAAAGTCGCTTTTTTTCAGGCCGAACTCCAATATTAAGGGAAAAGCTTGATATGTGTTTCAAAATAATTCATACATTTGCTTTTATCCATCTATCCATTTTCTTACCTTCCTTGAATGTTTAGAAGTTGCATGACATGACATTCGTAAAAACCCATCTGTCATTTCACATTTCGAACTAGGTTGGGCCCAGAGCTGAATTCCCCGGATCAAATTGCAAACAATACCGGAAACGATTCCTACTTTTAAAAGTACGTTTTCATGAGGCTTTAACTATGAAAACCATTATCAAAACTACTCTCATCGTTGCAATATCCCTTGTTTTGTGCCAAGCAAAGTCACCACATATACTCTTTGTAGTTGTTGATGATCTCGGCTGGAGCGATGTTGGATTTCAAAACATCTCACCCATCAAAACACCAAATATCGATGCGCTTGCATCTCAAGGGGTTATGTTGGAGAATTATTACGTGCAGCCGATATGTACTCCAACCAGAAGTGCGCTGATGTCTGGTAAATACCCAATACATACTGGTAAGGAGTAATAATGAGCAAAAATATCAAGTGAGATCGAATATGTATAGGGCTTTATTCGAATCCTCTTCAAGTGGTTAGTCGATGATCACTTATATAATCATGAACCGACACAACAAAGTCGTTAGAGTTCGATCGATCAGTAAGTTTAATTATATAAGTGACCTTAATTGTCAATAACTAAAGCCATTAATCAACGTGTTTAATGAATATTGAGACTAACAAGTAGCTATCAAAAAAAATCATGATCACACTGTTTGACGGAATCAGTAAACTAAGTCAACTAAGTAAACCAATGAGATGTAATAAAACTGGTGGGAATGATAGCATCTGTGAAAACAGATTCTCTCCCAGGGAGAAATACAAAAATCAGAAAAAAATCATATGAAACCTGATCTCTTCGAAACTATCTAGATACTATCGTCATACTGCAGTGGAAATGCCGCGTTATACAACAATTTGCATCTGCAGCATTTGTAAACCAATCTATTTGTCCATTGTTATATCGATTGGAGATTTATGCGGCTATTGTTTAGGATTGCAGCACGGAGTAATTCATGTGACAGCGCCGTATGGACTTCCAACGAATTTGACAATAATTCCACAGCAATTGAAAAAAGCAGGTAAGTTGTATATAAGGAATTGGGATTTTTAGTTAATTTCAGACTGAACATTTAGCATCAAGAGTCACACTTGACTGTGCCCGGCTATTTAGAACAATTATGATCAGCAGCATAAGATAACTAAAAATGGTATAAAGTCGCCGTATACGAAGAGTCAAAAACATCAGTGGTTGAAAAAATGTTACTTTGTCCATTTTGTGAAAAAGGCGCCAATGTACAACTCCTTGTTTTAAGTTGATGTAGATAAAGTCCATGGACTTTAATAGTATTTTATCCCAATTCATATTGTGCTGCATGTGTGTATTGGAAGCTGAAACTTGATTGTGACGGCTAACGATTGACGTTGTTTGTGACGGTTTTGTTGCTTTGTAACCTGCTTACAGACGGTTTATTTCTCTGCCGTTACGCATGTTGTGTGTATTGGGTAGGGAAATGGAACTATGAATGGGTTTTTTATATATTGTATATTGTTGTCGAAATAGACAAATTTCAAGTTCTTCATTGCTCAGGCTAAGTCTCAACTGTAGGTAAATTAACAAAAAAGTCCAGACAAAACCATTGGTATTTATATTGTTTTTGGACTAGTGGATTCCACTTAATGTACCCCGCACAAACGAATATATCACATGCAATCGAGGCTTAGCCTGAGCAATGACAAACGTGAAACTGGACTATTAAGAGGACCTTAGGCATGATATCGAGAGTTGTTATACTCATTGACAACTCATAACGTAGTTCATGTTTATCTGTTGTCAAGGATACGCAACCCACATTGTTGGTAAATGGCACCTTGGCTATTACGAATGGAAATACACTCCGACGTACCGGGGATTTGACACATTCTACGGTTATTACAACGGCGCCGAGGACTACTACACGCATGTACGAGATGGGTATTTAGATCTACGGGATCAAACGTCCCCGGTCAAAGATAAAAACGGCGTTTATTCAGCTTATTTGTTTACCAAGGTTAGTAGGTACGTCTAATAAAATTTGTATATCTGTCTAGTTATGTTCGGTTATATATAATTATAAGAGAGTGTAAGATGCAATGTTATGGATTCTTTAGAGGAAAATTAAAAAAAAGAAAAGAAAAGAAAATTTAAAAGTAAACTTTTTTCTAGCTTCATTAATAACTACAATCCATGTTAATTATTGTAACAATGTTTAATATCCCTTACCATTGTTGCCTTTTCATTTTCATTTTCATTTTCTTTCATTAACTTCTTTTTCTCTGTTTGTATTTGTGTGTAATGTAAATGCACTTTTTTTCAAGACCTCCTGACCCATATATTGTAAATATCTTAGTGACTAATTGTGTTCTTCAGTACTTTCTGTTACAATTAGTCGATGCCCTAACGTGTGTAAATTTATTGTATATTTTTTTTACTTATTTGTAATTAGAGGCATTATCATTAAATATCTTGAATCTTGAATCTTAAGATAAGTGAAAAAAGCGCTCGCATTGAGCTTATTTCTATTAATTACTGACAATTTAATTCTATTCTTACAAGATTAACGATCGTGAGAAAACCAATTTTATAAAACATTCTGCGTAATTTGAATGATTCCGAAAATACACATTAATATATCGAATGTAAAGTAGTTAGAATTTAACGTTGGACGAATCATATTATTTTATCCTTTCCTCCGCTGACTGCTCTCTCGTTCTTTACTATTATATTGTTTAACAGTGCACTCATACGATTTCTGATTTCTGCTTCATTCGTCAGCGTGCTGAAGAAATCATCGAAAAACACAATGCATCCACTCCTCTGTTTCTCTATCTTCCCTTTCAAAATGTCCACTCACCAAATCAAGCACCTGAGTCGTTTGTGAACCAGTATGACTTCATCAAAGATAAGACACGCCGTATTTACGCTGGTATGGTTACAGCTGTTGATCAAGCGATTGGAAACGTCACAAAGGCTTTGAAAGACAAAGGGTATGTTGTGATCATAGCTATTGTGATGATACTTACCTATATCATTAGTGAAATGGCCTTTTTCTGAAGATGATTGTGATCAGCAGCGTCCTCATCAGTTGTTGCTATGATTATCATGTGGCGTCCTTAAAATTTCAGAAAGAGAGTATTGTAGTCAGATCACGCGCTACGCACATGCAAAATTATTCGCTGTCTGTACACGCGCGCACGTTACAAGCGATATTTAATTTTGCCTCCAACGTGATCGCGGCCATAACCGCGCCAAAATTAAACTGAATTCGAAAAAAAAATGCTAAACTAGTACTTAAATAATGTTTGGGACAGGAACTGCAATTTAACGTTGTTATTCAAAAAGAAGCGAAGTAAAATAGTTTTGAAACGTCTGAGGACGCAGGTAACGACCATCCTCGGTAATAGGCCTATACTAATACTAACATACCAACTACTAATCTAACTCGTGCTTCTAAATCCGGATTACATACTATAAATATTAGAGATTGTAAAGCGCATTGAGACATTAGGTTAAATGCGCTATGATTTAAGTACTACATTACATTACTTAGAATGCAATCGATGGCTGTGCGAACGACAATTTTTTTAAGGGAATTCTTTTATATGAGCATTCTGCTGAAAGTGACTTGATAAGCCCATAAGTGCAGGTCTTCAAAGTTGTCAGTCAAACAGAGCTGCACCGGATGCAACTTGTTTTACTAAAAATCAACAAGAGAAAATGAAATTTAAAACAAAATCCCTGGAACCCATCAGGAACAACGATAGTGTTATTTTTATGTTTTTCTTTTGCAAATTTGAAGAGCTCTTCTTTTTTTAACTTCGACGCCAGCACAAAATTCGTCCGGATTTCCTCTGGCGATCTGACCAATCACATTTCGCTCTTAAAATAACTCCTAATAAGTAGACTTAACAGAGCTGACGATGTGTGTAAAGCTCAGTATGGGGAATAGGTTCCCTTAGATCATTTTCTGTTGAAATCAAGTAACCCATTTTTTTACAGTTTATGGGATGACACTTTAATGGTCTTTACTACTGACAATGGCGGTATACCATTGTTTGGAGGTTACAACTGGCCTTTACGTGGCTTCAAAACAACACTGTGGGAGGGAGGAGTAAGAGGTGTTGGTTTTGTTCATGGCAAAATGGTCGAAAAGAAAGCTCGTAAATGTAAAGAGCTTCTTCATGTCACCGATTGGTTCCCAACTCTTTCTGCCATCGCAGGTAAATGAATATATATGAATCATTTGGTACGTTTATTCATGCATCCATGAATTTGTTATGATTTTTTTTTTGCTTTTTTTTTTGTTTTGTTTTTGTGTTGTTGTTGTTGCTTTTTTTGCATAGAGCAAATATGTTTTTTTGCATTCATTCATTTATTTTTACGTTCGTTCGTATTTAGTTCGTTCGTTCGTTCATGTATACTCGCGTATATTTTTATGCGTGGTAAAATTCCTTCAGTTCATTCAATTATTTCACTGTCCATTTTATTTCCTTCTCCCTTAATCACTTTTTAGTTAAGTATCTAAATCATTAATTATTAACCACTAAATATATTCAATTATTTGTCGATCAATCGACTCTAATTTATTCCATTTCTTTTACAGGCATTAGTATGCCGAAAGACAATGGCATTGATGGGTTTAATGTATGGGATACGATATCAAAAGATGCACCATCTCCAAGAACTGAAATACTACATAATATAGATAATGGTATTGCGTTACGCGTGGGTAAGCATTCAGTTTTAAGATTCATTTTATTTTGATGTTAACTTATGACTGGTGGTTGTACGTCACTAGTGGCATGAGTTAAATCCCAAGACTGTTAGGAAGTATGGGTATAAATATTACCATCATAATTAATACACCAGTTGACAAGAAATTCACGCCATCTAGTTATGACTTCAGGATTTGATTTCTGTTCCTTCCAAAAATAAAAAGCTTAATATTCATGCTTTTATCTGTCCAAGATACCATTCTACATTCTGATATTCTGTCCAACCTCGTCCCCAGGGCCACTCTGTTCGCTCTTTTTTTCAAAATGGCGGTCGCTCACACATTGACCCTGGTACCGGCTGGTTTGACATGTGACTGTCGGCCATATTGATTTGATTGGTGACGTGATCAAAATCTCCAAAAATCTTGGAGATTTTGATCACGTGTCAAACCAGCCGGTGCCAGGGTCAATGTGTGAGCGACCGCCATTTTGAAAAAAGAGCGAACAGAGTGGCCCTGGGGACGAGGTTGATATTCTGTCATGACTGATACTATACCCATCATTGCTGGTGGTCTTGGAATTTCCTATATTGCCTTGTGATGATGACAAAGTTAATTGAAATGACTATATACATTCACCCTTACCATTTACCACTAGTTTCAAATCAAACTTTCCTCTAAAAAAACTGTCGTTCGCATCCTTCCATAACCATGTTTGGTAATCTTATTCCTAATTTGGTAGTGATTGTGGATGTATTTTTGGCGATTGTTTACTACCTACGGCAACACGTTTATTCGGACAAAAACGAAACCTTGCAGGGATTTCTACGAACAGCCCTCGTTTAGAAGGACAGGAAACCCGAATAAAACACGAAAATTGCAGAGGAACCTCAACGAACGTAAATAGCGTGATGTCTTGATTTATTCTTCTTTACCATATGATTATCAGGTGATATGAAGCTTATGATGCACGTGATCAACTTCCCTTGGTTTAAACCTCCAGAACTGGGTGGAGAAAACACCGATTACCTGCACAAATTGACAACTTTGTCAAGTCATTACTACAATATGTCTGACCCCAATCTACAGGTTTGTTTCTATAGTGTAGATTAAAATACGTCTCTGCTTAACGTCATCTTTCACAATATCCATAACACGCTCTGTTTTTGAGGGGTAGGTTTTGGGATGCAAATAAAATGTATCGTTATTTATTTTCATAACTGTAATTACACCCCAAAAACAGTAGGTATTATGAGGGGTGTGAGTCGAAGTAGAAAATACTGTAGTATTCCTATTTTCATCCAATAAAAGGGAATCCAGTAAGTGTTTGAATCGGTCCGAATCAAATATTCTAGGCTAAACGATTCCGGATTCAACTGAACTGGATTACAGATTTTGCTGCATTTGCGATGCTTCCTTCGATTGCATTTTATGTTTAGCATCTTTCTTTCTTTCTTCTCATGTAGTTTTTCAAATGTCGTATTTTTGTTATTTGGTATTATGATAAAAATAAATAAATAAATAAATAAACATAAGGAATTGCTGTTTTGAAAGTTGACGTGAAACTGAACAATATTCACTTTTTTGGTCAATGATAAAAGTATGACAAAAAGGGCTATATAGTAATAATGCAATGACCATGATATCTCGTTTAACGAGAATAACGTTACTGACATATACGCATTCATATTCACTGTTTTTAGATGCATAAAAACCGTAAGTATTGCAGTAAAACAGATACAATAAGTGCCCATTATCTACATGATCACAGCAGCTACTCTGAAGCTACTCAGCTCGATTAGTTTTCTATTCTGAGTAGCTATTACCAAAATTTGTTTAAATTTGTTTTTCTTGTAATTTGTAATTTGTTGTTATAATTATGGTAATAACCTTATTATTCACCATCCTCCATACACCCGCCTATCCCGGTTCAATTATATTTGTATTTTTTTAATTTATTATCAAGTTAATTTTCATTGTTCTTATAGGGTCTTATTATCAAAGAGGCATTATTCAATATCACCGCTGACCCAGAAGAACGCCAGGATCTTAGTGCTAAGCACCCTGATATTTTGGCTAAACTCAAAGAGCGAGTAGAGTTTTATAAACAAGGAGCTGTTCCCAAGCTTAATAAGCCGAGCGACCCAGAGGCTGTAGCTACAGCTAAAAAGAACGGAGCCTGGACACCGTGGAAGGGATCAAGTTACGATATAGATTAAAACAAATGATTGTTAATTGATGATTAAAAATAAAATAAAAATACGATACAATATGTCATTATTTGCAATTGGCGGCGCGCAAATCGGATCTATACATCTTACAGCGACTCTTCAAATAGTCAAAATTCAATTAAAAGAGTCGTATTGTGCCCAGTATTTAAGGTAGTTTGGGATCCACACTTCCCGCCGATAGAATTTTCTAAAACTTTTTCTGAATAAAGACTGACACATATAAAAAAACAGAAATGAAATAAAAACTAGGGGTCACCGTGCTTGTTTTGGAACTGTGGGGGGTGGTAATAGGCCCATTTTTGCCCCGTTTCAACTAAAAGAAGTAACATCAAATTTGTTGAAAATAATAATCTTGCGAACAAATTTGAAAGTTTTTCACAAATCTGCTATAAGAGTCTGACAAAATGCTCCCTTCGCTATAGTTCTCATGAGTTTATTCCTTGGAAAAGACATCGACTGAGATATTTTACGGAGATTTAAATGAAGAGCTTCATTAATTTTTTGTACACTTTACCACAAAAAAGTCAAAATTAACATGTTTTAGTCTCAAAGACCTTATATTTTTTATTTCAAAATTTTAAAGCTGGGTTTATGCCAAATACAAAAATTGAAAAATAATTGGGTGTCACCGTGCTAATTTTGGAGCTATAAGCAAAAAACGCGCGGAAAATAAGATGATTTCAATGTTTTGGACGCGCGGGAATGGACACTAGTTGCTTTTGAGGCCCGTATGCAATGCTATGATATTATTTTTTAACAAAAAGTTCAAGAATGACCATATTTTGGCTCTAACAAAAAATGTATTTTTAATCGCACGAGAACCGAGTTTATTTGATTTCACATGCGCGAGCAGGATGCGCAGTAGCAAGGGTCCCGAACTACCTTAAGAACGAGAACTTGAAAGTAATACATTTAAGCTGATCAGCTATTTAAATTTTATTTCATGGACATACCCACCGGGTAAAAAAAAATCTTTTTGGTATCATTTAGTGGTTAAACGCCACTGAAACTGTGATTTTGGTATCTTTTAGGGATGAAACACTTGTGAAGCCACGCCCTTTTGAAAAACGTTTGGTATCTTTTAGGGGTATTTTTGAAACATTCCGACGAACATCACCGATCATCTATTCCCCCCCCTCCCCCCCCCCCCCCCCCCCCGGGTGACACACTGTAAGCACTCTATGAATCACGCCAATGTTTTGACCTGTTTTTAAACTTGTAATATTTCTTCATCGATTCTTTTAGGTGTTGATGGTGTTTTTTTTCTTTTATTTTTGCATAAGCCATGAAAACTTATTCTGAAACGTTTTAGAGAGAACGTTTAAGAGAACGTAATCATCCTAAAGCCAATCTCGAGTCACACGAGAAAGCACAATGATGCATCATGATAATGAAGAAAGTTCTTTTAATTCAACTAACATATTTTGTGAGAAAATCCTTTTTTTTCTCTAAATTCATGGTTAATTTACATAGGATACAAGTTACCTTTACTTCAATCTAGTGATTGAGCACGTTTCAAAATCCCTTCACAGCATAGTGATTGTTTTTTTATGTTTTTTTTTATGGTCACTAATTATTGATGAGTGTTAGATTGACATTTTCTGTTTGTTTTACTGGTGTAATGATTGTTCAAGTAGATCCCACTTTTGATATAAGTGACCTACCTGTTAGAACGCCCATCGCAAAGAAAAAGACTATCTTAGAATCTTTGGTGGCCAAGCGTGGAAATTGAAACCATATTTCACTAAAATCGTACAATCGTTCTACATCAACTTCGGTAAGATCAGAAAGTAGTGTTTGCATTTGTGTCAGGCACGTGTGTGTTTTGTTGTTGTTGTTTTTTACATGAATACTAGTGGAACATTTTTTTCTTTGCCTTAAAATGTAAGAAATTCAGAAAAATAGCACGAAAAACAAGAAATAAAATCAGCATTCAGTCAGTTGATACAAGAAAATATCTCTCAAGTGTTTTAGCAAGTTTGTTGCAAGAAAAAGAAGTTTAACACATAAGTGTAAATGAGGAGGGGGTACGGGCATTAACTTACTTGCACTCTTAAATAAATCAGGTGGGAGTGACAAATATGTTACACAAAACATAGAGTGGTTTACAAAAACGATTGAATCATTAACAAAGTTTATAATAAAGATTTAATCTAACTGACAATTTAACGTACGCACTGGGTAGCTATTTAGATACTGTAGCCTTTATATTCATTATTACACCATAGGTTTTTTAAGGTGTTATTTAATTTTATATATATTATAGTTTTTTTAAGGCTATCTATCAATATTTAATATTTTTATTCTACTAGTTTTTAGATCGTGTATCATATTGATATATATTATACATATTTTATTTATATATATATTTATATTTTGTTAGATTATTTTTCCTCTTATGTTGTGTCCCCGAATTAGTATGGATATCTTCCAGTCTAGATGGCATGACACGCTAATAAAGTTTCAATTCAAATCAATTCAATTCTAAGTTTTAAAAAACGTTTTTAAAAAAGTTTTCTTTTAAAAATCCCTTAATCTAGATAAAAAAGTAAGATGGCTACCCATTCGTGAAATCAAACACATAAAGAGAAAACGTTTTTGTTATTAATCAGACTAAAACAGCATAAAAATTGCTTTTGTCAATACATTAATTTTGTGCAACAACGCAGTGTAGTTTTTCTACACTGATACATGACAAACGGTGCTTCAAGGTTTCAACAGTGTTTTGCTTCCAAATATTATTATCTTATGTATAAAGTACATTTAGTTGTGCAATCCTAGCTTCCGATTATTATTTATTAGAAACAACACTAACGTTAATTGATTGTTATTTTTACTAAGTGAACACTATTCTACTACCAAATCCGCTTGTTCCACCACTACCAGCACTACAGTACTTAGGTCGAGTCTTTCTCAATCGCCAATTATATTTAGTAAAAAAATACGAACAACAAAGCATATAAATATTATTCTCGTACATTTAAATTGAGTAGCCAAGTGTTCTAGGACCAAGATCCGCTTTCCAGTCTGTTGATAATGTACCAAGTTTGTTTGATGTGCTGTTCTTTCTTATTTCCATACTGAGTTTTTGCATGATCATGAATCTAAACACGCGCGTTTACTACCCTCTCCCCAAAATACACTACTCAAAAATGTATGTTGCAGGAAGTAAATAACGGGGTAGTGATTGCAAGAGAACCATCCTTTAACAAAATAGCGGTTTCTTTTTCTTGTCAATTTTTAGCCGACTAACGATGCGTCTCCAAGTGGTTGTAGCTGTAATAATAGTACTTGCAGTCTTTACTGTTGCCAACGGAAGTCCTAGGGTTTCGGAACTGGTCCGAGATTGCTACCGCGCATGTGCCAATTGCGCAGAAACATATGGACTTTCTAACTACAATACTCGACTGTGCGCACAAGACTGTGATAAAAACAAAGGCGATCCAAGTTTAAGAGACGATGACTGCGCCAATAAAAAGTATCATATTGTAAAAGAAAAGAACGACAAAAAGTCCCGCAAAGACTAATATTGATCAAACGATAATTATTGATTAAAGAAACCAGTACGTTCGTTGTTAATATAGCTAAAATTGTAACTTTCAAAAAAGCCATATGTGATAAGGATTGATTTGAATTAAATTGTTATGGTAATGAACAACCTCTTGTATTGCAAGTGTTTTTGATGTATTTTATTATGATGTTCTACAGTTAAAAAAATCAAATTGCATTGTACATTATTTTAGGGGGTAATTATTATATTCTGCTCAAACGGCTTCAAAAATTGCATGCAAGCCGGTTTTTGTATCTAAGTCTTTAAAATTTTACCGAAAAAAACCCATAAAAAACAAGGATCAATCAAAAAACTTCTAACCAGATATCACTGTGTATTGTTAGAACTAGACAAGCTTGCATATCAGTAGCCACCTCTCGCATCCGTTTTTAAGTGTCGGGCTTCCTGTTTGTGGGGAGGGACAGGAAGGCCGACACTAAAAACGGATGCGAGAGGAAGCTAGCATATCACAGAAAATTATATTTTTCTGGTTTAACTGAAATCTACATACAAATGAAAAAAAACCACGTCTGGATATAATGCAATTTATCCATGTTTGGTTTTTCTTTGAAAAACTTAAAAACGCTAAAAAAAACTAACACCATGTCTGAATTTTAAGCACTGTTTTGCTGTGTATGGTAAGCGATTTACAGTTCGATACGTGCTTCCGAACCGGATCCGTCCTTCCAGGGACCCCAGACTCCATTTCGCTTAGCTGCCGCTGCACCTTCTGGGTCGAACGGCTTATTAAGCTTGGGAACCACTCCTTGTTTATAAAATTCCACTCGTTGTTTTAGTTTTGTCACTACATCCGGGTACTTAGCACTTAGGTCGTGTCGTTCTTCTGGGTCTGCAGTGATGTTGAACAATGCCTCTTTGATGACGTCATTCTTAGAATAAAAACAAAATCAATCTTCAGATCAAGTTAATTTGTATATGGCGTTTCATTTTATTTTATTATAAGGTGTGTATGTTGCTTCGCTCGGGCCACAATAAAACAATATGCTCTACTTACAATTGTTGGAATAATACCACTCTTTCTATAGTTTTGGAAAGTAGACAGCATTTGCTGTACTTCCTTTCTATTATCCCCACCAAGCTCAGGTGGTTTCAGTGATGGATAATTTCCAACATGCATGAGAAGCTTCATGTCCCCTAAAACAATCACAAAATATTCTTAATAAAGATATTCAAAACAATCAGTCCTACCACACTACACGACGCTTCACAACGCAACGCCACCCAACAGCACGCCACGCAACTCCACCCACATCAAACCACGTCACGTCACAAAACGCTTCGTCAGACCACTTTATAATTTCAATTACCAGCACGTAAAGCAACACCATTGTAAGTAAAAGGTATATTGTCTGTGTCGGTACTGATGTCTATATTATGCAGTATTTCAGTTCTTGGAGATGGCGCATCTTTTGATATCGTGTCCCAGACGTTAAACCCATCAATGCTGCCATTGTCATCTGGCATATCAACACCTGTAACAGAATAAAAGTAATTGTTAGTAAAATTAATAGTAATGAAAAAAGTGAATGAACGAATGAATGAGTCAATCAATAAAACTGTTATTAAACGAATGAGGGGATGGATTAGTGAAGGAATGAGAAAACGAATAAAAGAAAAAATCAATGCATGGTTTTGTATAAATGAATGAATGAACGAATGGATGGATAAACAAATAAGTGAATGGATGGATGGATGAATGAATGAATAAAGAACTATATGAATGAATGAATGAATGAATGAATGAATGAATGAATTAATTAATTAATTAATTAATTGATTAATGAATGAATGAATGCAAAAGTCAATACCTGCGATAACAGACAGAGTTGGGAACCAATCAGTAACATGAAGGAGTCCTTTACATTTACGAGATTTCTTCTCAATCATTGCACCATGGACAAAAGCAACACCTCTCACCCCTCCCTCCCACAATGTAGCTTTGTATCCCCGTAGAGGCCAGTTATATCCCCCAGCCATAGGTATACCACCATTGTCAGTGGTTAGGACCAGCAGCGTCTCATTCCAAATACTGTCAACAAAGTAACGTGTTTAGTTAGTGCAAGAGAGTATAAGATAAGAGAGCTTATCCCCCGTATTGGGCTTTACACTCATCAGGGGATCTTTTCATTCTATTCTAATAACTGAAGTTATTTCGGGAACGGAACGTGCTTGGGCAGATTGCGGGAGGCGCGGTCGTTTCGTCAAAGCATCTCAAGACAAAAAAACTGAGATTGTTAACAAGTTTCTAAAAATAGCACGACGAGTAGAGCACTTGATGGGGTCCGGGGATAAGCTCTCTTATCTCATACTCTCTTGTGTCAACAATGTAACGTGTTAGTCAGTGTAATTGTTGTAACCATTGTCAAACGTTAAACAACTGTCTTTAATTGAAAAGGAATTCACTAAACGCCATTCTCAACCTGACCTCCTTATCATCACGAGTTCTTTCACACTGGTTTCTCTTATGCTATTATGGATACCAGGTACCCGTGAACAATACAACCACCTTTTTGATAGTCACCAATATCATATTGTCTATATGCCTATATTTCTTTCAACTGTTTTCCGGTTCTTTACGAACAGTATCATCTTCATCACCATTATCATCATCGTCATCATTATTGTCATCTTCCACGTTCTCATTGTCATCGTCATCATCACTATTGTTCTATACCCTTTGTTTTTAAAAGCTTTTGTGACTTTTCCAATCGCTTGATCAACGGCAGTAACCATACCAGCGTAAATACGACGTGTCTTATCTTTGATGAAGTCATATTGCTTCACAAACGACTCAGGTGCTTGATTAGGTGAGTGAACGTGTTGGAAGGGAAGATACAGAAACAGAGGAGTGGATGCATTGTGATTGTTGATGATGTCTTCCACACGCTGTGCATTTAAAAGAACGAGTTTTGTTAAGGCCTCCATATTATGCATTAATTCTTCCATCTACTCATTAATCAACCAACCAACCAACCAACCAACCAACCAATCAATCAATCAATCAATCAATCAACCAACCAACCAACCAACCAACCAACCAATCAACCAATCAATCAATCAATCAATCAATCAATCAATCAATCGATCAATCAATCAATCAATCAATCAATCAATCAATCAATCAATCAATCAATCAAACAATCAATCAATCAATCAATCAACCAATCAATCAATCAATCAATCAATCAATCATTATATTTCTCAATCATCACAAGTTTTACACTGGACTGCAATACAAACAGCGCTACACATTACACACGTTGTTTGGCAAAATCCTCAGCTACTAGAGTTAAGGTGTCAAATCCCCGATATGTCGGAGTACATTATTTACCTTAGTATACATATCTGTTGAATAGACTCCATCCATATCCCTGACAGGGGATGTCTGATCCCGTAGATCTAATATCCCATTTCTCTTATGTGTATAGTAGTCCTCCCCGGCATTATAAAAGCCGTAGAAGGTGTCAAATCCCCGGTATGTCGGGGTGTATTTCCATTCATGGTGTCCAAGATGCCATTTACCAACCATATGTGTTGCGTAACCTTGACAACAGATAAATAAAATTGCATCAAAGTTATTTTCAAAAACACGTTAAAAAAGCTAACAATTGTTAAAGTTTAATTCAGGGTTAAGGCCGGTACACAAGAGGAAGCTTGCTACCGCAACACGCTCCAGCAACATGCTTCTGGGTCATTTTGCTAGACCAGTACACATGAGGGAGCTTACTCCTGAAACACGTTCATGCATCACTTTTGCTTCTCGACCTTGCTCCCTTATACTAAACCAGTTTGATCTTAGGGAGCAAAACCATGGAGCAAACGTTTTGTTCCGCGACATATTTTTTTAGCGTGAAATGGTTGATACACATGAGGGAACTTGCTCCGGGATCATGTTGCGGGAGCGTGTTGCGGGAGCAAGCTCCCTCGTGTGTACTCGCCTTTATGCACTAAAAACAGAATTTATAGTAAATCAAAAGACAATGTGGAGTGTAGTTAAGTGTAATAGAGTGTAATAAACCCTAGTACGCTAAAGTGTACTTCACAGGCCTTTGAGAACCACTCTTTCAGTCTGCCGACAATATTGCTTGGCAGTCACTGGGAACATATGCATTAGCGATAGACTGCGTAGAGGCGAAAAGGCCTAGCTTAAATCGCGGTAAAAGGTCGTTGAGCAACTGCATCTATAGCGTTCAAAAAACTACCCCTCCCCCTAAATCAATGTTGAAATGCTCCCATATATGTTCATCGACACCCTAACAAAAACAACATTAAGAGGTGGGGATGTTGTAGTTTTACCTCTTGTGTACCGACAGTAATGGTCTGAGAATACGCAATGTCAGGAAACCCGAGCACAAAACATGCAGACGTCCAGATCCATCTCTCTAAGTTCTCACTGGTAAAATGTTCTTCAGTTAACAGGCAAACAAAAGTATCATGAGAGTTGGTGGAAGATCTAGGACAGGGGTTCAGGGGGTGGGCACCCCCTCCTAAAGGATTTCACGTCTTTGTATTCTTAAATATTTTTCTAAAATATCCTCGATATTTCATGTTTACTAGGTAGTGCACCCCTCCTGAAGATGAGGCACCCCCTCCTGAAAACAGTCCAGCATCCGCCCCTGATTTCTGTCTATGAATTATCACTTTCATTTTTACAACCTTTCTATCATGCTTATCATTATTATTTTTTATTCAGTTCAAAAAAAAAAAAAAAACAACAACAACAACAACAACAACAACAACAAAACAACAACAACAAAACAACAACAACAAATTCAGAAGCCTATGCAGTTTTGTGTATACGTTTTATATTACTACTACCCACCTGCCTTCTTTAGTTGCTGCGGTAATATTGTTAAATCAGTCGGTAATCCAAACGGTTGAGATTCAAAAATCACCCAATGTTGCATTCCTACATTTTTAAATAAAAAAAAAACAGACTAGAGCTCTTACCAATTTAACAATTCAGTAAAGAGAAAAATGATCACCATTTGTTTCCAATCTAAACTATCTTGGGGGGTCGGCATAGTGATTAAACTATCCATATCTAGTTCTACAGGGGCCAATAAATTTTTGTAACAACACAGGTAACCCAATTTGCCACTTAGCTTAAGAAATATATAGGGAGTTTTAGATAGGTCGAAAATATGTCAATAAAATATTAATACAACAACGCACCTCATGTGTCAGTCTATTCATTTTTTACCTTCATAAGCGGTTTGAGTGAATTGCACTCACATATATATATATGTAAAATTTTACTGACTAAAATCCCTATGTATTCCTTGGGATAAAGTGGCGAGATTGGGTTACCTGTGGTAACAAGAGCGGCTTAAAGATGAATAATGGTGGAAACAATGGAATTTACACGAAACTGATCTGTTCAGATATATACCATTGATAACATTTCCATTAGTTACACTTCTCGATCAGAAAAATTGACACATATATATGAATTTCGAGAGCCAAAATCTGTCATAGACGTTCTTTTGAAAATATATTGTTGTACCAAACAAGGCTGTTTATCTCTTATGTAAATTATATCACTCTTACCAGTATGTATTGGGTATTTACCAGACATCAGCGCACTTCTCGTTGGAGTACATATCGGCTGCACGTAATAGTTGTCCAATATAACTCCTTGTGAAGCGAGCTCATCGATATTTGGTGTTTTGATAGGTGAGATGTTTTGATATCCAACATCACTCCAGCCAAGATCATCAACGACGACCAAGAGTATGTGTGGTGGTTTTGCTTCACACAAAACAAGGGATATTGCAACGCTAAGAGCGGTAGCGATTGCAGTGAAAATTGACTTCATCTCTGCATGCACGTAACAACAAAAAGACTAGCTGATTAGTTATTCAAAAATTTGCATTGACCTGTTGACATCATTCTGATGTTTTGCAGAATATCGTTGATTGGATTCGTGGAGTGTGGGTTCATAGACTGAACTCAGCTAGCAGGAAACATTTTCAATGTTTTATTTTATTATTATTATTACTATTATTTGAATTTTTTTTTTTTTTTTTTTTTTTGGGGGGGGGGGGGGGGGGGGCAACAGCCAGATAAATCGCCTTCCAGCCGAATAAATTATCTAAAGATATGTATAGGATAATGGTCGAGCTCTGAGGATTATTGAAAATAATGACCGAGCGCGTAGCGCGAGGTCATTATTTTCAATAATCCGAAGAGCGAGGCCATTATCCGATTTAATGCATACTCTCATTGTTTTCGAAGAAACAAAACTATGTGTGCTGATCGAATTATCAAAACTATATTGTGTTCGTGGTTTAGAAGCAATGAGCAGGACAATTGATAGTTTAGAATAGGCAAACTAACAGTGGTAAACACGTACAAGGCCATTATTTCTTTTTTCTTATCTTCTCCTACAAACTATATGATCTATTTTCGAATTCACGATCATATTCAAACGACTCAAGCGTATTACACTTTGCTAAGGTGCATTAAACTTTATGTTCACTTTTTATCTGATTTTCATTTGTATTTTCGGTGTATTATTACAGCGTCAGTTTACAAAGATACAAAGAAAAGAATAATTCCGTCATGACTATAAATCACTGTGATTGTAGTTGTCGTTGTCCATTAAAATTTCTATATACAAAGCATTCGAAGTCTGATTGGTTTCAAGTAAGCACAAGAATTTTTGTGCTTTGTGTAGGAGTTCAAATAAACTTGAATGCAAAGCTCAAATTCATGCTTGAATAATTGCACTTTATCGAAAAACACAATGAGACCTTTTAGCATTTAAATGTGCAGTGCATTGAGCTCACTTCGCCGTTCACTTTGCTAAGATCGTCTACAAAGATGGAGTGCTTCGACGAAATTTTAGCTGACGATGAAGACGATGAAATCTTATCGCAGTTGGTGGACAGTTTAGAAAAGGACAACTCGTCTTTCACTGCAAAAGGTGATTTGAACATCGTGTTTATGTTGATTTTATCATGCAAAGTTGTTCTCTTGACTTTCAGTAACTACTTGTATAAATGTTTTTTTCACTAAATGAACGTCTTTATAATTTTTAGCAATTGAAAAGGAGCAAGTCCGTTTCAAGAAAACGGAAGAGCGAAATTTTGCCGAGCTAGCAGAACAATCTATCCCTGCCAATACAAAGAGAAAAGCAATGTGGGCTTTCCGTTTATACCAGAACTGGGCAATGTGGCGTAAAAGTGATGACTTACCTATGGAACAGAAGTCTTTGGTTTCTGAAATCGTGGAGAGGACGACGGACGTGTTGGATATTAGACAAGATGAAGACCTGAGTGACGTCCTCAGCCAATTCATCGCAGAAGTCAGAAAAGAAGGAGGCGAACGGTATCCTGCTAAAACTTTGCATGAGATAGTGAGTAGTTTGCAGAAGTATTTAGAAATGAAGGGCAGAGTAGTTCAGTTTTTTTCTGGAGAGGCATATGAAAACCTATGAAAATCACTAGATATTGAAATGAAAACTTCAACCAATAATAATCTAGGCTTGCATCCTAAGCAAGCACAAGTAATCTCTGAAGAAATAGAAAATTATCTTTGGGAGAACAAATTTCTGGGCGATTGTTGCCCCAAAGTTCTGTTGAGAACAGCCCTTTATTTGATTGGCCTGAATTTTGGCATGAGGGCTGGGGATGAACATAGGAAATTAACAATAGGTAATTTTTCAATTAATATTGATTCCGAGGGGAGGGAATATTTGCTTTATTCAGAGGGTGTGTCTAAAACTATGCAAGGTGGGTTAAAACATCGCAAGTTAACACCCAAAGTTAGTAGGGCATATGCCAATGTACAATGTCCAGAGCGATGTGTTGTGCGAATTGTTAACAATTATATAAGCCGTTGTCCTAAAGATGCATTAGAAAAGGCGTTTTACTTGAAGTCTTTGCAAAATTACAAGAAAGTAGAATTATGGTACTGTAGTGTTCCTTTGGGTCATAATACATTTAAGGATGTAGTGCAGTCAATGATGAAGGAAACTGGGGTAGATGTTTTTTCACAAATCATTCTTTACGAGCAACAGCTGCGACTAGATTGTTTCAAAAAAATGTTGATGACCAATTGATAAAGGGGGTAACTGGCCATAGATCAGATTCTTTGCAAAGCTACAAAAGGGTATCGGATAATCAGTTAGTTGAGGTTTCCAGTATTGTGCAAGCTAGCCATGGAGCGAAATATAGTGATAAAGCGGAAGTTTTATCCGCGCGGAACAAATTTTCTGAGATTGAAAGTAATCCAGGGAAAATATGTTGGAATTGTAATATTACACTTTACAACAATTAATGAAGTCCTGTTCATATGCATAATGCATGATGGAGAACTGTAATGAAATATCATAAACAACCGAAACAATAAAAAACATTTTGTTGTTGTTGCTGTATGTTTTGTTTGTAAAGTACGTTTTGCAAACTGTAATCAGGTCATTATTGTACCCACTGACATTGGATAGGAGGTCATTATTTTAACAAATAATGACCCCCTGTCCCATCTCCGTGTACACAATAATGACCTCTCTACAGTTTGAATTGAATTAATTCATCACCCCCACTCTTCCCTGCTGAATTCAAAACCCTCCCCGACTTTTAGAAACCTAGATTATTAGAAATAAAGAACACTTCAAAACAATGAGAGAGTGCATTAATAGTGGATAACTTTATCCAGTGGATAATTTTATTCAGGCTTCGTGCAACCGGCCCCAGGACTGAACTTCAGGAACACAATTTCCAGCAATTACATGAAGAAATAGGTTGTGCCTGGCGTGTCGTGATGCCATGATGTAAGTCTTTGATTGCAACTGTGGGATGTCAGTTGACATGCTTCCCCGAGAAATTCTTTGCAATCAATACCTTAGATGTGCAGTTTCTAGTTAAAATTGTGTCTAAACTGTTGGGATCGGAACCACTCTTTCGACACAAAATAATAGTAACATAACATCAAGATTGGATACATTTACATGCGAGAAAATAGTCTGGCTTGACTAATGAGGGTGCACATAATTTTGTCAGCAAACGTCTTACGTTCTGTCAAGTTTATCATATTAAACAGCCCGGATGGATCCCAAAAGCCTAGCAACCTTCATCCGGCTTTTAAATGCTACTGTATCTCTAGTAAATTTTTCTTACTGAAAAAGCCAGGTCCCATTAGCCGAGCCAATGTGCGCTACCACGTTTTGAGGAAACCTTTCGATTATAGTTGAATAAACGCAAAGTATTTACAGGTATTTAGCACTAGATCGAAGGTTAAATGTGTGTTTTTATCCAATTGCACTGCCGCCGACTCTGTAAACATTAACCAACAATGTCAGTTGTCAATGTCAATTGTCAGCTAACTGATTTAGGACGAGAACCCCTAGAGATCCGCTACTACATATGCCACTATAGAATCGTATGTATACAAGATGGTCGAAGGGGAAATTGTGAGACGTGGTTTGAGTCAAAATTAATTCGTGTCTCGTGAATAACAAGGCTAGTTGAGATTCGTAAAGCAATTTCAATTAATTCCGTGATTCATGGACGCCTAATTTTCCTAATTTCGTAGTAAAACATGAATGAACATAAATAATCATTCGTCATTAGTGATCAATGATCCCCTTGGTCACCAAATTAACAGAAGTCCTTTACGTATATACACGGAGAACAATTTCATTCCCGTTTATGTTTCGTTGACTTTATTTCACTACAATTTGAAAATCCCTACAAAATCATCAAACAGTAACATTCACTTTATCTTCTGATCTGTTGCTTGGATTGTTGTGTGCCGTTTCTTAGAAATCAGGCCTGGGTATCGGTTTAACAGCCCATTTAGCCATCTTGTTGCTGATTGGACGAGACTTGGCTGCATCTGATTCCAGGTACTCTTTCATTCCTGGCAGGGCCTGGATAAGACATTGAACAGGGGAAATATAACTGTTCGTATATTCATTTTTCCACTCTTCCAATAGTCTATCGCTCTTTCTCTCTCTCTCTCTCTCTCTCTCTCTCTCTCTCTCTCTCTCTCTCTCTCTCTCTCTCTCTCTCTCTCTCTCTCTCTCTCTCTCTCTCTCTCTCAGACGACGCCGTGTTTATTAAATACTAAATACTTAGTTGATATGACATACGCATGGCGGGTGAGACTCAATCGCTTTCTCATTCAGTTCATTTGCTCAACCCATCCGTCAATCTATTTTTCACTGATCCATTTATTCATCCTTTCATTCATCCATTCATTCATTTGCCCAAAACGCCAGAACCGACAGTTAATTTAACTAATAAGAAATGTAATGAATGAATGAATGAATGAATGAATGAATGAATGAATGAATGAATGAAAGGAATGAATGAACGAACGAATGAATGAACGAATGAATGAACGAATGAATGAATGAATGAATGAATGAATGAATGAAAGGAATGAATAAACGAACGAATGAATGAACGAATGAATGAACGAATGAATGAAAGGAATGAATGAACGAATGAATGAATGAATGTAAGGAATGAATGAATGAATGAATAAAAAGGAATGAATGAACGAATGAATGAGTGAATGAATGAACGAATGAATGAATGAAAGGAATGAATTAACGAATGAATGAATGAATGAATGAAAGAAATGAACGAATGAATGAATGAATGAAAAGAATGAACGAACGAACGAATGAATGAATGAATGAATCAATCAATCAATCAATCCATTGCAATCTTACCGCAATTCTCTTCATGTAGTTCTGTAATGAAAATATAATTATCAGTATTGTCAACTTTATTTTACGTTTCGGTTTATATTATATCTTATTATATATCTAAATGTAAACTCACGCAAAGTAAAAATCAATAAATCGGTGTGCTGTTCCGCTATCAGAACATGCGGATCATGATCGATCGCGCGGGGTTACTTGTCCTCACTATGCTTGTTTCAAGCATTACGTGAATGGATTGATTTCATTCCCTTTTACTTTTCTTTTAATTGTTTGTTTCCTTAAACATATGTGTTTATGCGCTGATGACACGAAAGCTTGGCATGGTTAGCACAAGGAAACGGCAGTACGATACTTCAACTAAGAAGAGGTCCACAATATACGGGATAAAAAGTTCATGAGATTGTGATAAAGGCGGATTTTCCATACCAGTCATCAATAAAAGGACTGAATATGGGAAGGAGATTGCCTTCCCATGATTCCTTGTGGTAGTGCTTCAATGAAAATATTCTATTTCAAATATAACTCTAACCTTCATGTTTTCATGTCCGTCAAACACTGTTGGGTCCAGTGTATGAAGTTGGTCCATGTTCTCCCACAGCATGAAGTCAGCAGCAGTTAGCTGTTTTAAGAAGACTTTTTTATTTTTTTTATTTAAACATATTTTTTGCTGATGTATTGACTCTAAGAGCGCGATTCTCATTGTGGGAGTTTATGCATTAAATACACTTCTAGTTCTAATTACAAATTATGTGTGAGCAAAAATAAAGCATCAGAAAATTATATACAAGATTACAAAGTGTATCAATTAAATAGAAAGAGAAATAAATTAACTAAATTTTAACTTCCTTAAATCTACTAAATTATGTAAATCGTTTTGTGTCTAGAATAAACTTTTGAACAAATTTGAATAGTTCAATATTTTGATTAATTGATAATTCTAAACTAACATTCAAAAGAAAAACCAATTCTTTGTTGTCTGTCAAATTAGGCCAGTTTTCAACGAATATTTTTTTAAGAAGAATTCGTTCTATATTAAAATTGAAGATCTTGTAATCAGGTTTCATAATGAAGTATAGTGATGTTGTCTCTGATTATTAAATAAGTTAAAACAGACGTGTCGAGTGAGCTACTACAATTTTCCTCAGTGGATGGATATATGTAAATTAAACAGAGCTTAAAAGTTTTTCATATACTCATGGGAGATGTATATGTTCATTGATGGAGTTTTTATTTTTATTTTATTTTATTTTTTCCATCAATGAACATATACATCTCCCAAGAGTATATGAAAAACTTTTAAGCTCTGTTTAATTTACATATATCCATTGTAGTAGCTCAATCGAAACGTCTGTTTTAACTTATTTAATAATCAGAGACAACATCCCTATAATTCGTTCTATATTACCTTTATAACCATTATCATCATTGTCACTATATCAACATCATCATTACTATTATATATAGTCGCCATCATCATCATCTTTACTTACATTCGGCCCTGTAATGTAAGTCTTTTGACCAAGATGATTGGCAAATCTTTTCACATTTACTCGGACGTTCTTGAGGTATACTTTGATATCTTCTTCCTAATTGCATTTATGTAACACAAAATTTACAGTAAAATATACAAGCTTGAGTGCAAACAAACAAACGAACAAATAAACAGACCGACAAACACACAGACAGACAACAGCTGAAAGACACACAGCTAGACACACAGACAGACAAACACAGACAGACAGACAGAACAGACAGACAGACGGACAATCAGATAAAAACAATTAAAATACTAGTTATAAATGTAAATGTACATGTTTACAACTGCTTCTCTAGAAACACCGACACAGTCCTACTTACAATTTTTTACTAGTTTTTACCTCTACAATTAAAATACTAGTGTGGACTATGTCAGTAATTTTATAGTATAAATACTTGTAAAAGATATGTGTGATTCTGAGCAGTAACATTATGATACTAACGACACTGACGTTTCGGACGTTAGTCCCTCGTCGGAGAGAGAGGAAACTTACAAAATTTTGGCAGAAGTACGTTGCTTTGACGAATCCCATAACACAATCCATAACCTATATGATATATTATTACACATGTTAGTAAATGTATACTAGTTTACTTACAACTACAATATATAGAGTGCAAACACTAAAAGTTTGCAACAGTTGTCACTATTTAGAAGTAAATGGCACTACAATTCAAGAAAAGAAAACAATAGAATTAGCATGAAATCGCACTATTTAGCGGTATTTATGGCAGAGAAGATTGCACGCACTAAAAGTGTGCAACATAAATAGCACTAAATAGTGCTATGTTATGCTAATTCTATTGTTTTCTTTTGTTTAATAGTGCTATTTACTACTAAATAGTGACAACTGAGCGACCAGCACTTTCGAAAATCGAAAACAGCTTAAATCCCTCTAGTTTGCAAGCGTCTATGGTTCGCGCAAGATAAACATGCAATAATGTATGATTTATTTCTTCATCGCGGAAATACCCATCAAAATGCAAAGAAGGCAAAATCGTCAAAAAATACTAACACTCCTCTCTCCAAGTTATCAAAAAAAACTTACCCTCCCCAAATTAACAATTAAAAAAATTTGCCTCATACTCATATAACTTCCCCCAAGTTAAAAAGGATCGTGATAGTTGACGATGATTATAGTTAGGACAATGATTGAAATACTCTGTGCTTTGATGGCACCTTTTTTTAACATGCATCCTTTGATTGAATCGATTAGAAAACACTTTCATTATGATAATATAGTGCATTTTAGTTCAGTCCTACTTTTTTTAGATTTAATTTAAAGCAGTAGAAAGCTCAGAAAATAAAAAGATACATAAAGACAACTGTTCATGGTTCGATTGTCCTCACTTTAATTGATCATGGTGGACAGACGATTTGACTGCCAATGCCGATAATGAAGATGATTTACTTCGAAGAGCTGGCGCTGCCCAGCTCTCTCGAGAAAGAGCTAGTGTCGTGTATGAAATGACTACGATACGAATACGAGGAAAATATGTTGGAGATGATCAACCCTTTCACTACTCACTTCCAGACAAACCATATCACACTGAACTTTCTCGTCTTCATTTTGACCAGCTGAAATAATAATTATGCAATGAATAAAAGAATACAAAATAATAAATACAAGTCATGTAAATTGAATATAAAACAATGAATGAATGAGTGAAGGAATGGATGAATGAATGTTAAAAATGAAGGACTAAATGAACGAATGTTAAAAAATGAATGAATGAATAAATAAATGAACCAATTAATGTTAAAAAAGTTCATGCAGTGACGGATCCAGGATTTTTCAAAAGGGGGTTCCATTTTGGTTTCACATTTTCAAAATTGTCGTTTGAGTATTGAGTAGGAAACGATACCGCCAGTACTGTAACAAATGTAATTTAATGTGAATATTGTATGTAGTGCATTTCACAAAGTCTCAAAAACGCTTTACAATTCATTGTATGGCGCATTTTCAATTTTTCAACTTCATATTACTGCTCGAGGGGGGTTCCGTGGAACCCATGGAACCCCCCCCCCCCCCCCTGGATTCGCCACTGTAATAAATGAATGAATGAAGGTTAAAAAAGTGAATGAGTAAATGAGCATGCCATATTGATGCATAAATGAATGAGTGAGTAAATGAATAAATGAATGGATCAATTGTACGAGCGAACAAAGTCACCGATCAATATGAAGACAATATAGTCATATAGTGGCGTAGACTATGTAAAAACTTAGCCGCCACGTTCTCTACTCTTGCCTCGATGCATTTTTCAAGCATTTCTAGCATGTGAGGATAATTTAACGCAATACTCACACAATCCATGTTTTCTAGCAAGATGGTTCACTATCTGAAACACAAACATATATGTCACAGGTAGTTTTGACCTCACGCATGCATGCATCCTATTACAGATTACTATTTCGTCCTTTAATAGAGTAAACGCACTTGTACCGTGAAATATAATCAAAAAGTAAATAGTATTTATTAGTCTCTATTTACTGACTAATTGTATTTATCACTGAACCAGAACAACTTAACAGGAACAAAGGGCAATACACAAGAGACAAGAGACAATCAATCAACCTTTATTTGGAATTTATCATGCATGAAGAGATTTTTTATTGTTAATAACAATAATTAATCCAATACAACACTATATCCTTTTTTAAAACCTTTGATATTTTTTTGACAATATATTGCCATAATACGGGCAAAAATTGGCTCTGCGTTGTGCTGTATTGCCACAACTAGAACACATCAGGTTTTCTGCACTTTCCTGGAGGCCAGCATCGCGCAGTTGTAGAGCTCTTGGGTGTGGCTTTGCGGTTGGTATGAAGTTTTCTTTGCGAAAGGATAAAACATTAGGATAGACACCTTCCTCACTGCTCTTCGCCACGTTGTCGAGAATGCTCGTCAGACTTTTGGAATCGATGGGTAGAGAAGCTAGCTGTTTAACTTTCTCGTGTTCAATTTGTTCAGATAAAGTAGACATAGGTGTTTCTATGACTGCGGTGGATGTGCACGAATCTTCCTCGACACTATTTTCTTGAGTGCAGCTGTTGAAAATCTTGTTAATGGCTGCCTCGAGAATTTTACGCTGGATCATGTTTTTTTTCTAATAAAAGCTTTCCAGAAATAGAAAACAATGAGTGATTATCTCTTGTCTCTTGTGTTTTACTCTTTGTTTCTGTTAAATTGTTCTGGTTCAGTGATAAATACAATTAGTCACTAAATAGAGAATAACAGATACTACTTTTTTGATTTTATTTCACGGTACAAGTGCGTTTACTCTATCGTTTTAGATTACATGACTGAAAAGGTCTATGGGTAATGTTCTTTTAATGAATAGCTTAGAATATACACGCATGCACACCATTTTATTGATCGACCATCAAAGATCTTCATTTTGAGGAAACGCCGGACGATGATTAGTCTCCCTCGCATAAGTTTCCGGTCTGTTCATAGTGTAGCCAGGGTCTAAGAATTCACCGGTCTAAGAATTCACCAAGGCATAAACACAATATCACAAAGAAATTGAAAAAAAAACTGTCTTTGTTTATGCCTCAGTGAATTCTTAGTTGGTACATGTGTAAAGTGTGTATAACTAAATATTATCAAGGAGCAAGGGTGTCGTAGTTTATTAGTGAGTGGCCTTCTGGCTAGAGGTCCCTAGTTTGATTCCTGGTGACCTCACGCCCTTGTTTTGGTATCTTTCTGTTCTGTGTAGCTTGTAGTAGCTTTAAATACCCATAAAGCAGAGGATTGAAGGAAAGAGGGGAGTAAAATGAGTGCACCGTCGGCTCTCGGGAAGATTAGCTTTGGCTAAAGGCACTCCAAACGTTAAATATGGTTACTTTACTTTACTTTTTTCTCACATCTGGCTCTGAACAGTTAAGAATTGTTTCACGCTTATATATGTGGCGTGCACTCTACCAAAAATAGAGAGTTTAATAATAATTTTTAATCATATTTGAAATATTTTCTACTGCAAAAAACGGGTCACAAACATCTAGCTTGAGTTTATTTGCGTTTCCGGTTGTTCGCGCTTGCGTGGTTGTCAAAATTAAATCAAATTTGAGCAAAACTCTGATTATGTCATAACGAGCCCTTGTTATCAGCTGATGGTGAGGAAAAACGCGGGCTCTGAGTATGAGAATGTTTCTCGCGCTATCTCCCGTCGCCGTCAGCGTCTCGCTGCTTAAACTCTCCAATAAGTCTCTTGACCTACCGCTATAGTCTGGGTAATCTTGGTGTCCCCATCTATGTAGTACGGCAACTAAAAGTAAGTATATTTGTCATAAATATCACAAGAACCACAGATTACTAATGGATTAACGATCGTTTGACGAGTATACATTCATTTAAAAAAAAAGGTTCATGTCGTGAAGAAAATACCGGATGTCGAATGCGCATTTTTCTACTAAAATGTCTTGATAAATGTCGCAAATTATACCCAACAAAAAGAGTATGAGATAAGAGAACTTATCCTCGGACCCCATAAAGGGCTCTACTCGTCGTGCTATTTTTAGAAACTTGTTACCAATTATCGCAATTTTGCCTTGAGATGTTTTTACGATGCGACCGCACCTCCTGCAATCCGGTCAATCACGTTCCGTTCCCGAAATAACTCCAGTTTAAGAATAGAATGAAAAGATCCCCTGATGAATCAGTGTAAAGCCCAAAACGGATGATAAGCTCTCTTATTTCATACCCTCTTGACACAACTCGAATGTAAATACCTTCTTTTAAATTATCTTTCTTTTGTAATAGTATAATTGCTGCGTTTTGGTGTTTTGCTTTGCGTTTCAAATAATAATGATAACAGTAAAAAATTGTAAATTTATTAAGCGCATTGCGGCAAATTCTATAAAAGAATGCAAATAATTCAGAACCGGCAACCACAATCTGGGTATTTTCTGGAGTTTTGAAATAGGTGTACATCTATAAAATGAAAGAATGAATGAATGAATGAACGAATGAATGAATGAATGAATGAATGAATAAGTGAATGAATGAATAAATGAATGAATGAATAAATGAATGAATGAGTGAATTAATGAGTGAATGAGTGAATGAATGAGTGAATGAATGAGTGAATGAATGAATGAATGAATGAATGAATGAATGAATGAATAAATGAATGAATAAATGAATGAATAAATGAATGAGTAAATGAATGAATGAATGAATGAATGAGTCAACTGGTAAATGAATGTATATGGATAGAATTGAATGAGCTAGTAAATGAATGATTGGATGGGTTGGTGGATGGACGGATGAATGGACGGGTGAATAAATGAGTAAATGAATGAAGGAATGTAAGAATTCATTTGAATTCATTCCTTTACTGTTGAACCTACATTGGGAAATGGCAAGCCCAGGGTCTCTTTCACAGAAAGCCAACCATCTTTGTTGTACTGAGGTCCTGAATTGATAAACCAACCAACAATTAACATGAACTAGGTTGACGTCATGTGTGACCTCTTCCCACGAACCATATATTAAACGTTCTGGAAAAACTCCATGTTCACGAAACTCACTTGATATTTTAAGCACGTAAAATGCAGTGTTATTTTTCTTTAAAAGCTCGTCATCAGTTGTAAAATTCAAATGAAATAATAAGACAGATTATCTAAAAAATCCGGCCAATGGCTTTTTTTCATTTCATAAAATCAGTGCCAAATCATCTCTATCATACACTATAAATACAGGAAGCATGCATCGCCCTTCCATGTTCAGTCATACATTGCAACATCAATCGTACCTTCTCCGGTGTTATAGAATTCTCGATCGAAGTCAGTCCTCGTGTAGGCAAGTATATACAGAATAGGCTCAGCTAACTGTAGAATAAAAATTTGAAAGGGACTATATAAAGGTGTTGATGGCTAGTCCTCGAAGGAGATGTATTAAGTCAAAAAGGGAATAAAAAGGGAGAATATAAATTGAAATAGTTGGATCGAGGAGCTACAATCTTGGACAAAACACTTGAGACAAAACACACATTTTTGTACGTTTTTTCAGTCTTATGGCTGTGGCTGCCCCCCTCCCCCCAGAACAATGCTGTTTTAGTCTAGAAATCACGCTTGGGATAGCTGTTAACCGGGCAACAACATTGAGATCGACGGGGGAGGGGGGGTCACATGTCTGAAAAATGCGCGTGAATGTACATGTGTAAAATGCATTGAATAAAAAATAGGCGTTTTTGCGCACGCATTCTCAAGTCATTTTGTCCAAGATTGTAGCTGAAAAAGAAAGAAAAGAAAGAAAAGAACAAAAAGAAGAACATAACTGAAAAGAAAAATGGAAGAAAAGAGCAAATCAAATTAACAAAAAAAAAAACAGAGACGACTAAGAAATAAAAGAGAAAATGAGGAACAACAACAAAACGAGGGAAAAAGTCTTGAATTGGCAAATAGATCAAAACTATAAACCATGGGGCCGCATCGTGATCTGAAGTCACGAGGTAGGGTTTCAGTAAAATGATGAAAATGTACTGGCATATAAAGAGTACAATAATGGGAGAGAGTCGACGTATCATATAAAACACACGCAGCTTCTTCCTATATCTATTCTTTTCTTTGATCTGTTCCTGGAGTAATTAATCGATAGAACCCATATGATAGACGAAAATCAATATCCATCGATAATAATGGATATTAAGTAATCGATTCATATAGGAAGTCTTCGATCGTACTAATCAATAAAATTCTACGGTAATAGATGATAAGCAATAGATATTGATGACAATCGCGATCGATGTTTTCAATTAAAAAGATCTTACCGTGTGAATATCGATTAATAATCGATAACCAATATTAATTATTGATTTTCATCGTTTTAGTTTTATCGGTTAATTGAACCGTGCCTTTTTCTCAGTCTTAAACGCATTCATTTCAGGGCAGTAACCAGACCTGAATATAATAACTGAGCGAGGCACTAGACCATGCCACTTAGTCTTAATTAAGGGGAGCTGGGGCATGATCTTCCCTGGAAAAAAATGTGAAAAAATGTGATTTCAAGCCTTTTTCAGAGCCGCTGGGTCATGATGCTGTATTACGAAATTTAGCGTGAACTGTGTACTTTAAAAATGACCTAGCTTAAAGAAATAATTTTTCTAACATATAACAAATAACAATTTTTTCTGCAAACCAGTAACACCAACCACTAATTAGTTTACTTGCCCAAGTCAATCAAAACTCATCGAAAACACCTTTTAACCATTTAAACTTTGTTTAGAATTAATTCGAATTAGAAAAAAAAAATGACAAAATTCTACCGAAGCAAGTGCGTCGCTTTCTATTGATATGAAGCATTCAGTGAGTTGTTGGAGTAGGCAGTAACACATGGACGGCCGGCGAAGCTGTTTTTCACTTCATAAAATCTCAGTCCCCCGCTTCCGCCGTCCATGTGACAGTCGTGTTTGTATTGAGTTGTCCCCGGAAAACCAGCTGTTTCCTTATTTTTTCAGTTTTTTACTATTTATTTGTACAAGTATTCCAGATCCTTGATTGCTACCTTCCATCATTTTCCAATACTTTGCTTGATATTTTAGCTATTGCCAGCGGTCTGTGGTTATCGAAAAAAGCTCAAACAAAGGACTTTTTTGATAACCGCAGACCGAGAGGGCAACGCAAGCAAGACATTTTTGAGGACTTATCGACTACGCTCCCCTCCCAGCTGGAGCTCCTAATAATGTTAATATACATTGTATGTAATGAGAGAACTGAGCAGCGGTATTTATATAACGATATATAGACGCCTAAAATCCTGCCTCTGTAAAATGCCCTTTGATGCCCTAAATGATTGTGTCTCTCAAACGATATACAATACAAATGTGATCGAGAGGGGTCCTTTTCCGGGTTCCTTAAATCTCGTATTCGATAAGGAGTCTCCTCCCTGTATACCGAATGTCTTGACAGGACAATGGCTCGTATCATGTTTACATTGAACATTTCTTGTATCCTTCTGTACATATTTCATTCCGAGTGAGCTTAGTTAATATTTAATGCGCGCTTCTTGCATATCTAATGATTTTCGTCTCAGCTATCTCGCATTTTCTCTAAATTCTTGTCAGCATTTTAATTTAGAACAAAGGGAAGGTTTATGGTTGGAAAGCTTTAACATCTCGAAGTATAATTCGAGTTCATCTGATAGCCCATGATTTTCTTGACCAATAACAGAGTTATTTATTGTGCAATTTCGATACCTTGCTTTCTCAACAAGCAAATTTCTTAAATAGCTGCAGCTGCAAGCTAAATAATATATCATATGAAAGCATTTTGATTCAATTTTTGACTATTAAAAACATTTAATTTGACACAAATGCTTGATTTTCTAAGCTTCATATAGACACTGGATTTTCAAATAACACAAACATTTTACGATGATTTCATGTTATGGAAACTCATGAGCGGTTTCGTGCTTTTAGTAACTTTTATTTAAAATAGCTGAGTATTCTAAAACGCGCATTTTTATCCATATACATATTTTAATACACTAGAGTTACTGAGATCAATCCAAGAGCTATCTTGATTTTTGTTTGTAAAATTATGCTGTAGATAAATCATATTTTATAAAAATACCACATCCTCCTATCCAAGCCAACTCTATAATTCCCCAATACTATTTCTCAGGTGACTTACCCCTCGTACGTTCCAATATCCAAATCTTGGTTTAGACATTTTCAAGCAGCTAATAGTTTTGCGGAATAAGGTATAGTTGGCAACGCAAGGGAACCAGATTCTGTAGCTGCGCTCAAGAGACGCGAGGCTATCCTATTACTCGGCACAGGAAGCTCAACAATACTAAGCACAGAAAGCCCAAACTAAAAAGAATGAAAGCTGAAAATGGAAAAAAAAAAGGGCCGTAAAAAGAGCTAGGATAGGCTCGTGAAGGGGGGGGGGGGGGGGGGGGAGAGTTGTTGGTGGAAGGTTACCACTGATCACAAATTATGGGGGGGGGGGGGGGATTTTATTGGTTTCACAAATCTCTCTATACCGGATTTGTTCAAACTATTTGAGTAACACTGCTACTTAATTTATTCATATATTTTTATTTTTACTGTCTGATTGTTTTTTGTTTGATATGTATCAGCTTACTAGCTAAATCTGTCCATCTGTCCTTATGGTTATTACAAATAGTAATACTCTTTTAAATATTTGTTAATCTTTTATTTGTATTTAATCAGTTATTGCAAACTATATTTAACATGACAATTATCATTAATATTTGTATTCATTTGTTGAATAATGTATTTGGGATGGGCTTCCTGTGGCAATAGTTGATTGCATCAAGATTGCATCACCGCCTACAAAAACAACTGGTCAGCTGTTTGTTCCATTAGTTGTTCATTCTACCGCATGCTTCTAAGAAAAGTAGTGAGTATCGCTGTGAAATTACCGCGTTTTCCTCGATTTTCGACCGTCCGACTACTATCAAGCATGGCAGACCGTCTCTCCTTGTTCCAGGCTATAGGGCTGAGTGAGCAAAAGGCAAAAGAAACTATCAAAAACGAGGCAATTTCAGCAAAGCTTGAATCGATTGTGAAACAGGTAAGCCGGTTATTGAACCATGACATTTGTAATTCTTCTTGTATTTTTTTATTTCCTTGTGTAATCATGTACAAATATTTTAGACATTTTTATGGTTGCTTTAGATTTTTGTTTTCAATTTAATGCAAGAGCTTCGTTTTATTTTAAAGGAGGATTTTATGCCAGACTAAATAACATAGACACGTAAGCGTTTAAATCACATTTTTACAGCCAAAACAAAGTGTATATTTCTTGAACCCGCTATTGATTTTACCTTTTTGATTTTAAGCTTGATTTTTTTATTTATTCCATACAAATTTGTGCAAACTTTGCATCACCACAATAGATCAATTGCTAATGCTAGTCAGTAAAATTAATAAATCTCTATCTTGATATAAAAATAATGAGAAAGAAAGAAATGAATCTCGTTGTGTTTGTCTTCTTCATTATGAACATTAACCAATTTGTTTGTTAATGAAACTACGTGCCACTTATGTATTCCTTGTTGTTATAGGCTCAGAGCTCTAATTGTAATGATGTGGATAAACAAACAGGAACTATGTTGTATTTGCTGGCATCCAGTAGTTTGAGAGATCAAACTAGACTGAACTTCATCATTGATTACATCACCAAGAAGAAAATGACATCTACTCAACAACTCAATGGTATGTTAACAACAGTAGTAGGGTCCCCATTAGGGGTTTTTAGATTCTTCCATCCTGTTCAATTTTTTTTTGTTTGATGCCATCTTGATTGGCTGATTTCTGCAATTACCATGGCAATATTGGTCCGACTGTCAACTGTTTTTAAAGTTCTTTATATTAAAAAGCAGTTTTCTGTTGTAATAAACACGCCATTTGCCAGTTTGAAACGATCAATAATTATATTACTCTAATCTACATTCATGTGATACCGGAAGTTCACGTTTTCCACCTTTTTTCAGCGCATCTAAAAAGAAAAACGGCCATGATATAATAAAAGGTTTATTATATAACCTCGTTTGCTATGGCTGTACAGAAAAAGAGCAGACCTCGGTCTCTTATGTAATATATGGACCTCGCTGTGCTCGGTCCTTGCTGTCAAGGCCTTGTCTGCTATTTTCCCATACAGACCTTACCACAGGCGGACCAGGCCAATTCCCTGAGGCTTATTAATCGAAGGGCTCGCGAGTTCGAGCCCCAAAGAAATCACTAAAAAACATTTTCAGTCTATTTCTAACTTTTCTTCTTCTTCTCTAGATAAAACAAATCCCTGTGTTGTAAATAACTTTTTTCTGAAAACAAAACATTTTTTAAACATGTTTTTATATTTTTATCCCCCCACGGAATAAAAAATAACAAGGCAGGAGAGCTCCATGGCTGCGATGGCCAACTGCCTATGTTCGTCAAGCTTAAAATGCTTTTCTATTTCTCCAATCGACACTATGCTCGGTCCATTTATCGATCAATAGTCATTCTTACTTGTGCTAGAATTTCAACCTCCAGCAAAAAATATTTCTCGAGATATTTTGGTGAAAACATCAAAGTTATCCAACCTACCAACGTACGGTACTTGCTCCGCGGACACCAACGAAAATGCCTCGCTTTCGTGTGTCTATATTTGATCCCGAGCAGGGAGGTCAACAATGAAACATGAAACATATCAACGGAAATCGATTCGGAAATCGTTGATACAAAGTAGAACATGTCATTCCAAAAATATTTAACAGGGAAAGATAATTGGGATATCGCTGTTCACTTAAACTTTTATAACAATCGCACCACTGCACACCACTGAAAATTTTCAATTTTACGTTTTTAGTACTTGAAGCTCAATCGAACACGAGAGGCTTATTATAAAAAAATCATTATTTTAGCATTTTCTTACTCGAAATCGAAATATTAATAAATACACTGTGTTCGATTTCGATATATATAAGCTTATCTTTCGCTGGTAAATATTTTTGGAATGAAATGTTTTACTTTCATCAACGATTCTGTTGATATAAAGTTTCATGTTTCATTGTTGACCTCCCTGCTCGGGATCAAATATGGACACACGAAAGCGAGGCATTTTCGTTGGTGTCCGCGGAGCAAGTACCGTACGTTGGTAGGTTGGATAACTTTGATGTTTTCACCAAAATATCTCGAGAAATATTTTTTGCTGGAGGTTGAAATTCTAGCACAAGTAAGAATGACTATTGATCGATAAATGGACCGAGCATAGTGTCGATTGGAGAAATAGAAAAGCATTTTAAGCTTGACGAACATAGGCAGTTGGCCATCGCAGCCATGGAGCTCTCCTGCCTTGTTATTTTTTATTCCGTGGGGGGATAAAAATATAAAAACATGTTTAAAAAATGTTTTGTTTTCAGAAAAAAGTTATTTACAACACAGGGATTTGTTTTATCTAAAGAAGAAGAAGAAAAGTTAGAAATAGACTGAAAATGTTTTTTAGTGATTTCTTTGGGGCTCGAACTCGCGAGCCCTTCGATTAATAAGCCTCAGGGAATTGGCCTGGTCCGCCTGTGACCTTACTCTCCGTTAATAACCCTTTAATATCAAATGTACCTTTAATTTGAATGAATAACACAAATCCTATCTGTTGATATTGTCGACTGATACTAGTTATTTATTATTATTATTTATTATTATTATTTAAACATTAGTATACAATTTAAACTATTTTTATTCGCTGGTTTCGTATTGAAAAAGGGACTGGGTTCTAGTCTTCAAAAACGTCTTCTACATACATTTCTTGTAATATTCAAGTCCCAATAAATTTATCTGTATTTATCCTATTTTAACTAAACTTTCATCATTTATTCCTTTTAGTGTGTTAATTCTCTTGAAATATAATCTCAAATTATAAATGATTTAAAGAAATGAGGAATGGTTTCAATAATTTATTTTTCTCAGCTAGAACCCAGTCCCTTTTTCAATATAAATTGGCCAATTCATTTTTTCTTGTGTGTTCTAAATGAATTAGAATGAATTGTTTGTTTTGTGTGTGTGTTTTTAGCTGGAATTGATTACCTCACCAAGAAGAATCCTGTTGGTACAATTGACCAGGCAGACTTTGAACAGACGTGTGGTATTGGTGTGGAAATTACCCCTGAACAGATTGAACAATGTGTAAGCCAGTCAGACACTGAACTTCCTATATCTAATCTTTATTAAACTTATTACAGCATTTTTTCGCATAAACAGCTCATTATCTTATGGTAATCAGCCTTAATAAATACTAAAGTATTGCACATGGGTTACAATGTGCTTCAAATCGCAAGGGCAGAGATGAGTGACCAGCTGATTATCCTAAGCAAAGGTTTTTTACTTTTGTCAGAACAGCATTATGTTATTTGTTTTACTTCTTTCAGGTGTAAATTTACTTAATAACGATGAAAACAAAACCATAAATTTCTGGTCATAAATTATTTTTTTAAGAGCACAGAAGTACATGCAATATTGTCAATGTCTAATTTTATCAAGAAGGGGACACACTTAAAATGACCACAACTCAATTCATTTATGAATTTAATATCCATTTCCTTGCAGATTGAACAAATAATCAATGAAGTGAAGGATGAACTCAAAGAAAAGCGATATCAATTCAATACTGGTTTAATTATGGGTAAGTTACAGCTTATTGTTTTCAATAAATCTCAATGAAATATGATTGTATACTCTGATCAATATGATAAGATTTAGCTTTAACATAACGCACTTAATATTTCCAGGCAAAGCAAGGGAGAAGCTAAAATGGGCAGATGCAAGAGCAGTGAAGGCAGAAATTGACATGCAGGTTAACTTTGTTAAATTTAAGAAATAAATTTTATCCATTGATCTTGCTGGGGAGTTGCTATGGCGTACCATCGGGGCCAAAATTCAACCCGCTAATTCAACATTGTACTTTTGAAATTTGTGCTGATTTCACAATTCGACTTTCAAGTTTATATTTTCTTGTGGTCACTTTACAATTCAACATTGTACTTCCAAGAATTGAACATTGTATTTTACGTAATTCAACATGCAACATTCGCGATTCGACTTTGTACTTTTCACCATCGAACATTCAACTTGCTTCGTTTGAATATCCAACCGCAATCCAATCACCATCAGTCATCGTGGGCTCAAGAAATATCAAAAATTATTCCCCAGTAGGGGATAGGGGTATATTCAACCAGCCCTCCCTACACCGTACCCTTGAATTTTATCGCGAAGCCTTCCCCTTACGGTTGCAAAAAGACGGCGGATTGACGTAAGAACTAAATTAAGTCAGGTCAGCCCTTTTAAAAGTGGCTGACCAACTTTTCTCCTTGGGTTCTTTGCCAACCACCGGCACCCGTGGACCGAAAGTACAAACTCAAGGTACAGGCTTTTAGCAACTACGCGGATTATGCAAGTGTGGAATTTCTGAAATCTTTTGTTATTTAAAGGCAATGCTTACCTGTACCTTGAGTCTGTACTTTCGGTCCACGGGTGCCGATGGTTGGCAAAGAACCCAAGGAGGTAAGTCGGTCAGCCACTTTTAAAGTCTTTAAAAGGGCTGACCTGACTTCATTTAGTTTCCTTACGTTGATCCGCTATCTTTTTGCAACCGTCAGGGAAAGGCTTCGCGATAAAATTCAAGGGTACGGTGTAGGGAGGGCTGGTTGAATACCCCTAGCATTCCCACGCCAGAGAATAGACTGCAACAAAGGCAAGCAACAGCAATGTGAATTTTTTGATTTATTATCATAATATTATCATCGTTTTCATTTTTTTCGTTATCGTTTTGGGTCGTTGTGGGTAGTTCCGGCTTTTAGTAGCCTGCGTTTGCGGATGTGACTCAGGCTAGCTTTTAGCAACTACGCGGAGTATGCAAGTGTGGAATTTCTGAAATCTTTTGTTCTATAAAGGCAATGCTTACCTGTACCTTGAGTTTGTACTTTCGGTCCACGGGTGCCGGTGGTTGGCAAAGAACCCAAGGAGAAAAGTTGGTCAGCCACTTTCAAAAGGGCTGACCTGACTTAATTTAGTTCTTACGTCGATCCGCCGTCTTTTTGCAACCGTAAGGGGAAGGCTTCGCGATAAAATTCAAGGGTACGGTGTAGGGAGGGCTGGTTGAATACCCCTATCCCCTACTGGGGAATAATTTTTGATATTTCTTGAGCCCACGATGACTGATGGTGATTGGATTGCGGTTGGATATTCAAACGAAGCAAGTTGAATGTTCGATGGGGAAAAGTACAAAGTCGAATCACGAATGTTGCATGTTGAATTACGTAAAGTACAATGTTCAATTCTTGGAAGTACAATGTTGAATTGTAAAGTGACCACAAGAAAATATAAACTTGAAAGTCGAATTGTGAAATCAGCACAAATTTCAAAAGTACAATGTCAAATTGTTAATGTTGAATTTTGGCCCCGATGGTACGCCATAAGTTGCACCAAGATTATGTCTCAGATCTTGTCAGGATCTTGTGTGGATCTTTCATGATCTTTGGCAAGAATCTCAACCTGGGAATCTCAACCTGCTAAATTGATTTTCTGGGGCCAGTGCATGTTTAAGGTTAGCATAGACCTGTCATTTAAAAGATTAACCTTTATTATCCAGCTGGTAAAAAAATTATTGGAAACAATTGTTTCTTAGTAGGTATTTTGTTTGTGGATAACGTTTTCCATGCTTTTTGCAACAAGTCCCTAGATGATATTTTGCCTAGTACATGTATGTATGCATTTAACAGAATTGTCAAACTATATTTTGGAAATTTCTAGATTCTTGATCTTCTTGGTCCTAAAACTGAAGCAGACAAGATCAAACCACCCAAAGAAAAGGTTAGAATGCACTATACTGTACATCTGTCTGTCTGTCTGCCTGTCCATCTGTCTATCTACCTGTCTGTTTGTCTTATTCTCTGTCTGTCTGTCTGTCTATCTGTCTGCCTTGATCTTTTTGTAATCTACATATGTACTTGTTTGCATGCTGATCCTTTTGTTAGTCTTTTTTACAATTGTGAATATCTGTTTTGTCTGTGCATCTACTTGTCTGTGTATCTGTTTAACTATGTCTGGTTGTCTGCCTGTATGCCTTAGTACCTACATGTTTTACTCTATGGTCTTGTTTTGTCTTGCTTTATGGTTTTGCACATGATGCTATCTGTATTAGTCTAAGCAACTCTACTCTACTGAGTCAGTCCCTGAAGTTCTATTAAAACTGTCCATCTATAATTGTGATTTCACAGGATTCTAAGCAGGGTAAAGGACAGAAGAAGAAAGCAGGAGGACAAGCAGACAAGAGACCTGCACCAGGTACACAAGCTATGTCATCATCATCATCACTGTCATCATTATTACTATCGCCATCATCATCATCATCATCATTACTGTCATCATCATCACCATCATAATCATGCATTATCATCATAGTCACTGTTATCATTTTGTCATCACTGTCATTGTCATCATCATCATCACCCACCATCATAATAATTTTCACTTTCATGGTCGTTTTCATCATCATCATTGCTGTCATTGTTATCATCAATCAATCCATTAATCATCATCACTCTGTCTCGCATAATTGTGTTATCTTAACTTCCACCATCATCACCATCATAATTATTAGCACTGCCACCAGCACAGCAGTCATCAGTTTTTATTATTACCACCATTTATCATCATCATCACCAACATTATTCAATATCATCATCATCATCATGAACATCACTTTCATCATCTGGAAAATAAATATTAATTATAAAAATTTACATCAAATTATTCAGAACATAAATTTATCTTATCATGTTGTGTTGTAGCTGTGAATGGTGAAGCCAGTGACGATGGTGGTTTGACGGGTGAGTTTTCCAGGTTCCATAAACCAGGTGAAAACTACAAAACACCTGGCTATGTCATCACACCAAAGACAATGAAACTGCTGGAGGAACATCTAAAAAGAACTGGTGGACGGGTAAGGTTTGAAACAAGGAAATCAAAGGAGGCATGACAAATCGCTAAGAATAAAAACAGCATATCAATTAAGGACAGTGGTAGAATCTATCAATCTCTTGTAATATTAATCTCAGTAAACCAGAAAACCCTTCAAACGGGACATTTTTTTTGTATCAGTACTGTCTGGCATATGGAATGGAACTTGCGCTGTATTAAGAATATTTTAGGGATTATTATCAGGGATCTCACCTAAAACCCATCCATTAATTCTGTGTAATTCATTTGTTTTAAAATGTATAAGGTGTTGTTGTTGTTTGTCATTTGTGAGAATATTCAATGTTGTTTCTTTAGGTCCAAACAAGATTTCCACCCGAGCCAAATGGTATCCTACATATTGGCCATGCAAAAGCTATCAATGTCAGCTTTGGATATGCTAGGGTAATGTTAAAAATGAGCTATTTTGTAAATAAAATAACTTCTCAATCAATAATACCAATAATATCATTTTAATGATATCTGAAGTGCAAAGATATTTTGTGGAAATGCTAATTCTGTTCCCAGGATCTTGATTTCATTCAGACAAGTGAGTCTGATTAACAATCAATTATATTACACAGGAAAAAATATGTGATTCCCAGAATGGGTTTATTTTGGTTTTTGTTGCACTTTCCCAACAATAACCCAAAATAAACCCATTTTGGGAATCCCAAATTTGAACCCAATGTTGGATTTGTAGCACTTTCCCAACCATAACCCAAAATAAACCCATTTTGGGAATCCCAAATTTTTTTCCTGAGTGTGTTATTGAGGTTATTAAGGTTGTTACCTTAGACATTAATTTGTGCATTTTTCACTTCAGGCCCACAATGGGGTTTGCTATCTAAGATATGATGATACAAACCCCGAGAAAGAAGAGGAGAGATTCTTTAGAGGAATTCTAGACATGGTTCAGTGGTTAGGTAAGACATCTACCAGACAATGTAGATCTAACATCTACCAGACAATGTAGATCTAACATTTAATTTCATCATGCAATGGTAATGTGTGCGAAAATGTGTGCAAAATAGTGAATGTAGGGGTAGCGAGTGCAAGAGAAAGTCTCTCCAATTAGTAGAAATGCTAATAAAATAACATAGAGACTTATTATTTTATTATTAATTATTATTTAAGACATACATATGCGTCTCTTTCTCTTTAGGATTCAAGCCTTGGAAAGTTACCCATGCTTCAGACAACTTTCAACAACTTTATGAATATGCTGTTGAATTGATTAAAAGGTATTGCCTTGTTGCTAACACCTAGCATGTATGTAGACCAGAGCATCTTTAGCATATGTTGCATCAAAAACCATTTGGTAATGATTGAGGTCAATTAATTGAAACATCAAATCGAATCAAATCAAAATCAAATCCTATGCTTTCAATTGATTAATGCATTAAGCAGTGTACAAGCAGTATTGCTGTTCTATCACCCAGTCATGGGTGTTGTGTTTTCATTTATGACAGAGATATCTAGTTTGTTTTATGAATGAGCCGTTACTGCATTGTATTCTACAGGGATTTGGCATATGTGTGCCATCAGCAATATGAAGAAATTAAAGGATTCAACCCACCACCTAGTCCATGGAGAGACCGTCCTATTGAAGAATCTCTTACTTTGTTTGAAGATATGAAACGAGGGAAATTAGAAGAAGGGCAGGTATATAATTTAATTTAAAATAAAAAACACATTAGGAAGAATATATTTTTTTCCTTTACATTTTTTCATTCAACTTTTTAGTTTTCAAAAATTTCATAACATTCATACAGTAGCATCTTAATTTCACCGTGTTGATGAAAGTAATATTAATTGTGCTGTTGGATTAGTGTTAGTGGTGATACAGTAGTTTATGGCTCAGTTATTCTGTGTCCATCATTAAATTTTGACAGTGGTATTCTGAGCATTCATTTCTTTCATCCACAAGGCCACTCTAAGAATGAAGACTACTCTTGAAGATGGCAAGATGGATCCTGTTGCTTACCGTATCAAGTTTACACCACATCACAGAACAGGAGACCAATGGTAGGAATAGATTTGTCATCTGATGGTGTACGTATTACATTTGAAAATACCTGTGTCAAAAGACCGGGTGATTTGTCACTAGTTAGTTGTTGTTGTTGTTGTTGTTGTTTTTTTTTTCTTCATTGCATGTTTGGTTCTTTTTATATCGTAATCAGTCCATTTTTCTAAACCAACAGAAACCCAAAGAAAACCCAGAAAAAATAAAAACAAAAACATCATTAAAAATGGAATTCACTTCATAAAACGTTCTGGGTTTAGTTACATGAAAACTGGATAGCACTATCATCCAGATAAATCCCCATCCAGTGGATAAAGTCTAAAGAAATTCTCTAAGATGAATAACTTATATATTTCTAAAGTGGATAACCAATGCTTTCTACGATATTTGTGTGTAAATGCTTGCATTTTGTTGTGCAGGTGTATATATCCAACTTACGACTTCACCCACTGTCTGTGTGACTCTCTGGAGGATATTACACACTCTCTCTGTACCAAAGAATTCCAGTCAAGGTAGGCTAAGCTGCTCAATGTATAGATGAATGACATTTTTGAAGCACTATATAAAAAATGCTGTTGTCTTTGTTCAGACTTATTCCTCCAGACACCCAGATGAACTGCAACTGTAATCATGGTATTTTTTTCTCTCTCTCTCTTCTTATCTGCATGGTCACTATTGTTGAGCATAGAGTTAAGTTACGCTAACAGAGTTCATACTTGTAACTTATGAAATAATTGTCTATAGATTCAAATTAAAGCTGAGCTCTTCACATGTCACTTTGGATTAGGGTCTATAGAGCACATGCCTGGAAATACAGATGGCTTGAGAGTTGACATACACTACTTTCAGAAATGCCAAACAACGACCAACAATGATTTTTCAAGATTGGCTATATCCTGAATACTTTCAGTACAACTACGTCAAAGATCTGTCTGAAGTAGTCACTTTTGAAAATTTTTGAAGGTTTACACAAAATATCAGCAATGTTTAGGAAAAATGAAAATACAAGGATTTGTATGGAATTCCTTGCAAATGCCTCGTTTTAGTGGCCTTTTCAACTCCTTTAACTTTAGGAGAATTTTACCATTTTCTGTCAAACTTTCAGAACGTATTATTAGCTTTGATATGTATTATTTAAAAATATGCACTTTCACCAAAACTGTTTTCAAGAATAATATTTTAGTTAGTGTTGGCCATTTTTGAAAGTCGTGTATTGACAATTGACAAGAAATCTGGCTTTGAAATGGTGACAACTGATTTACATTTTGTATTGAATAATTTGTTGTTTATTTGTAGACGTTCTTCGTACTACTGGCTATGTAATGCTCTTGACATTTACTGCCCTGTACAGTGGGAATACGGTCGACTCAACTTGGGATTCACAGTTGTGTCAAAACGGAAAATTGGCAAACTGATCAAAGAAGGCATTGTTAGGTATGTTTTAACTTCAATACTTACAATTGTTACAATTGTTACAATTGAATGTAAATCTTTATTGATGTTGCCATCATAATTGTGATATTTATAATGACTGTCATGTTGTCTTACCGTCGTTTGTTGTTGTCAACATTGACATTGTCATCATTGTAGAGTGCAAACAATAAATCCGTGAAACACTAATCACTAAAATTAATAGTACAAAATAGTACTAATCAAACAAAAGAAAACATTTGCGTAAAAGTGCACTATTTAGTATTACTAAAGTTTCACGGATTAATTGTTTGCACTTTAGCAACTTGCAGAGATCTGTGACCAACTATAGATAATTTCTCTGCACGCTTCTAGTCTATGCCTAAAGTTTTTAAATAAGCAGCAATGAAGACTAAAATACGTAGACATATGAGCATGAATTATAGATAGACACAGCTTTTCGTGTTGAAGGAATAAAAGACGCGCGCGCGTGCTTTATCGAGAAATAAAGCAAGCGGGGATGTGCAGAACTCGAGAGAAATGCTACAGAAGCCCGACGCGCGCGGTGTAACATAGTTATTTTATAATAAGCAGTAATGCATTGATCATAATCTATGATTGCTGAAATCATTGTTGTTACCATTTGTATTATAATGGATTTTGTGTCATGTTTTATTTCCAGGGACTGGGATGACCCAAGGTTATTTACACTCACCGCTTTGAGAAGAAGAGGATTTCCTCCTGAGGCTATCAATAAATTCTGTAGCAAGGTACTAGCAGTATGATGCAAAAGAGAATGAGATAAGAGAGCTTATCTCCCGTATTGGGCTTCACACTCATCAGGGGATCATTCTATTTTCAAACTGAATTATTTCGTGATTGACCAGATTGTAGGAGGCGCGTTCGCATCGTCAAAACATCTCAAGACAAAAGTGAGGAGGTTGTTAACAAGTTTATAAAAATAGCACGACAGTAGAGCGGCTGAAGGGGTCCGGGGATAAGCTCTCTTATCTCATACTCTCTTGTATGATGATGATAGTGATGATGATGATTGTGGTTACTTTGACGTTGATGGTCGTGATGGTGATGGTAATAAAAGAGATGATGATGGTCGTGGTGGTGATGATGGTGATGACGACGATAATAGTGTCCCTGTTTGATTATAACTAGATTCATCAAAAAAATGATGACAATCTTGATCATTGTAATATCTACGTCTCGTTTTTCCAGGTTGGTGTAACGATGGCCCAAACAATGATAGAGCCTCAGATGTTAGAAGCCTGTGTCAGAGATGAACTAAATGCAACGGCTACGCGGTAAGACCATACTCGTTTTTATTATAGTACTATGCCATTTAGTACACATGAGCTTAATCCTAAAATTAGATGGGAATCGTTTCTTCTTCATCAGAGCACAATACGATTCTATTATTAACATACACTGTTATGAAATAAAGAAATAAAAAAAGAAAAAGAAAGAAAACAAGGGTCACCGAGTTGCTGGTGTCTGTAATCTGTTCTCTTTAATTGAAAAGCCCATAGAAACAACAGAAGATAAAAAAAAATATTGTTTGTTAGCTTTTTTCAACAGATTGGGTTTTGTACAACTGTTGGTTTTCATTGTAAAAGGAAAATTCTCACCATCGTATGCTACAATTCTTAAACGAAGAAAACTTCTACCATTTCTATCAATATCATAACACATTTTTTTATTATTATTATTTAAGAGTAATGGCCATTCTTGAACCATTGAAGGTCGTCATCAAAAACTTCCCTTCTGACAAAGTAAGAGCAACTTTTTTGTTTCTCTGTTTGTTAATCCTTTATACTTTAGTGTACCAGTTACCTTACTATCCATCCTTTTCGTCTCCCACTATTATTCACAGATTGGTTTGTTCGCTTTTTCTCCTTCTCGTCCATTAGACATTTTCCATCATTGCACGGACGATTGCGTCGCGCACGTTGGTTCAAAGCAAACACGTGCTGTGATTCTGTCGTAAATCAAGGCCCGTCTAGGATCGACAGTGTTGTTTCGTAATCATTTAAGCAAATGAGGAACTATCGTTTCTTCCATCCTACCTATCTTCTCTCCTTCCTTCCTCCCTTCCTTTCTTCCATGATTGTGTGCCTTTTGACTAAAACATTATGCGTTTATGATCCTAATTCTCTACTGATTCTATCCATCAGCCATTAGAGGTAGAAGTTCCCAATGTGCCTCATGATGCCAGCAAAGGCTCTCATAAAGTACCGTTCGATAAAGTTATTTATATCGAAAACTCTGATTTTAAAGAGGTATGTCTAGCAAACAAGTTGTGATTTTTTTGTTTGTTTTCTTAGGATTTTGTGCTTTGTGGTTTCGCTAGTTTGTTGTTTATTTGGTTGAATAAACTTAAGTTTTCCATTTATTTGTTCTTTAGCTAGCTACCTAATTATCTTGTGTGTGTGTGTGTTTTTTTGTTTTTGTTTTGTCTCGTTCTTACGCGCGTTTGTTTGTGTGTTTATATCATTATATTCCATTACCACACATCTACGTTAAGTTGACGTGTAGTATTATTGCTATGTTTGTTGTGTCTAGGTTGGGGAGAAAGATTTCCGCCGTCTTACGAGCACTCAGACAGTTGGACTGCGACATGCTGGTTATGTGATCAAAACAGAAAAAGTTATCAAGGTGATAATAATGTGATGTTGGTGTGGTGGAAATGATGATGATAATGATAGTGGTGGAAGTGAGGATAATGATTCTATGGTTTTGGTGTGGTGGACATAATGATGATGATGCTGGTGGTGGAAATGAGGATAATGATTGGATGGTTTTGGTGTGGTAGAAATAATGATGATGATGATGCTGGTTGTGTTTTCTTGGAAATTTATGATACGAAGCGGTATTTCTCACTTATCGCTCATACGACAGTAACTCTATTTTCGAGTAACAGAACGTTGATTTTCCCTGTTTTGTAGAATGCTAATGGCGACGTCACAGAAGTTGAAGTCACGTGCGAACCAGGTGCATCAACAGCCAAACCAAAGGCTTTCATTCACTGGGTGTCGTCACCAGTTCCCTGCGAAGTACGACTCTATGACAGACTGTAAGTATTCGTCATATAGCCGGGCATTCTGTGTTCTGATAAATACCGTCTCATATACATATATTCTTTGTATTTAAGATTCCGTCACAAGTTCCCTGAAGATCCTGAAGTCGTCCCGGGTGGTTTTATAACTGATTGTAACAAGGTAATACAGAATGGATCATTACAAAACCCATACCCGTAATGCTTTGCACTGATTAATTGTTTTATTGGCAATACCAAACCTCGTGTGCTGATCCTAACTGGTTTTAGACATCTTCTATCAGTGATATGTTGTTGTCCACCTTCTCGGTCATTAAGGACCTCAAGCATAAAGACAAGAGGCAATGAAGACGACGAGTTGCAATAAACGTAGTTGAATTATATGTGCCCTCAGTCAACCTTCCAACTTCGTCCCCAGGGCCACTCTGTTGTTGTTGTTGGTTTTTTTTTTTTTTTTTTCAGAATGGCGGTCGCTCACACATTGACCCTGGTAACCGGCTGGTTAAACACGTGACTCTCGGCCATATTGATTTTATTGGTCACGTGATCAAAATCTCTAAAAATCTTGGAGATTTTGATCACGTGTCAAACCAGCCAGTGCCAGGGTCAATGTGTGAGCGATCGCCATTTTGAAAAAAAGCGAACAGAGTGGCCCTGAGGACGAGGTTGTCTTCCTTCTAGGTAGAAATTGCATTTTCAGTAGTTGTTGTCAACTTTGAAGACGTTTGGACTAAATACGACTCATTACACATGTTTTTTTTTAGCAAAAATTAAGTCCAAACTCGTCGTCGTCTCTCTCGTTTTCAGAGAGAAAAGGAACACGTTTTATTCTGTTGCCTGCTTTAATTAGTACAGGTGGATCTTGAAATAATATTGTTTGATTCCCAGATTGAATAACATATCCATCTTTACAACTCTGTTTCAGGATTCTCTCATAGTAATTTCCAATGCCATGATCGACGTCGCTGCCAAAGGAGCCAAAGTGTACGATAAGTTCCAGTTTGAAAGACAGGGATACTTCTGTGTTGACCAGGACACAACAAATAACAAGGTTGGTTTTAAAACTGCTAAAAATGGAATGGTTTTTGAAAAGGACTCTAATACCCTTTAATTTTGTAGGGCAAATTGAAATCATCTATATTTGAACAACAATTGTTTTATTTGCACCGCAAAAAAAAAAAAGCAAAAAAAAAAAAAGCAAAAACAAAAAAAGCAAAAAAACAACAAACAAAAACAAAACAAACAAACAAATGCATTATGGTTATTTTGAAAGTGAGTAAATCAGCACATCTTCCAACATTCCCAAATTTAAGATGTGACACTAGAGGTAAACCACGGGCTTTAGGATTCTCCTTGCTTCGAGTCGTGAGAAATGTTTAATAACAACCAAAATACTCTTATTGAATGCTTAAAAAACACTACATAAATCACCTTATACTCACATTTAATTTGCGTGTTTTTATTCTTCCAAATACGACAATATTTAGCTGGTTTACAATCCATTTCATAACTCGTTATGACCGAACGTTATCGAACGAAAAAATCTGCTGAGACTGCAATAAAATGACCGCATCGACACAGGAAGCCCTCTCCTAAAAAATTCGTTATGCTAAATACTAAATAATCACAGGGTAAGCCCAAAGTGAAAATCCATCGTTCAATGCTTGTTAGGAGCTGATTACGCGTCATGACCATATAAGGCTACTACCCTGGCTCCTTCATCTATATAAGGTAACTACCCTGGCTCCTTGAATAAGTAATTAGCTCAATAAAATATTTCAAGTAAATTTTTGAATTTTACGCGCGAAGGACGATTTCATACGCTAAATGCTCGAATAAAAACATGCTGCTTTTTAAATGTTAGGCCGGTTAGACTTAGCTGCAAACATAGAAAAGCTAATGTGAAGTCGTTTTTGTTTTCATTTATAGTTATAACGCCAAATCGAAATTTTATTTCGGTAAGTTATGTTGAAATATTTTGTACGAACAGCTACGTACGTTGACTGTTGTAACGGCTTTCGGTTAAGTAAGGCAACTGTTTTGTTTTTAGCTTAAGGACAAATCAAACCTCTTGTACGCTGGCTAAGAATCCGAGGAGATGGTAAAAATTAATGAATTTGAAATTAAATAAAAAGTAGAGATTTTAATCATTTACAATCGATTTACAATTTACAATATTTGGTTGAATGAGACGTTGGAACTCTGAGAATTAGAACGAGACACTTCAATGACGTATCAACTCATAACGCGCTCTGTGCGATTTGAACTGATCACGTGGTGTCAAATCGACGATTTTCATTGGTGGAGACGAGGGTAACGCCCACTTTGGGCCTACCCTTTGGTTATTTAGTATTAGACTAACGATTTTCTTTCGGTAAGGCTTCCTGTGTCGATGCGGTCATTTTGTTGCAGGCCCAGCCGATTTCTTCGTTCGATAACGTTCGGTCATAACGAGTTATGAAATGGATTGTAAACCAGCTAAATATTGTCGTATTTGGAAGAATAAAAACACGCAAATTAAATGTGAGTATAAGGTGATTTATGGAGTGTTTTTTAAGCATTCAATAAGAGTATTTTGGTTGTTATTAAACATTTCTCACGACTCGAAGCAAGGAGAATCCTAAAGCCCGTGGGTAAACACATCAAAATCAGCATTCTAAAAAAAACTATTTTGTTTTTATCTTTTCAGCTTATTTTCAACAGAACCCTGCCATTGAAGGAAGATGCTGGAAAGAATGCTTCATAAATTAATGAAACTAAATGTGTAGTCCAATTGCTTCTAAATAGTCCAGTTTAGAATTCTCTTTTACACAATCATCAGAAATTCCATTGTCTTTTTCATGCAACATGACTTCGCATTTTTACTGGATGATGCTAAATAATTTTAAATTAAAAATTACTGGCAGAATCATAATTTCAGTGACAACGTTTCAGTGTCTAAGAGATTGGTTAAGCGGGCTGCTTTCTTTTGTTTTTACGCTCGTATAGCTTGAGCACAAAAAAAACCGGACTGGCTCACTCCATATAAAGAGGTTCTAAAACAGAATGCGAAACTGGATAAATTTGAGAACGCATCTTTATCTACTAGGTTAGGCCTTCCACTCAGTTGCAAAATTAGTTGGGACACTACACATAACTTAGACGTAAACCGCTCAGTATTGTTCTCAAACTCTAACCCCTCCCCCCTCCACAATGTTGGTAGTCTCCATGACGATTAACATGTCACAACAATGCCAATGCAACATTGATGCGGGGGGAGGGGGATTTGAGGCGGGTGAAAACGTTGTATACATAAAAAAAGGAGAAGTTTCGAAAGGAAACGGGAAAAACTGTCAATGTCCCAACAATTTTGCAACTGAGTGTCTGGGAACAACACCGTCGATAAAAAAAGTTACAAGAAACATTCAAACTTGAATTTGATACATAAAGTGTAATTCATAAAAATGCAAGTAAATATGGAGTTTTGAGGAAATCCATAAACGTGGTGAAAAATTGCCATCGAAAAAGTGAATTTTCTTAACAAAATGATTAGCAAAAAATAACAGATATAACTGTACATTTGAATATAGGCTCCGTATTTTTTTCTCGCGCAAACCAAATGTGTGAAAGCGTTACCAAAAGTAAACAAACTGATAAATCAAAGTAGCATGAACACCTACCGAACCTGAGACTGTCACACATGGAAAAATCGCAATATTTTTTTGGTCAAAATTGTACTTGTGAAAAATGCAATGACGTTAAAAACATGAAAGCACATCGCGCGTATATAGCACAACCCCTATAAATGGTGACAAAATTCAGTAGCAGGCATTGACGCTCACACTAGCTAACACGGGTATACTACAACAACAGTACTACAAAATATGAAGAACACTAGCAACCTACAGTTGAAGATTAGTTAATAAGGGGCTCAACAACAATTTCATATAATGTCATGCCGTGCGTTGAGACAACTTCGTCTTCTGATATATAAGGATGTACATAATGTTTATACTGTTTTGTAATTATATAGTACAATAGAGTACTATATAGTATTAATCGTCTAAATACTCTAAAGGCCATAGGTTTAAGAAACCCATGCTAAAACCAGGTATTATGTTTTTGACATGTTTATAAATTGTTATGTTTTCATATCACGTGAAGTGAAATTGACAACGAACAGTCAACCACAGTTAACCTCTCAATTCACTTCGTTTTATCCGTCATTCGCAAATATTTTTAATATCCATATACCATTATTACTTCATTTTGATTACTACTACATATGCATTATAACTTTGAGATGTTTGCATACTATATCTTTAAGAACTGCACAGTTAACCGCAACAGCATGATAATAAAATTGTTAGACTATCATAATCCTTTACTCAAACAGTTAACCGGGTTAACTGTGGCTATCATCTTTCATCTTTATCGTGACAAATGTAAAATCATGTAACAAACTGCAATCTTGCAAGTGTTACGCAAAAGCTAATGCTTAACGATCAAGTCTAACACGACACAAAACTAAGGAATTCCTTCTTGATCATTTACAAAAGAAATTGGCATATTTACGCGCGCTATTACATAATGGCTGTCATATGACGTTTTTCTTTTACGTGAAAACATCTCATTTCGTTGTTTAAATGTCATTTTCATTCTTTTTTTGGGTTGTATATCGTGAGGCTTTTCATTTTAAAACGTTTCATTTACAGTTATAAAAGAAGCTTGCGAGTTATATTGCAAAAATGACTCAGACACTCAGTTGCAAAATTAGTTGGGACACTACACATAACTTAGACGTAAACCGCTCAGTATTGTTCTCAAACTCTAACCCCTCCCCCCTCCACAATGTTGGTAGTCTCCATGACGATTAACATGTCACAACAATGCCAATGCAACATTGATGCGGGGGGAGGGGGATTTGAGGCGGGTGAAAACGTTGTATACATAAAAAAAAGGAGAAGTTTCGAAAGGAAACGGGAAAAACTGTCAATGTCCCAACAATTTTGCAACTGAGTGTCTGGGAACAACACCGTCGATAAAAAAAGTTACAAGAAACATTCAAACTTGAATTTGATACATAAAGTGTAATTCATAAAAATGCAAGTAAATATGGAGTTTTGAGGAAATCCATAAACGTGGTGAAAAATTGCCATCGAAAAAGTGAATTTTCTTAACAAAATGATTAGCAAAAAATAACAGATATAACTGTACATTTGAATATAGGCTCCGTATTTTTTTCTCGCGCAAACCAAATGTGTGAAAGCGTTACCAAAAGTAAACAAACTGATAAATCAAAGTAGCATGAACACCTACCGAACCTGAGACTGTCACACATGGAAAAATCGCAATATTTTTTTGGTCAAAATTGTACTTGTGAAAAATGCAATGACGTTAAAAACATGAAAGCACATCGCGCGTATATAGCACAACCCCTATAAATGGTGACAAAATTCAGTAGCAGGCATTGACGCTCACACTAGCTAACACGGGTATACTACAACAACAGTACTACAAAATATGAAGAACACTAGCAACCTACAGTTGAAGATTAGTTAATAAGGGGCTCAACAACAATTTCATATAATGTCATGCCGTGCGTTGAGACAACTTCGTCTTCTGATATATAAGGATGTACATAATGTTTATACTGTTTTGTAATTATATAGTACAATAGAGTACTATATAGTATTAATCGTCTAAATACTCTAAAGGCCATAGGTTTAAGAAACCCATGCTAAAACCAGGTATTATGTTTTTGACATGTTTATAAATTGTTATGTTTTCATATCACGTGAAGTGAAATTGACAACGAACAGTCAACCACAGTTAACCTCTCAATTCACTTCGTTTTATCCGTCATTCGCAAATATTTTTAATATCCATATACCATTATTACTTCATTTTGATTACTACTACATATGCATTATAACTTTGAGATGTTTGCATACTATATCTTTAAGAACTGCACAGTTAACCGCAACAGCATGATAATAAAATTGTTAGACTATCATAATCCTTTACTCAAACAGTTAACCGGGTTAACTGTGGCTATCATCTTTCATCTTTATCGTGACAAATGTAAAATCATGTAACAAACTGCAATCTTGCAAGTGTTACGCAAAAGCTAATGCTTAACGATCAAGTCTAACACGACACAAAACTAAGGAATTCCTTCTTGATCATTTACAAAAGAAATTGGCATATTTACGCGCGCTATTACATAATGGCTGTCATATGACGTTTTTCTTTTACGTGAAAACATCTCATTTCGTTGTTTAAATGTCATTTTCATTCTTTTTTTGGGTTGTATATCGTGAGGCTTTTCATTTTAAAACGTTTCATTTACAGTTATAAAAGAAGCTTGCGAGTTATATTGCAAAAATGACTCAGACACTCAGTTGCAAAATTAGTTGGGACACTACACATAACTTAGACGTAAACCGCTCAGTATTGTTCTCAAACTCTAACCCCTCCCCCCTCCACAATGTTGGTAGTCTCCATGACGATTAACATGTCACAACAATGCCAATGCAACATTGGTGCGGGGGGAGGGGGATTTGAGGCGGGTGAAAACGTTGTATACATAAAAAAAAGGAGAAGTTTCGAAAGGAAACGGGAAAAACTGTCAATGTCCCAACAATTTTGCAACTGAGTGTCTGGGAACAACACCGTCGATAAAAAAAGTTACAAGAAACATTCAAACTTGAATTTGATACATAAAGTGTAATTCATAAAAATGCAAGTAAATATGGAGTTTTGAGGAAATCCATAAACGTGGTGAAAAATTGCCATCGAAAAAGTGAATTTTCTTAACAAAATGATTAGCAAAAAATAACAGATATAACTGTACATTTGAATATAGGCTCCGTATTTTTTTCTCGCGCAAACCAAATGTGTGAAAGCGTTACCAAAAGTAAACAAACTGATAAATCAAAGTAGCATGAACACCTACCGAACCTGAGACTGTCACGCATGGAAAAATCGCAATATTTTTTTGGTCAAAATTGTACTTGTGAAAAATGCAATGACGTTAAAAACATGAAAGCACATCGCGCGTATATAGCACAACCCCTATAAATGGTGACAAAATTCAGTAGCAGGCATTGACGCTCACACTAGCTAACACGGGTATACTACAACAACAGTACTACAAAATATGAAGAACACTAGCAACCTACAGTTGAAGATTAGTTAATAAGGGGCTCAACAACAATTTCATATAATGTCATGCCGTGCGTTGAGACAACTTCGTCTTCTGATATATAAGGATGTACATAATGTTTATACTGTTTTGTAATTATATAGTACAATAGAGTACTATATAGTATTAATCGTCTAAATACTCTAAAGGCCATAGGTTTAAGAAACCCATGCTAAAACCAGGTATTATGTTTTTGACATGTTTATAAATTGTTATGTTTTCATATCACGTGAAGTGAAATTGACAACGAACAGTCAACCACAGTTAACCTCTCAATTCACTTCGTTTTATCCGTCATTCGCAAATATTTTTAATATCCATATACCATTATTACTTCATTTTGATTACTACTACATATGCATTATAACTTTGAGATGTTTGCATACTATATCTTTAAGAACTGCACAGTTAACCGCAACAGCATGATAATAAAATTGTTAGACTATCATAATCCTTTACTCAAACAGTTAACCGGGTTAACTGTGGCTATCATCTTTCATCTTTATCGTGACAAATGTAAAATCATGTAACAAACTGCAATCTTGCAAGTGTTACGCAAAAGCTAATGCTTAACGATCAAGTCTAACACGACACAAAACTAAGGAATTCCTTCTTGATCATTTACAAAAGAAATTGGCATATTTACGCGCGCTATTACATAATGGCTGTCATATGACGTTTTTCTTTTACGTGAAAACATCTCATTTCGTTGTTTAAATGTCATTTTCATTCTTTTTTTGGGTTGTATATCGTGAGGCTTTTCATTTTAAAACGTTTCATTTACAGTTATAAAAGAAGCTTGCGAGTTATATTGCAAAAATGACTCAGACACTCAGTTGCAAAATTAGTTGGGACACTACACATAACTTAGACGTAAACCGCTCAGTATTGTTCTCAAACTCTAACCCCTCCCCCCTCCACAATGTTGGTAGTCTCCATGACGATTAACATGTCACAACAATGCCAATGCAACATTGGTGCGGGGGGAGGGGGATTTGAGGCGGGTGAAAACGTTGTATACATAAAAAAAAGGAGAAGTTTCGAAAGGAAACGGGAAAAACTGTCAATGTCCCAACAATTTTGCAACTGAGTGTCTGGGAACAACACCGTCGATAAAAAAAGTTACAAGAAACATTCAAACTTGAATTTGATACATAAAGTGTAATTCATAAAAATGCAAGTAAATATGGAGTTTTGAGGAAATCCATAAACGTGGTGAAAAATTGCCATCGAAAAAGTGAATTTTCTTAACAAAATGATTAGCAAAAAATAACAGATATAACTGTACATTTGAATATAGGCTCCGTATTTTTTTCTCGCGCAAACCAAATGTGTGAAAGCGTTACCAAAAGTAAACAAACTGATAAATCAAAGTAGCATGAACACCTACCGAACCTGAGACTGTCACACATGGAAAAATCGCAATATTTTTTTGGTCAAAATTGTACTTGTGAAAAATGCAATGACGTTAAAAACATGAAAGCACATCGCGCGTATATAGCACAACCCCTATAAATGGTGACAAAATTCAGTAGCAGGCATTGACGCTCACACTAGCTAACACGGGTATACTACAACAACAGTACTACAAAATATGAAGAACACTAGCAACCTACAGTTGAAGATTAGTTAATAAGGGGCTCAACAACAATTTCATATAATGTCATGCCGTGCGTTGAGACAACTTCGTCTTCTGATATATAAGGATGTACATAATGTTTATACTGTTTTGTAATTATATAGTACAATAGAGTACTATATAGTATTAATCGTCTAAATACTCTAAAGGCCATAGGTTTAAGAAACCCATGCTAAAACCAGGTATTATGTTTTTGACATGTTTATAAATTGTTATGTTTTCATATCACGTGAAGTGAAATTGACAACGAACAGTCAACCACAGTTAACCTCTCAATTCACTTCGTTTTATCCGTCATTCGCAAATATTTTTAATATCCATATACCATTATTACTTCATTTTGATTACTACTACATATGCATTATAACTTTGAGATGTTTGCATACTATATCTTTAAGAACTGCACAGTTAACCGCAACAGCATGATAATAAAATTGTTAGACTATCATAATCCTTTACTCAAACAGTTAACCGGGTTAACTGTGGCTATCATCTTTCATCTTTATCGTGACAAATGTAAAATCATGTAACAAACTGCAATCTTGCAAGTGTTACGCAAAAGCTAATGCTTAACGATCAAGTCTAACACGACACAAAACTAAGGAATTCCTTCTTGATCATTTACAAAAGAAATTGGCATATTTACGCGCGCTATTACATAATGGCTGTCATATGACGTTTTTCTTTTACGTGAAAACATCTCATTTCGTTGTTTAAATGTCATTTTCATTCTTTTTTTGGGTTGTATATCGTGAGGCTTTTCATTTTAAAACGTTTCATTTACAGTTATAAAAGAAGCTTGCGAGTTATATTGCAAAAATGACTCAGACACTCAGTTGCAAAATTAGTTGGGACACTACACATAACTTAGACGTAAACCGCTCAGTATTGTTCTCAAACTCTAACCCCTCCCCCCTCCACAATGTTGGTAGTCTCCATGACGATTAACATGTCACAACAATGCCAATGCAACATTGATGCGGGGGGAGGGGGATTTGAGGCGGGTGAAAACGTTGTATACATAAAAAAAAGGAGAAGTTTCGAAAGGAAACGGGAAAAACTGTCAATGTCCCAACAATTTTGCAACTGAGTGTTCTGTCCACACTAAAACGCATGAATCCAAAACAATTTTATGTAGATTCTATTTTCTGATGAGAAATTCGTGTCACGATTTCGGAACAAAAGTTGTGATTTCAAGTTTATCCGAGTGTAACCATTGCTCAAAGTCATCTCGTTGCGTGACTTGTTTACTATTGTGTGATGTAGTTAGTCCCAGTCACGCAATCTAATCCTAGCGTAACTACTCCAAACGAAAGGTTGTGAAGAAGCATTTGAACGACTGTTACCACATGACGTGACATTGCACATGGAAGAGCGATACTGCATAATGAGATGTTGACGGTCGTGGCTTTGGTTTGTGATAGCTGTTTTGAAGTCTTGTGAACTTTTGAAATAAATTATTCGAGATTGAAAGTAATATTGTCATGGCAAGAATCCCTTGCAGTGTTTTTTTTTTTAAGGGTTTGTCACGCAACAATCCCTAAAAACAGCAGTGAAGCTATTTAAAAAAAAACTTCCAGAACCAAAAGATCTAGAAAATCGATAGGACGTAAGCGATGGGAAAGTTGAAAAGAAAAAGAAACACACGCACACAAAACAAGAACAACAACAGCAAACAAACAAAAAATTCGTAAGGCCGGAAGTCGAAATAAAATAAATCGTACAAATGAATAATCATATATATTTGAGTAAGTCACTTTTTAACTGTAAAAATCTGAATAAAATTAACAGTGAAGGAATAAAATAAATTCAAAACTGCTGTAAATGAAACGAAAAAAAAAATGGAGTGGTCTTTTAAATTCTTTTTTGACTTCGTTGGAAATGGGTGGCAATTAGTATCGCTGCCTGCTGATTAGATTAAATCGAAATGCGTGTCGGAGTCAAAATAGCTTCCCTTCATATCGCCAAAAGCGTGCTGCGAATAATTAAAATGTACGCTATGCTACGGACCATTGTCTCGTGGTCAAGTGCAAAACCACCAACCGTAACTATGACAACATACTCGATGTATAGTCAAATAGTTGTTTCTTCCACGTTTTATTTTGTGGCTCAAAATAAAACGTGGAAGAAACAACTATTTGACTATATAATGATGCCCACGTACCAACCAATTTTAAACATACTCGATTTTATTATACAACAAGTCTGTTTAAATTTTTCTATGAACATTTTGGTTACAATTATTTCATTTTTAATAAAAACAATGAATTTGCTTCTGGATTGAACTGTGACTGCAAGCTGAGTAGGCTTTTATGTTAAACTGCCTTTCTTTTAATCTTTCTAAAACCGAAAGTAAACAAATCACTTTTAAAGCGAAAATTTAGTTTAAACATGTTTGTTTTGATGTTAAAAAACAGCCAGATATTCAGCCAAAATCGTCTTACTTTTTGAATATTTCTATCGATGAAATAGAGAAATTTCTCGACGAAAATATAACAAATACTACGCATAAAAATATTGACATTATAAGCTAATCATCCGCTCAAGACATTCTTGGATTTGTAGTGATTCGATTTGATGTTTGGAAGATTGTTTTTCGCTGAACAAATAATTTCATAGAGCGAGAAATATTCAAGTAAAGGTGGTAATGCAATTATAAACACTTCGCAAAATATATTCGCTTTTCAGTGTATTGTTTGCCTATTAAGAAATACCTGAAGTTGTCAATATTAGTGTGAAGTTTTCACGATATATAAAACACAAAAATTACTCATTTGCACAATCGTCAACTAGCCAGGACCATCGAGTATGGTGCTCGTATTGTTTTCAAGTGTTCGCTGTAATTTGATTTCGCCAAACTCAGTCGACGAACAAAATTTTACAAATGTTATTGCTACAAAATCCACCAAAAGTTCAGTTAAAACAGTACTTTTCCAGCTTCAAAGTAAGCTAGTAAAACCAACGTTTGTTGAAGAGTCTCAAAGCGTTGAATTCAATGATAAAATATGCCATTTGGTCTATAAAAGGTGTCGCGTATAACTTTCGTTCGTCCGAATTGATCACCTCGTACAGATGGAGCATATTCATTTATCTTCCAGCCAACTTCCCAAGCACTTGTGATGGGAAACTCGTATTTTTCCTCGGGTTTCTTCAGCTTTCTCTTCTGTAAGTACTGATATCTTCCTTCTCCCAAAGCACTGAATCCTTTGTAAAGTAAACCCTTTGTCCCTGTTGAAACGGGACGCATTTCAACAAGAAGTGCATTGAGATCCGTCTTCGCCGCTTCCTCAAACTTCTCCTTGCTTGAAGCTTGTAGACTCTTCTGGTCTGTGGCTTTCTTCTTTGATTCGGAGACCTTTAAGCTGCTCAGTGGTTTTAGAACAAGTCCTTCTTTGCGTGGTTTCGGAGCGAAACTTGAGCGAGAAAACTCCTTTGAGTAGCGCGTGTGCCACATAAGTCGAACCATGGCTTCTTTTTCGATAGATTCTTTCCAGAAATTCTGCCTCTGAGTATCCATGTTTAGTTCACGAACCATTTTGGTGGATTTAGTATTGTTTCACAGCTTGAAACAAGTTAAAATTTGATGTTCTTTTCAGCAATTTCAAGTTCTTCGCGATCTTAGAATGTCTATTGGAATGTGTGACACAAGTTCCACACAAACGTTGCTATAGCAACGGAGAGCTTCCCATCAATCCTTGCGCTGTTGACCGACGAAAAATAAGCAAATGAAAAACACGCAAAAAACTAGGAAAAAATAAATCAATAAATAAATAAATAAACAAACAATAAATAAATAAATAAATAAATAAATAAATAAATAAATAAATAAATAAATAAATAAATAAATAAATAAATAAATAAATAAATGAATGAATTAATTAATTAATTAATTAATTAATTAATTAATTAATTAATGAATAAATAAATAAATAAATAAATAAATATATAATTAAAAAATAAATAAATAAATAAAATAAATAAATAGGTACGTAAATAAACAGATAAATTTATAATGAAAAAGATAAATAGTTAATCACAACTGATAAACAATCGATACACTCGTTTGCAAAAGAAGTTATAGTATACATTTATATATATTTATTCATTTATACAAATATCCAAATTCAAATTGCAAAGTAAGCTTTTTTTACACACACATACACACAAAAACACACACACACACACACACACACACACACAAAAACAACAACATCAACAACAAAACAAACCTATTCTATAATTTTGACATTCTGATATTCCAGGAGAAGCTCTTAGTGCGCAAGCTCGGGCTGTGAGAAAGCACTACGCGGGCATTATAGTTTTAACAAAAATAGTGTATATATGATAAAATTTACTTTAATGTTCTGGCATCATCGTTATTTATTTGAAAAAAAAGGAGAAAGTTCTTAGGTTTGCTGTCACCAAAAAAGGAGAAAGCGGGGACAAGAAATAAAAAAAATAAAAAATTAAATATCCAATGAAAAGACGAAAATCATAATTTCAGTAAAACTTTGATGTTACGGTTACGCCAATTAGTGCGATATGTTACCATTACGCCAAATAGTGGAATACAATAACAGTATAGTAAAAACGGCAGTATTATACTTTAGGAAAGCGTAATACTCAACAGTGGACGTAGTAGCTTCCAATTCCACTATTTGACGTAATGGTAACATATTGCACTAATTGGCGTAACTGTAACACCAATTATTATATGACCGTGAATCTTGGAGTCTGGACACTAGCAAATGGAGCAATCTGATTGGTTATACGCGCTTCCCGACCGGTTAATATCCCCCTGTATTAAGACCGCGGACCGATCGACTGAGTAGCTGGCCTTTTAACGATTGAAAAGCTGATTGTTTTTTACATTTTCAAAACATTTTCATGGGAGAAGAGGTCGTTGGTGAGAATAAACACCACCGAAAATCCCAGTCGATGTGTTTTTTATCGTTATTATTTTTTACCGCAATTTTTGTAGTTTTTCTCTACTTGTTTTTTGGTTACTGTCAAAAAAGTCCTGTTCAATGCAATCGATCGTCCGAACTTCACAATAAATCACACAATTTGCACAGAAATATCCAGCTTTAGTGGAGAATGCCTATAACAAAAAAAAGATTCTTCGTTCTGTAAGCTTTCTTTCTTTCTTTGTTGAGAATTTGATGTTAGAGTGTTCAAAAATAGATCCAAAGCCGCCACAAAACGACTGCAAGTAATCGCTAAATCCAAACTCGTAAAACTAGACCAAAACGATCTCATTTCAAAACAAACACAAGTTTAAATTATTACTGGTAATTGATAATCAAGAATAGATAGAAATGTCATTCATAAAGTGGATTTTTTAGTGTGTTATTGCGAGAAAACAAGAACAAACAAGTTTGCTTGATCAAAACTATGCCAATTTCAAGTTTTGGGCTTTTCGACGAAAACGAACAACAACTATCAATAGAAACGATTTGTCAAATCATGAACACATTTATTGCATTAAGCTACTTACATTTTCTTAATTTTCATTGATAATTTGTCCATTTACACATTTTTTTCTTGAGAAAAACGTCTCGCTAACTTTAGCACACCGTCCGGCTCCAGCATCGACTGACAGCATTTTCAAGGGTTTGTCAAGGTTTTCAGCCAATCACCGCGCGAAAAATATTGTGATTGATTGATTGATTTTAGTTTTTTTGAAGAAAAAAAATTGTTCTAATTTTTTAATTAAAAAGGTCATATAATAAATGCCTTATTAACCGAGCTTGGTCGGTCTATACAGGAGAATCTTGACCTCGGTCGGGTACAGACCTCACTGCGTTCGGTCTGTACTTTTCGACCTCGGTCAAGATTCTCCTGTACAGACCTCCCGCTCGGTTAATAAGATCTAATTACTAACCGTAAATGGGGCTTCCTGTCTCCTGGTGTTGCACCTTTGCGATTTCGTCGACGCCGTGTCTTCTAGTTTGCATGTTTCGTCAGGTACGTTCCTGTGTAAATGAAGTTCTAATGTCATTTTTATGAAACTTTGTACAAAGCTATTTCATTATATGAGGATTTTAGAAATGCAATAAAAATCGGGGGTCACCGAGTTTGTTTTTGAGGTACAAGGCGTAGAAAATGGGGTATTTTGACGAAAGAACGCGCTGCGCGCATTTAACAGGCTATCCGCGTAAAAGCGGTCCGGTGGCATTAACTTTGGGATTTGGATTTTGCTGATCTTTTGTGCAATGAGAAAGTATTATATACTTATAACAAAACCACAATTTAAATAATGTTTACTTTTGAATTTTTTGTGTCACGAATTTTATCCGTTAGTGTTAGCGCTTGCTGTGGCCGGTTTCGTGCATTTTCGAAGCTAAAATTTAATGCAAATTTCAACGGCGGTATTTTACAAAATAACAATTACTGCCCAAAACAAATGCCAGAACCAGTTCATTGATAAACAGACACGATTTCAAACTCATTCAGCAAAAATCTAGGACGTTACAATATTTTGATTTCACCCATGTTACGCATAATTATCGAACACGTGAAAATTCATCAAACTCATGCTCGATTTTCTAGAAAGTGGGGCATGCATTTGGAATTAAATTAGTACTGGAGAAACGTAGATACAATAGCAATTGTTAACAAGAAAAGAAACCTTGCGGCTACTATTTAACAAAACAGCTAGAGGCTCGTAAACTTAGCGAATTCGGGGTTTTGGATGTTTTGCCTTCATTTTGACAGTCTCGTTGAAATAACAGATTGCATCGACATCCTTCGCTAATGAGTCTAAAACCATTTATCATGAAAGGAAATGTTGTAAAAATGCACAGAAATTCTATTTTCAAGGAACAAGTCTCAGTTTTTGCAATTGAACGTCGTCGTATATTCAACGTTTCTCATCTGGATTAGTTGTCAACTTTCGTAGTTTGTACTTTATGTACTTTATCTCACTCGAAGATAAATTTCGTATCTCAGTGCACACATGTAACATCCTTTATTTGTCTATTAATGCTGGGCTACCTGTGTTAAGATGAGCCAGATCTCTGTTTGGGGTGGGCGCGAAAGTCGATTTGAGGTCAATTTCTGATCACTTGTCGTTGAGCGATTGTACTAATGGAATCATAAATCAGCTTGCATTATGTCAGAAATACCGTCCAAAAGAGAAGAAGTTTTGAATTCTGTACATAAAGTACAAGCTACGAAAGTTGACAACTAATCCAGATGAGAAACGTTGAATATACGACGACGTTCAATTGCAAAAATTGAGACTTGTTCCTTGAAAATAGAATTTCTGTACATTTTTAAAACACTTCCTTTCATGACAAATGGTTTTAGACTCATTAGCGAACGATGTCGATGTGCTTCAAAATGTTATGAAGTCTGTTTTATGGATAATTATAAGATAAACTAAATATTATATGGTCGCTTGAGGATACGAAATATACAGATATATTTCTCTCTTTTTTCTTTTTTTTTCTTTTTTTTTTCTTTTTTTTCTTTTTTTTTTTTTTGCTATGTTATTTTCTTTTCATAATTATTTGAATTAATTTCTTCTTTTGTTTGCTTTTTCATCTATAGTCATTTTTGATTGATTGATTGATGGATGGATTGGCTGATTGATCAACAATTTTGATAATTGGTAGTGAATGAACAAGTGAATGAATGAATGAATGAATGAATGATTGAATGAATAATTCATTTAATTAAATCGGAGCTCTGCTATTAGGTTTACCTAATTTTTATATTACGTCTTTTTTTCAAATCTGGGTTTGTTGTTGTCGATTTCAAATGAGCGCGATCGGGCTTACCATATTTTATTATATAAACTATAATGTTTACAAGGATTTCAGCCACTGAGAAATATCGTATTTGAACACATAAAAATGTAACCAATCAGATTTCAGTTTGGTAAAGAAATTGCACTAGGCGCGGGAAAATTACAGTTCGGGTTGGCAGCTTTGCATGACTTGCATGGCCTTGTTTGCACTTGTTAATTGTCTTTCCTCAACTCACTGATATTTTAAAAGTGAAAAACATGACTGAAATACAAAGGTTTGTCACATTCGAGTTACAGGATGTAATTGATTTTATTGAGGAAGAGGAAAATGTAAACACTATGGTTGCATCAGCCGAAAGACATCTAAAGCAACGCCAGTACAGCGAGTTATGTTTACTTTAGTTATTCAATATTTTTTCAGTTTTGCTAGCTTATTTTCTGGCCATTTTTAAGATATTTTTCTTAAAAGGCTAAAAAGTGGAACTGTACAGTCAAGTGTTGAACTTGAGTTGGTAGTTTTTCACTATTGATTCTCGGTTTTTGTTACGTCTTTTTATTACTGCTTTGTATTTGGAAAGTTTTCCCTAATAAAAAAATAATAAAAACCCAAGTTGTTATGGTTTATTTAATAAACAGAAAAATACATGACCGCTTGGAGATATGGAATTTATTTTGTTGTGTTCAAATTTGATATCTCACTCGTTCGCTGCACTCACTCGTGAGATATTAATTTGAACACTCGAAGATAAATTCCATATCTCCGCCCGGCCATGTATTATTCTCTATTTCTTATTTATTACAACCTCGTCCCCAGGGCCCCTCTTCTTCGTTATTGACAATATGGCGGACGCTCGCAGAAAGACCCTGGCAAACAGTGCTTTGTCACGTGATCAAATACTCCAAGATTTTAAGTATTTTATTGTCACGTGATTAATTTTGGGCAAAAATGGCGGTACATTGTTTTGAAAATGTTCGTGAATGAGGATTATTGAAAATTCAAATTGATATAAAAGAGAACGGTTAACACCCAAGCAACCACGTCAAAAAATGCTGAAACTAAATGGTCATCAAAGTCGTGTTTAGCTACCGATTACTTCGCTTGAATTATTATTCAGCGATGTTTTTAATTTGATGGAAAAATAAAACAGTTGGCCACACAAGATATGATCGAGGGATGCAAAAACATTTTAATGGATCTTCGTAATCTGGTTTAAGGCAGTAGTATGAGCTATAAAATTATGTGCTTAAACGATTTATATTACGTTGTATAGATGTATATGTTAGAATAGTTTCTTATATTATGTTTTTTTCGTACGCCTGCGGAGTAGTTTATTAAACTAACTGCGGACTGGACATACATATATCTGTAAACTGAAAATGATAAAAACTTGTAATAAAGAACATGATTGATTGATATTTTGATTGGTAGTGTTTTAAACGGTTTAATATATTTGAAGTTACATCAACTGGTTATCGTCTGACAGCTGGAAAAATAACTATGAAAACTTAAATATGTTTATATGTTATGATGTGTTCGTTAGTGCTGATTGTCTACTTAAAATGAATGTAATGAAAAGCACTCCTGTTTATGTGTTAAAATACTCCCACTGCAAACTGTTTCTCATGTTTTTTTTAATTTTTTAATTTTTTATTTATTTATTTTTATTTTGTCCACATCACAAGGCCTGTAAGAACGTGCTAATCAGAATTCGTCACAGGCAGCCCAAGCTAATTATCTGTCAATATTTAAAAAAATCATTTCAGTTTTAAACTTGAAATAAGTTAAGAATACAAATCAAGGTCATTTAAGAAGTCTCGATATACAAAAAAGCCTTTTTTTACTTTTTATCCTCCCCCATACTAAAATTAAGACAAGGCTGGAAAGCTCCGTACCATCGAACTCCAATCGCTCGTAAAATTCCCTCTCAAAACTTATCTAGAAGTCGTCGAAATAATACCAAAGAAGGTCAAAGTATCCATGAATACCTAATCAAGGCACAGTGCAAGTTTGGTTTCACTGCAATCCCGTCTTGCTGACATTTTCGACTTTTAAGTTCAATTTCTTGCTTTCCCGGTAGGCTTGAAGCCAATGACCACCGCCAATCCGTTCAGAATCAGATGACTGCCTCGTTTTGAAAACGACAAATCATGACCTTCCGGGGAGGTGGCTCGTCTTCCAACCTCGCTGTCGATTAGACAAAACACGACGCTCTCTTATTAACTAAATGTGTTCTCGTCACAATTATTAGCCAAATCTGGAATTCAATGCCACAAGAGTACGTTGAGGTTCTACTACACACCATATCTACAGAAATCTTCGAAAGAGTCAACCGAGAAAGTCTGACATTGGGCTACGAATACTAGATAATGTGGACTATATCGACCGGACATAAAACTGAATGACCGTTTGACAATAATAACAGACAGACCTGGATAGAAAAGTTTGGTATTCAATACACGGTCCATGATCAACAACCAAAGAAATTCTTCATGAGATATGTTTCAATTTACATGTAAGAGAGTGTCGTGTTTTGTCAAATCCACAGCGAGGTTGGTAGACGAGCCACCTCCCCGGCAGGTCATGATTTGTTGTTTTCAAAACGAGGTAGTCATCTGATTCTAAACGGATTGGCTTTGGTCATTGGCTTCAAGCCTACCGAGAAAGCAAGAAATTGAACTTAAAAGTCGAAAATGTCAGCAAGACGGGATCGCAGTGAAATCAAACTTGCACTGTGCCTTGATTAGGTATTCATGGATACTTTGACCGTCTTTGTTATTATTTGGACGACTTCTATATAAGTTTTGAGAGGGAATTTTACGAGCGATTGGAGTTCGATGGTACCGAGCTTTCCAGCCTTGTCTTATTTTTAGTATGGGGGAGGGTACAAATTAAAAAAAGGCTGTTTTGTATATCGAGACTTCTTTAATGACCTTGATTTGTATTCTTAATTTATTTTAAGTTTAAAACTGAATGATGTTAATAAATATTGACAGATAATGAGCTTGGGCTGCCTGTAAATTCGTCATAAAGCACTGTTTGCCAGGTTCTTTCTTCGAGCGTCCGCCATCTTGTCAATAGCGAAAAAGAGGGGCCCTAGGGACAAGGTTGTATTTATTGTGCTCCGCTAAAATTAGTTCATGGTCTCAATCATCAACCACATTATTAGACAGCTCTATAGCTCCTCCAATCGCAAGTTATTAATTATTAAATTCATAAGGCCCATGCAACATAGAAAAATGCTGGTGCTATGTAAACTAGACCAACTTGACGCAGCTGCTGGACACGAAACATCATCCTGATATTTTGACAATCGCCATAACGTAAAAAAGTATCTGACAATCGAGAATAACCACTAGTACAGTTCCCTCTCTTTTCGTGTTTTTGTTAGCACAAATAAAAAGTGTTTATTAATTAAAGAACCATTACAGAACCTTTCAACACTGACGATGTCCATTTTGCCAATAATTTTGATGATTGTGCTCTGTTCTACTGAAATTGTTGGTAGAATTCTTCGAACGAACTGCTTAAAGGATGGAACCTTTACAAACGTTTTAACAGGTAAGTAAGAAAAAGGAGGATGAGAGATAAGATTTTTCTGATAATGTTTTAATTGAACTTGTTTTTTTATTCTAATTAATAATATCTTAAAGCTAGATCATTTTTGAGGCAATTGAGAGGAGTAAACATTAAAAGCCTCTCATCCAAAGGGGAATGTTTTAACAGTTTACATGTGTTTACTATATACAAAAGTCTTTCATGATCATACATAAAAAAAACAATTTTAACATTTAACATTTTCCCTCGATTTTTTTTTTTTTTTCATAGTATGTTAACTTTTTGCAGTTTTCAGTTATTTCGCACCATCAAAAAGAGTAAATATATTATTATTGTGGGGTGGAAATGTTGATAAAGAATTACAGTGAAGTGAACAGGCTGAAAATGAACTAATATAAACGCAAATAAAATGATTGATGAGAAGTACGAGACCATGTCAGTAGATAAAATATGTACCAAATGAAAGCTTAGAAAATGTTTTATAAACCTCCTATTTAGAAGTATATCTGTTTAGTGTTTGACAGAGAAAATCAAAAATTTGTGAAGACATTTTGCGCGTCCCGAACAAAAACTTTTGATCCCGAGAATGTCCTGCGAAAGTAAAACAGACTAAAAATCACAAGAAATAGTTTAAATCGGAAAATAATTGCACTCTACCAACACTAGAATATACAAAAAAGACACACCCACAATTAATTAAACCACTATAGCCTCCTTGATCTCACTTTTGAGCTTTTTGTCGAGGTAAAGCACGGCAACGATGGCGACTACAGGATAATTTACTAGAAGCCGGTCAAGCGTAGCGTTGATATATCGGTGGCAGCGATGAGTCTGGAGAGCGGCTCATTTGCATACAAAAGAGTCACTCCCTCCCTCCTAAACCACTTTAATCAAATAAGGGCGGTATTTTTCATTCCTCTCGAACGGTGTAATTTCCTAATTAATTTTCATAAGTGTTAAGAAGGCTCCATAATAGTTATGGGACGTCTAGGATGTTAGAGGTTTATTAAAAATCAACTGCCCACAAAGCTCATGGTCGGACTATATTTCAAAAACTTTGAGTCAAAGATTCAGTTTTTGCACAAATGATCACGTAACCTGTCACCATAGCAACGCTATGGCTGTCATAATAAAGCTTATTTTTAACGTAGAAAAAAGCTCTAGTTTTAAGCGGTAATTTTTTTTTGAAAACATTGTATATGGATTTCAGTACGATGTCCTAGCATATATTGTCGTGACAAAAAAATCCCAACTGAAGAACCTTAAAAATAACGGAATAATGGTTTTTCCTAAATCAAAAAAAATTCTGTAATTGGAAAATCGATGAAAATTTGCAAACTACTCTATAATATCACTAAAATAATACTCTGAAAGTTGAAAAAAAATTTACCGCTCAGTTTTCGAGCTATTTTTATTTTTTTAAAGGTGCGTATTGTATATTTCATGGCATCATCACAAAAAAAATTCTTCAAGTTTGAGGTGTGCGTAGTGCGTGGTCATGCACGAGCGTGCGCGCTGAAATTATATGGAGCCACCTTAATTTATCTCAACCTAGTCTAGTTTATATTTTTGGCAATATAAACTTGACTGCATTGATCATATGACTTTTTTTAATTCCCTAAGAAGAGCATGCCTTTTTAAAAGCAATTCAAACATATCTCCAACTAAGTTTAATTTAGGTAAACAAGGACAGGAATCACGATACAACGAATTTGGCTATAAAATACATGCAAAAAAAAAAACTACATGCAAATTGTACTACAATAATCTTAATTTGCAATACATGTCCAATAGACTCCAATGGATTTTCCATTGGAATCTAGTCGTCAAAAAATAAAGCTTTATTGGCGTTCCTGTACAGTATGAGTAAGACTTCACGGATGGATCGAAATTGGATGGATTCCATCGAAAAACGAAACATTCTAGTGGTTTGTTGTTACTTTAAAATATCCTCAGGAAGCCCGGTGACATCTGTTTTTCGGGATGAAGCAGGCGTCACGGATGGATTCCAATGGATCCATTGGAGTCGGATGGATTCCATCGGAAAACCAAAAAGTCCAGTGGGTTGTTGTTACTCTAAAATATATCAGAATTCTCGTTTCAATATTCACCATCTTTTACAAATCTCACAATTACACTTCTCGCTCAAATTTAAACAGATATTATATATTGTCATATTCGTGTCGTTTCAAACATCCGATCCTTTGACAATCACATTTCCCACTCTCAAAATACAAATTATTATCAGATTTCTCGTTTCAAACACCCGATCCTCGTATAACCTAGACAACCACATTTCTCACTCACACAATACACATTATTAAACCATACAATTCGCGAAGTGCTTTTGCGAATCGTATCGATTTGTGATATTAACTAAAAATCAAAAATTTATCCATAGTTATTAACTGTGATTTCTCATACCAAAACAAAACGGAATTCTTCTTGCCATTTCTAGGTCTTAGTCAAACTAAAACTAAAACAATATTAGTTTTCGTCGTTTTTAAAGCCTCGCAAATTGCTAGAATCCGACAGTAGCTAATTTGAACTCATACATTGTGACTCAGGCAGCGTTTACACGAAGCCGGCTATTTTTTTAGCCGACTAAAAATATAGTCATTTACATAGCGTTTTCATGTAAACGCTTATCGTTTTCGCATCGTTTTCGGTAGCTTGAAGAGCATCTGTAAGCATTTTGGTGAATAAAAGTTTGAATAACTCTCTCATTATGACTGAGCCAAAGTGAGGACTTCAGCGTTTTCGAAAATAGCCGGCTAAAGCGTTTACACGAAAACGCATAGCCGTCGTTTTCGAAAATATCCACTCTGAGAGGCGTTTTCAAAAATAGCCGGATAAGTAGCGTTTTCGTGTAAACGGTAGGCCTAAACGGATAAAAAAATGCGCGTTTACGAAAATAGCCGGCTTCGTGTAAACGCTGCCTCAATTGAGTCGTTTTCAAACGCCGGAAAACTCGCTTGCACAGTCAAAACAAAACGCCCTACTATCAATATAAAAGATTTTGTTGTTTTTTAAATCGCCCGGAAACTTCAAAAAACTCCCGATCACCAGTCAAAACTAAACGCTCGACTATCAATTTAAAACATTATAATACATAATATATATTTTTCGTTTTCAGAGCGCCCAAAAACTTCATGAAACACGTGATCTACAGTCAAAACAAAACGCTCTACTGTTAACTTCAAACATTATAATACATATAATTTTTTTTAATCGTTTTTAAAGCCCCAGAAAACTTCATGAAACACGCGATCTACAGTCAATGAACGCTCTTACTACTGTCAATTTACAACATTATAATACATATAATGTTTTTGTCACTTTTAAAGTGCCTGAAAAATTCATCAAAGACACGATTTACAAAATTGAACGCACTAAAGTCAATGTAAAACATTATTATAATTAGTACATATTTTCGTTTTCCGAAATTCTTGTCGAGAATAAGATCCGCCGCACCGATAACGTCATGTTTAGGACCGTTGTAGCTAAGAAATATTTGTTCTTCGACTCAAAGTACTAACTAGTAGTCAATAAAATTTAAGAACAGTGCCGAGTAAGCCAGGAATACCGAAATCTAAAACAAAACGATACAAGCGTCTTCGTTTTATAGTAAAATGATCTAAAAGCTATGATGAGTTTATGAATGAAAATGTTTTTTATACACTTTCTTATATATAGATAGCATACTTTCAGTATTTTCTCATTGTACTACACATTATATTTCTTTCCTAAGGATTATGATACAGGAATAGGAGAGAATACCCATAAACCTGATAACGAATCGACACGAGTATAAATGGGTTAGAATGACGGTCATCTCGCGGGCGCGACCTCAGCGGTAATTCCCATGGCGACGTACTACGAACACTTTGCTTCTTAGTGTAATTTTTGCAGTGGTTGGTAGATATAACCACTTCTGCCTCAATATTAGGTATATTAAACGTTTTTAAAATTGCTTCATTAGTGGGAAAAGCCTCCATTCAGAAAGTTCATATGTTAAAAATTCCCGCGTAGTAAAAATACATTGTGTTCACACGCTGAATTGCTTTTACACTATCCCATAGATCGTAGCCGCATTAGAAAGCAGGTTTTCTGAGCTTTATTTTGATATCAAATGTGGCCGGTTTCTTTCAAAAATTGATGTAAAAATGGAATTTTTTTTCAAAAACATGAAGATCACGAAAGGCCTTTAAGGCCGGCACACACTAGGCGACAAGTCGCAGCGACTTGTCCCCGCGACATGTCGCAGCGACAATTTCCTCCCGTGTGTACTAGGATTTTTTGGCGAAAATTGTTGTCGCCGCGACAGAATTTTGTTGATGCGACTTACCGCATGAAATCCAACCGGTTGGGATTGCTGATCAGAACCAGTGCACACTGAGGCGACATGTCGCGGGGACAAGTCGCTGCGACTTGTCGCCTAGTGTGTGCCGGCCTTTACACACAAGATGGATGGATTAGCACTTTGGCAATGATATACGGTTTTCTCGTACAAAATGGAAGCTGTTAATCGAAGGCACTGGAAGCACAAATAAATAGACTAAATGTGATGAACAAGACATTAAATACTTTAAGGATTTACGTCGTCAAAATAGCTCCTTTCAAAGGCAGATGGTCCAGAAGCATTGTAATAATACAATTCTTCACATATTCCTTGTTCAGCATAGAGGCAAAAGGGAACAAACACTCTCAAATTTTAAGGTAAAATTGTACGTTGAAATCCACATAGCATTGATTTGAGATTCATTGGATAAGATTTATCGTTTAACTCCCGAGGAAAAAATTACACGGCAAGTACTCCAACTCTACAATAAAGTAGCTTTATTTGCAAATACATTTTCTAGGTCAAACATTTCTTTATCAGAGCAGAGGCCATTTAGTTTGAAGTTATTGACGCGTGCGCAGTAACATATGACCGGCATTCTAGCCCATGAGAACAAGGCATTATTTTACCTGCGCATGCGCTGAACTGCTGAGCCAAACAATTGTATGATTGGCGGGCTCCTCACAGCAATGACGCGCATAAAGCCTATATTGTCAAAATGGCGATTGTTGTGTAATATCTTTTTTTACTATCGCTTGTTGTTCTTGCCTTCTTTTACAGATGTAAAAAAAAACAATGTACAATATAAACGTTTATTTCCTTTCTTTAATATTTAATTCATTGACATGGACAAATAAACAACTCTGAAATATTTATTCCAGCGATTTGAATCAGAAGTCGTTGAATCAGAAGGCCAGAATGTCAGTGACAGGTCAATTTGAAGCCATGTTTTGATCTCTTTGCCGAAATTTCCCAGTTCTTCTCACCATATAAAATAAAAGTGTACATAACATAGATAAGAGAACAAGTTATAACTCAGTGCTTGATGTTCGAGAATTCATGTTATGACACAAAAAGAAATATTCATGAACAATAATATTCAAGGTGAATTTAAACTTTGGACCATTGTAATGTCAGATCACCGATTTTGAAAAGAAATAAGTGGGATTGTAGCATACGAATCGGGAAGACATAATTTAGAGCTGCGAAGCTATAATATTCTCTCGATTTGAAAATGGAACCGATATTCTGTCTGCCGCTAAAACCACCATCAATAATATTTCACAGCTTGAAAACCCTAATAAGCCTAATTTTGCCAACAATAAGTTTTAAAGCACAATGATAAGGATGAAATTAGGGTCTCATCAGGAGAAATAACTCAGTGGTTGTTTCCCTCCAATAAGATAATTTTCCCGTTTGATATAAGCTATAATTACTCCAGTGCATAATATCGAGAGATTTAAAACAGAAGCAAAATCCAATTTGGATAATCCGATTTCAAAACACATCATGAAATAAAAACAGATTTATCATACACTTACCATTCCATTGGAATCTAGTTGTGTGTATTGGACAACCATCCATTTGCATAGCAATTCTAAACTTTATCTTTTTAAATGATATTGTAGACAAAATTCTTGAGAATCACGTGATTAGAAGCTTAACCACCACGTCAGCAGTTGATTGTGCATTCCACTGTGTTCCTGATCAGCGGTGTTTATCATACAACTATGCGCCACTGTTACAAAGTTGTGAGCTAAACAATGAAACAGTGGCGACCAAGCCTGCTAGTTTGAGGAGCAAGTATGGGACATATTACTACGACACGGGGGTAGGTAGTAGAAAATTAGATGTCACGCCACATTAATGTGAAACAATTCTTAACTCAGATTTAGCCCCAGATAAGATTTAACGGTTATCCACTTATTAAGAATTCACTGAGGCATAAAAACAATAGCACAAAGATAGAGTGCAAACACTAAATGTGTGCAACAGTTGTCGCTATTTAGTACAAAATAGCACTAATTAAAGAAAAGAAAACAATCTAATTACTATTAATAAAATAGCAGTATTAAGTGGTATTTATGTTGCACACTTTTAGTGCGTGAACTCTATTGAAATAAAAGTTGATTTTGTTGATGCCCCAGCGAGTGCTTAGTAAGTGAATAACTAGACCTTATGAAGCACGGTAATGTAACGTGCATTCTATAACATTTCCAACGCTGGTACCGTGAGAAATTCATGTCGTGAGAAACTGTGAAACCAGATGTTTACGCTATATTTATGAACAAATTATAGTCCAGTAAGGTCATTCTTTCTCTCACGTCGTTTTCTCATAGTGATGATCATTTCTCCATTGTAGGCAAAGTCATATTGCCAAAATGGTGGAACTCCACAAGGTCGATGCTTGCGGCATCATCAAGTGCTTTGCTTATGTACATCAAGGTGGACTGGGGATGACTGCAGCATACGTTAGTATATTAATTTGCATTATTAAATTGCTGTCTTGTTGCTTTCGCCCAAACGATTTTTCCGTTTTTTTTCATTTCTTTTATCTTTACATTCCATTTTTTTTCTAAATTCGATGTTCATATTATTTTTTTCGTTTGTAATATATCTGAATTGTTTTTGACTTGTTAATCATTCTCTAGTGTGTTTATCGATAGTTTATGCATTTTTTTTCTTTTATTCATTCAATCATTAAGACAATGAAATTGTTATACTTATATAAGAACGGATCATTCGCTTTTTGCAGCAAGACTGGGAGCAGCGACTTCAACTGCAGGCCAGTCTTGTCGTTCAATAAAATATGCTGGTGATTCCGTTGGCGATGCATCATATTGGATGAAGCCCACTGGTGTGCAAAGTCCATTCAACGTCGAATGTTTAATGTCGAAACTTGGTGGTAAGATAATGATTATGATGACGGTGATGACGATGATGATGATGGTCAATCTCGTACCCAGAGCCCGCGTTTTCTTGTGGCCCGCGACAAAGAACAAGGGATCTAGATCTTGCATAATATGACACAGGAAAACATTAGTTGCTTATGCGCATGTGTCCGGTAACGTCTTCTACATGGCAATTCCAAAAAGATATTAAAGTTTCATCTCGCAATAGACGAAAATTTAAAAACGTTATCAAAACAAGATATTGGCATAAATAACTAAAGGTGGAAACCATAAAAACATAGCTTCCGTAATCGGATTATGCCACAGCACTAGTTCTTTAACGCTGGACACAAGAAAATACAAGCTCTGGATACAAGATTGGATGATGGTTTGAAAGTTTGAAGGAAGTTGCGTGGAAAGTCGTTTTTTTGCAATTGTTAGTCGCATCTCCGATCATTATGAGTACAACATGTCCTTATAAGAAAGCTAAACACATTGGATCTTAAGCAAAAACGACACCTATTTTTTCTGAAAAATGTTTGATAGGAGATGATTGTTTTGACAACAGAGGTGATAGTTGAATGTTTCTGTACCCAATTTCCAGAATTCAGAAATGGACCGAGTTAAAATATTACTGAAATTAAGAAATAAACCCTCGAATAGAAACGATCGTACCATTTGTAGTACTATCATGATTAAGTTTCAGCATATATGTATAAATATAACAGAGCGTCAATTTAAAAAAAAAAAATATACAGGGAATGTATGGTGTTTGAAGACAACGTCTACAAATTGTTCCCAAAACTGTACATTAATTCTCTCTAATTTTGAGGATTTCTTTAGGACCTATAAATCACGCAGTACGCATTTTTTTCTTCAAATTTTCTGATACTTGGTAAATGTGGTTATTTTCGTGCGATCTTCCATGTGGTGAGATTTGTTTTTTGATTGCCGTCTCCTTTCACTTTTGGAATTCTGGAAAGGTAAATTGTGATTCTTTTTTTTTTTTTTTTTTTTTTTTTTTTTTTTTTTTTTTTTTTTGTCAGTTTGGAGACGTGTTTCACTTTCCATGTTAAACAGCGTCAAGAAATCAGGCGTTACCATAACAACTTCTAATGTTGATGGTGGTCTTCAGGTGTCTGGGTCGGTGACTAACTATGGCTGCAGTGGTAGTTCTGGATCTGCTGCTATCATTTACATCGACGGCTACTGGACTAAGATAAAATACAAACAAGAATTCAATGGGCTAGCGTCATGCTGGAGAGTTTTTGGAAATACCGAGTAAGAAATACATTGTTTATAGTGTTATCTTCATTTTTAAGGCTCCTAATCCTGATTTTCAATAGGCGTTTTGCATAATGATGCAGTATACTACTTGGACCAGAATGCGTTGCGGACTTGCTTTTGTATTGCAATTAGCGCAAATTGTCTCATTAATCTCCACAGGAATTAAAACTTTGAATATGAAATTGAATTATCAAAGAATGCTGGTATCAATAGTAAAATGACGCCATAATGTCATGAAATTCGCCTGTTGTTTTCGAGTAGAAGTTGATCATCATATTTGATTAAACTGCCATCATTTACATCAACGGCTATTGCACTAAGATAAGATACAAACACGTAAAGCTCGACTGGAAAAATACTCAAATAATATTCAAAAATCCGTATTGGGAAATAGATGAAAAGCCTTGCAAAGTTTGCATTAGTGTAATGGCAAAATCAAAATATAATGCCCATCGTCCTTTGTTTTGCAAAAAGCTGTTTCACAACTTGCTACACCTATATAGTTGTTTGTTTGTCTGTTTTTTTTTTATTTATTTTTATTTTATTGTTTATTTGTTAATTTGCTTTATTTTTTAGCATACATGTACTATTACTAATAACATGTTTTTAGAGTAAAATTGTTTGGAAACTCCTTTGTTATATGTTATTGTACATACGCTTTTTTCAAGCATGACCGTGCTCAATATTTGTTTTTCACTGTTGTTTTACAATAGATGTATATGGTTGAGTCAACAGATTAAAATCGTTCTTTTGGCTGCTCGCTCCAAATGCCTAATAATTGACACAAACAAATTGAATAATCCTTACCATAATGTTTTCAACAAAGTTTATGTTTATGTTTATGTCAAAGTTACTTATTTCACAATTTGGAATAAGCACAAATAAAAAAAAACTATGCAGAGTCTAGACCGGTTCAACATCAAAACCGAACAAAGACCGAAAACAATAGACTTCCTAACCATTATGTCTATAAACTATGGATAAGCTAAAATTAAAGCCAATTATGCCGTCTGTATCTTTGATTGCATATCTGATTGTTTGTTTTCATTATGTTTGTTTATATATTTGCCATTTTTGTGATCTATTGCTTGATTGACTTGACGGTATGTTTTGGAGAGCATCCATGAGGCAATAATCGTAGATAATTCAGGTATAGCCTTATTTTTTCTTCAGGTACAACAACCATGGTGGTGCGATTGGATTAATAAATCACGGCTTGTTCGCTTTCAATAAATCAGAAGATTCCATCACTGATCAGCACTACATGAATGGACTATCAGGTAAAGAATATCAGTCAGTCAGTCAGTTAGTCAGTGATCAATTGAAATGATATTTAATATGAAGTCTGTTTTATTTTCATTTTCAGGTCACATATTCTCTGGTGTAACTAAGCGCTGCGACAACAAAAACTATAATTTTTGGCACAATGACGTCTCAGGTGGAGTGCGTTACGCGACGGTCACGCTACGTCGTAACCCTGCCATTGCATTAGCTGGTATTTTCACGAGTACAAGCTGTGGTAAACCCTCTTACGTCATAAAAGAAATATATGTATATCACTAATGGACCAAGCGTACGACTCTTAAAAAGCATATCATTTATCTTAAAATCTCTTCGATACAAGTGCAGCGTTAAAGACTATATCACATGCCTTTGAGGCTTAGCCTGAGCAAAGAAGAACGTGAAACTGGACTATTAATAACTCTGCTACATAAGCATAACGCATCGAGCTTCGACAATAATTTAACGAACGCTAATATTAACAATACTAATAATGTTTAAATTTCTAAGTAATTATTTATTATCTTTTTAATCTTCTTTTTTTTGAACAGCAACCGCGCAAGGGTAGTAAGTTAGCTTAATTTGTTTCTCGAAATTCGTAAATTGCAAAGGAAATGAGAACGTATGGACGACTATGAATGCGTATCGTTTGATCGATCACGTAAGACCTAGAGAATCAGAAATTTTTGTATATTTGCTAAGACATACATATCTTAAGCCACATCAGACTTCCAGCGACCGTGCAATTTCAATAGCCGCTGTGTGACGCCATTCCCAGAATCATTGCGAACAACTTCGAGACTGTGAAGACCAAACTTTTTGGGATCGTAACCTATCTTTGATAAACATTCCTTGAATATTTCTCTGCATCTGGTGTAAGAGATGGGAGACTTACGTAAAGCTCTTGGATTTCCTGCAAAAGCTAAGAGACCTAAACAGGGGAAGGTTAGAGTTTAACTCTACTCCAGCTAAAGACATATACCTCAGTCTGGACTTACTTGACGGGATAATAGGCGCTATCAATGCGTTTAAGTAAATGATGTTGACTTCCCTATAAATATCTGTCCTAGAATGTGGAATTGGGATGGACATAAGGTTATCCCTAAAAGTTACAAGTGTAGGTAAAATATTACATAGCGCATTGTGACGCAGGAAACCAGCAAAACCCAAGGCGCATATGGTAGCAATTTTGAGATCTTTGAGATAATTAGTAGGGCCTACGTAGTTGTCTATAATTTGTTTCACTACTTCTGACGTTCTTTCTTGACGACTGGTTTTGTTCTTGACGTCGTAGCTGCCAGAACGATATTTGAACACACCTTGTTGTCTAGCGGGTAACTTACAGGTAACAAAGGGTGTAGCCACTTAAAGCGTAGAAAATGAAAGCGTGACACTTGCACTTGACCGAGACTGCTTTAAAACCTCTCTTAGATAGATTGCTTTGAGCGAGGAACTGCATGGTACGTTTATCGATACGCGTTTAGATTGACACCAGAGAAACAACTTTTTTTAATTATCACAGTATTGCTTTGAGTTGCTACCCGCTTTGGATTTCAACTGCGTCCTGATAGTTTCTGTCTTACTATCGAGTCTGGAACGTCCCTGGATCCAAGAAGGCCTCATTCCAATTTTCTGTAGGGAAAAATGACACATATACTCAATATAGCATTTGTCTAAAACTCTCGCTACCAATATGCCCACGCGGTATAGCGGCTCCAATATCTCCGCATAACAGGTATGATATTATAAAGTGCCAGCTAGCCGGTGCTTTACATTAAGGGTAGACTCACTGAGATCGATCCAATTTTCAGCGCGTAAATAGGTCAGCGTCACTATCCCAAAACAATCTATTCCATTTTTTTTTAGTTTATTATTTATTCCCTACTGATTATTTTTGGCCAGTGCTGTGTCAGGACTGGTTTTGCGATTGCAATTGATCTATACTCCGGATCTCTGTGCCTTTGAGGGTATACTAGAGACGTCGTCTCTACAATAAGTAAAATCCAGTCTTATATACAGCAAGAACCGAACTTTTAAACCTTCGAGAGACTAGAAAAGAGTTTAAATTACGACCCAATTGCAGTGCGTAGGACGAGGGAACAGCTTCCCATTCGACAACGAACCTAGCAAAGCTATTCCAAATTAAAGGCCAATATCCAGAGGAGTTTGTAATTGTATTGGTTTGCAAAACAGTCAACCGTGTTAGGACCCCATCGACGCTCCAACTGAGCATAAAACGGATCAGTCAACTGCCATTCGTCTAAATCAATCATGCGACTAATAAAATCGGCTCTCTGTAACTGCGTACGTAAAACCCATTGTATGTCTAGGGTAATTGTGTGTTCAACGCAAACTCGGAAAATTCTCAGTGCGAGTAATTGTTAATCTTTTTTCATGCTCCCGACCTCTGCCATTCTTGCTGCGGCTTGATTATCCGTAAGCCATTTGACATGCGAATTATCTAACAAGCTGATAAAAGATTTAATAGTAAATTCGATTGCGTACAATTCTCTCCAACTAGAACTTTTTCTCGCTTTCTCTTTATCGCACATATTATGGCAGATGTACTCATGATTTAGGGTAGTGTGTGCTCCGCAGCCAGTGCCGCTAGCGTCCGAATATACAAAGCATTTGGGGGCCTGCTGAAACAATATCTAACATTAGCTTAATTAAGTAATATTTACCTTCAAAAATTATTATTTTATTACTCAAAGCGCGCTGTGTATATTTTCATGACGTCATCAAAAAAATTCTTCAAGTTTGAGGTGTGTGCATGCTTCCACCTTTGTCATTTTGGACAATTTCAAAAGTTTGACTTAACAAGGCCATGAATATGACAAATTCATATATTTCAGTTTCAGGAGTTTTTTTATAGTTTAGTTCATTATATCTATATAAGAACTTAATGAAAATAATCATAAGGAATACAATAGAGATTAAGTAAATTCTCATGGCTTTTTCTGTTGGGATTGATAAATGGTAGCTTTAATACAAGACAGTTTTATCATGGGTGCATATCAAAGGCACTTACTTAACTTAACTTACTTAACGGCTCACTTGCACACATATATAGTCACTGAATGCTCGCTAAACGCCTATGATTATACAATGGGCTCTTTGCAGATGGTCACATGACCTTTTATTAAAAAGGCCACGTTCAATGTCCTGTAAAGAGATAGTAGCACAGAAATATCGATGAAAGAATAGACAGATTTCCTCTGATATTGAAAACTTCATAATGTCGCATAAGCTAGAGTGCACGAAATAAAAGTATGCAACATAAATACCAGTCGCTAAATAGTGCTAATTTATGCTAATTCTATTGTTTTCTTTTGTTTAATTAGTGATACTACTAAATAGTGAAAACTGTTGGAAACTTATTTATTGTGTGCACTCTACCAAATCATGTCGAGTCGATTTGGTAGGTATGGGAGCAAAAAAATTGGCAGTATTATCGTGTCATTCGCGCAGTTTCGATTCACAAACTAAAATTATTGGATCTCCTCATGTATTTGAGTTAATTATCCTTTCCCAATTTTTTTTTTCATATTTAAAATTATTTTCTTGATGCGTGCGTGTTTTGAATGTCATGCGGTTAATATAGCCCTGAAGTGTGATGACGTTTCACTCCCGTCTCTATACCATAACAGTTTTTACAATCTTTTCAAATTTCATATTCCCTCGAGAATACAGGAACAATAGTCATAATTAGTGAACAAAAGCAATGTGAAAAGGATTCTGGTCTAACCAGCTAAAATTTAGTTTGCCTTTGTGTCAGCAGGACTTTGTCCGTTAACGGCTTCAATTATAAAGACTAACAACGAATTTCATTTGCCTTTTTAATTTTTTTTTTTTGTATCTTATTTTTAATACCGACTTGAACGCTACGTTCATTATCCTAAAATATTTTTTTTAACTGTGTACTTCTATATGGCCACCCTTGCGATTTAATTAAACGGTTAGCATTCCAATTCAAAGTACCTTATTAATCTTTAATTCTTTTATGTGTTCATAATTGAAAAGAGTTTACTTAAGAAGACTTCACACGGCTTAGCACTACTAATGATGAAACGTATGTTATTTTGGATTGTCTTTGTGTTCTGTTTTTATGGAATTTCTGCTAAAATTCTCAGAACGAATTGCAGAAAAGAAGCAGCGTTTATCAACATTTTAAAAGGTAAAAAAAAGTATTTTTTTATTTTTTTATTGCAAAATTGTGTTTATGTTTTGTTTGCTAAGTAGGGTTGATTAGGTTCTTCGAAAATGATAGAGTTTTAGAATAATTATATTTTCATGAAACATATTATCAGTTCAAAGAATGAAAAAAAATTATTATATATAAGGTTATGGTCCACCGTTTGTTTCAAAATATATCCACTTGATATAAAATACTCTTAACGCCGATAAAACCTCAATACCCAAAACATAACTTTGGTTCCAAAAAGGTTTGGTGTGAAAAAAATGTTTTATACACATAAAAACGTTTTGATGGATAGAAAAAAAAAACTTTTTGATGTAAAAAAATTGATTTTCGAAAAATCTATTAATTGTAGGGAAAACCATATGATGTTCAAAAAATCTATTAGAATGTCGAAAAAACTGTGGGATGATCAAATAATCAGTGCAAGATACTTTAAATTGCATTGGCCAACTTCATTTTTTGCCAACTAAGATGCACTGTTTTGTTATCATGATTTGAGTGTAAAAAAAACATACAAACAAATAAAAGAAAAACAAAACAAAAGCAAAGATTTCAAATGCGTTTTTCCCTTTTTTTATTTTTATGCGTCAATCTTTTTTATCGCAGTTTAAATAAAAATTATGACATTGCTTACCAACAATTTATATATATATATATACACATTTTTGGCAGCACTTTTTCGAAAGTGCTTGTCTGTTAGTTTTTTTTTGGCCCGCGTGCGTTTTTTGTTGACGTACGTATTTATTTTATTAGGGCGCATGCGCTTATTTTAGCGCGCGCTGTGTAGGTTTCTGTTAGGGTTTGTTTTTTGGTTGCTTGTTTCCGTTAGTTTAAGGCCGTGTCACACTTTCAATTCATTCGTCCAAATTGCCTCGCAAAAAAAATTGTTGCAGGTTGCAAGAGCGTTTTGCGCGTGTGACACCCTCTCGTGCAACTTGAAATTTTCATTTTTTTGCTGCGCGAAAAGTAGAATCAACTTCTACTTTCTGCAACAATCTTGGAAAAATTGCAAGTGTGACATGCTCGCGTGCAACTAGAGTTTTATCAAAATAGCGCTGCACAGACCAATCTTTCTTTTTTTCTTTAATTTTCGACATCTTCCATGTCAAGAAGGCACAATACAGTTATCACTTGCCTTTTAGTTGTTGTCTTTTTACAAGTGGCGCGTGCAAAACAATCAGTTTGCTGAAGAAGGCTGAATAGCCGAAACTTCTGAATAAACACCGCTTCTATAGTTGCAAGTTGTGTGGCCTTGATTTACTTTATTCTACTTATATATATATATATTTATATATATATATATACAGCCAACTGCATAAATTCTGTCGCCACGAACACATATCAATATATATATTTCTCACCGAAGAAATTATGGGATACCTCCCAATATATTTTTTTCGAGTTGCCCAGCATGAGTACTATCTGAAAAAAATATAGTGGTTGATATCCCATAATTTCTTCTTTGAAAAATATATATATTTATATATGTTCTTGGCGACAGAATTTATGCAGTTGGCTGTATATACATATATATATACATATATTTTTCCATTTACTAAATGTAAAGTTAAATCTATATATATATATACACTCGTTTGCAAGAACGTTGTAGTATACATTTATAGCGGAGCTCCGCGCGGGCCGAAGGCCCGCGCAAGCGGAGCACCATAATTAAGAAAATATGGTAAACCATCGAGCTGAGTTTTCGTCGACCGACACAGGAAGCCCGCGCGTCCGTAATACGTACATACATACGTCCGGCGTCCGTGCCCCTTAAGCGCGAGGTCGCTGACCATTTTTAGTGGGCGCCAAAACTTTGGCAAAATTTACTGATCTCCACACATCAAAATTCACAATCAATTTTTTACAGTTTACTGACTGAAACTTTCTACAAATGTATTTCTAAAATGGACCAAAAAAAACAGGAAAATAGTCAAGCTAAGCTGCAGGGTAAAAGAGTTTTGACTGAGAAAGAGAAACAAAGACACGTACGCCGAATTTGCAAAAAGAAAAAGAACTACGATTCAACGAAGAAAAGCTTTTCTCCATGGATTCTTATCAACTAATCTACTTGTAAAAGTAAAATCGACCGCGACAAAACTTTCATAAAAACAAAACAAATATGCTCTGCATCTGCAGCAATTCAAAAGAGGTGAACAGCAAGACGAACACGACTCACGAAGATAATTTCACTCTGTTCATTCATCAATTTTTACGGGATATTCATAACACGGAGAGCTTTAGGATCAATGCAGATTTATCAACTATTCACGACAAAATAATTTTCATACAAGATGTTTGTCAACAAGGACTGCCAGTTCAGAGAGTGGATGGAAATGCAAATTTAGCACAATGTGTGATCGAGCAACATGAGCTTGCCATCGCCGTTCAGTTGAACTTTGTAAATTTTTTAGAGGCCGTGCAAATGTTTTTTGTCACTTTTAAAATGCTAAAAACATGAACAAGCTTATTGTAATCAGAACTGAGGACAAAAAGTTCAGTGGAAAAGTGACAGTACAGGACAAGAAACGTGCCGCCGGTATGTTTACATTTTTTGACGATCTTTAATGAATTTCTTTTTTACCATCCACATGAAAGCAGTTTGCAATATTTATATTTACTTCTTTTTGTAAAATATTTCTCCATCGTTGAGTTGTTTATGTGTGTGTGTGTTTTTTTATTTGATTCTTGCAATTCTTTGATTTGTTATTGAATGCAATAAAACGCTTGTGTGAATTCGTCATTGTACTCATCTGCAAGTTAAAATTTTAAAAGTTCATACTAGCTATTTTTTAAAGAGTTGCGTAGTATTCACATTTGATAATTAAAAATTCACAACTGTTTTAGATAGCTGGATTACCAAGTAGTAATTCATTACACATTTTATAACGATTTTTATAACATTTTTTTTTCAAACGTAAACTCAAAGAAGCCATATTAGTGCTTTTCTAACTTCTCATTGGACAATATATTTTAATTGACAATTGCTATTTTTACCATGTGCATAACAACATATTTTTCGCATTTTTGGGTATAATAAAATGTTGTCGCATGCACAAAGCTTTGTGTGTTTCAATTGATTATATGATTATTTGATCATGAAAAGAAAATAACATAGCAAAAAAAAAAAAAACAACAAGGATCAAGAATTTGATAATTGGTAGTGAATGAACAAATGAATGATTGAATAAATAATTCATTTCATTAAAATCGGAGCTCCGCTATTAGGTTTACCTAATTTTTATATTACAAATACCTAATTTATTCAGTATATTTAATGATATGCAAAACAGAAAACTCGCTTTATTTATTGTTTGATTCATTCAACGAAAGTCGAAAAATATTTTCCCTGTTTATTTTATCGTACAGATTATAAAACAGTTGGTTTCGTGTGTAAAAACGGCTTCTTTTGCCTTTTGCATCTCATTAGATATTTGTATAAATGTATAAATGTATACTACAACGTTCTTGCAAACGAGTGTATATATATATATAGATTTAACTTTACATTTAGTAAATGGAAAAATAGAAACGGATGTTTATTCCAAACCTACGGATAGCCATTTGTATCTTCCTCCATCTAGTTCACATCAGTATAGCTGTATTAATTCCATTCCGTATAGTGTAGCTCTACGAATTAAACGAAATTGTTCTAATAGCTTATTTTTAGAAAATAGAACTAATGAGTATAAAGGTTATTTAATTGAACAAGGCTATGATAGGAAAGTAGTTGATAAACAGTTTGAGAAAGTATTGTCATTCGATAGAAATAGCCTCTTAAAGGTTAAAAGAAAACCTAAGCATAGCAATATTATACCATTGGTTACAGATTTTAATGCTAATTTACCTAATATTAGTAAAATTTTGAAGCGTAATTTAAATATTTTAGAATCTACCGATTTACTTAAGATTATTTTTTCTAGCAAAAGAATTGAAACTGCCTATAGGAGGCCTAAGAATTTGAAAGAAATTTTAGCTCCATCTAAACTTAGAGATAATGAAACAATTACATCAAATAATGATTTAGGTAATAGTAGGATAGGTTGCTGTAAATGCATTGGACGTTGCGATTTGTGCACTAATTACTTAGAATCATGTCGTAAATTTGCAAGTTTTGCCACAAAAAGATTTTATTTCATAAAACAAGAATTAGGCTGTAAGTCTAAAAATGTCATTTATTTAGCGTCATGCAATAAGTGCCATTTACAATATGTAGGTTCGACTAAAAACGAATTTAAGGTTAGGTTTGGAAACCATAAATCAGCTATGATAAATAAGAAAAGAACATGCGAAGTTGCAATTCACTTTAATAGTACACCACATAAGTTAAGTGATTTTAGTTTTACAGTTATAGAATCATTAAATAATTTGGATAACATAGAGCATGATCTGCTAGTTAGGGAAGCTTACTGGTGTACTCAGTTATTTACTTTTCAACCTTATGGTTTAAATAAGCGCTTGGAGTCAAATTCTAGTAAGAGAATTAGTTATAATTAAGTTAATAGTACAATCTTTATCTGTATTCTTGTGAAGTTGATCTGGCTTAGCTTTTGTTTAGTGTAATTTCTAGTTTGGCTAATTGAAAGTTTTGTTTTGCCACTTTTTTGGCATCACTTTTTCGAAAGTTCTTGTCTGTTAGATTTTTTTTTTTTTTTTTGGCCCGCCTGCGTTTTTTTGTTGACGTACGTATTTATTTATTAGGGCGCACGTGCTTATTTTAGCGCGCGCTGTGTAGGTTTCCGTTAGTGTTTGTTTTTTGGTTGCTTGGTTCTGTTAGTTTAGTTTTTGTCTTTTTACAAGTGGCGCGTGCAAAACATTCAGTTTGCTGAAGAAGGCTGAATAGCCGAAACGTCCAAATAAACAGCGCTTCTATAGTTGCAAGTTGTGTGGCCTTGATTTACTTTATTCTATATATATATATACACTCGTTTGCAAGAACGTTGTAGTATACATTTATACATTTATACATTTATACAAATATCTAATGAGATGCAAAAGGCAAAAGAAGCCGTTTTCACACAAGAAACCAACTGTTTTATAATCTGTACAATAAAATAAACAGGAAAAATATTTTTTTGACTTTCGGTGAATGAATCAAACAATAAATAAAGCGAGTTTTCTGTTTTGCATATCATTAAATATACCGAATAAATCAGATATTTGTATAAATGTATACTACAACGTTCTTGCAAACGATTGTATATATATATCAGATAAGTTAACATTGGTTCATCATTGTTTTTTATTGGTGTTTTTTCATGTTGCTCTACGTCCATTGATGGAATAATCATGATAAAAACAATCAGTTTTTAGTTTTATTTGGTTGTAAAAGGGGGTTCTATATATTTTTATATCATATCAATTGATATATTATTCCAGCAAAAGTCTATTTTTTAGTCAAACCATTTAGTCTAATTTAGCCTAAGTTTTCAGTCTAATGAGTTTTATTAGCGCTGTTATAAATAAGTAATCAACAAAATAGTACTAGTGTCTCAAAGCCTTCAGTACGCGCGGAGCTCCGCTAAAAATTGTCACATTGAGCTGATGCACTCGCAGTGTTTTGACTCCAATCAGTTTATCTAATAATTTCTTCTAAAAAAATAGTTTTGTCAAACCGAGAGTAATCTCTTTTCAATATTTTAAAATTTTTAGGCAAAGTAGAAAATTTATTCACAATTAGAAAATTTGGAAGATGGTTGGTTAGATCATAACTTATGGTATGATGAGTTATTGAATTAAAAAATATATTGTCAAATAAAGTGGCCGAATGATCAGTAATACGAGTAGGTTGCAATATGTGAGGATTAAAGAACGAAGTTTCAAGAATATTGAGAAAGTAAGTAGTTCCTGTATGCGAAGATAAATTGAAAAGATCGTAGTTGAAATTTCCCATAATAACACAATATTTGTTTTCACGATTAATTTGCTCAATAGTTTCGCTAAGATAATTCAGAAAAACATCAGGTTGACTATTCGGGTGTCTATAAATGACAGCACATATTATGTTATTATGAAGATCACTTTTTACTTCAACCACAATGCTTCAAATTCATGTTTGGTACAAGACAAATCATCTCTTGGGTGATGAACTATCTTGTTTGAAACAAAAGCTGCCACACCCCCACCATTTGTAAGGGTTGGTAAAGAAAACAAGTCATAAGCGGGAATGTCCTTAATGAAAGGGTTATTATCTGATTGCTTAACATTTGTCTCCGTTAAGTCACTTGTGTTTATAAATCGCTACTTGTGTTTAAAAAGATTGATGAGACGAACCGAGCAACCAACGCCATCCAAATTTTACAATCAGATAGATAAACATATTAGCTATAAAACCTCCTATTTCGAACGAAAAAAAAACACTGTGTTCCATAGTAAGGACCATTTGCTTCTGCAAAATTGTGTCTTCAGATCGACGGCCGCCATCAATATTCAGGCACAAGAAATTACTTTTAGCAACGTTTTATGTGTTATCCAAACAAAAAACATTAAATAAGCCATTACCAGTATGTGCTTTGATAGTTTCGAGACATGTTTCATCCAAAACTGTAAAGAAAGTGTAGTAAATCACAAAAAATTGCAACAAAATATGGAAGCCTTCGTTGTAGCCTGCGTCACATCCGCAATTTCTCACTTAAATAGCGTCTGCGAAACAACGGACAAAGCCTTGTTCAAAGACCCCCCGTGAATAGCACGGTTATATACAGTAGTTCCTGATTGGCTAACAGCGTTTTCATTCTATCGAGAGCTCTGATTGGTCAAATTGACAACTAGTGCTAGTCCTTCGATGTTGTACTTCATAATTCCAATGAAAATGGCGTCGTTTGATAATTTTGGCCTCGGTTCATCATCATCACAAGTTTCGAGTTGTCGCTTTTGCGAATTAGCAACAGTATGTTTGAATTTGTCCTCTATTTCGTTTATTTGACGGAGAAGGTTTCGTCTCTTTAGGTTGTTCAAACAACTGCGGCAAATGCAGTCGCTTCTTCGTGGCACTTCAAATCGAAGACTTTCTAATTCGTCTAATACAATGAAAGTTTGTGATTTTCCCTCTATCAGATACTTATCATGGGATTTTTCAATTATTTTCTGACAGAGATTGCAATTTCCATACATTTTTCCGACATATTTTTGTTGCGAATTTAACAGTTCTAAAAAGTGCGAACTTTTGATTATGCCTTTTGATTATGCCGCGAACTGTCAAATCTCACGAGCAAAATCAAAACATTGCCTAAATGATTCGAGACTGGCACTAGTTATCAATTTGACCAATCAGAGCTCTCGATAGAATGAAGACGCTGTTAGCCAATCAGGAACTACTGTATATAACCGTGCTATTCACGGGGGGTCTTTGAACAAGGCTTTGTCCGTTGTTTCGCAGACGCTATTTACGTGAGAAATTGCGGATGTGACGCAGGCTACCTTCGTTGCTGCCATATGAAAAACTCAGTGAAGCGTGCGGTGGTAGCGATGAATAAATGTTGGTTGCCATGGGAGACACCCTCCCCCCTGGGGGACTCCCATGCTAAAGTATCGAGTACGGATCGTCGAATGTTCAAGAAGATATGCCGCACGAGCCGTAAGAATTGTCGACATGGCGAAGCAAATTCTGAACACCTAAATAATTCCAATCAGAAATGCATTTTTTATAGGTTCATTAGTTGCATAAGTCAAACATAACGAGCTCTCGCTTGGATTCTCTGATTATGTTATTTTTAATACCGACTTGAACAATTTTTTTAACTGTGCACTTCTATATGGCCACCCTTGCATGCTTTTTAATTTAACGGCATGCATTCCAAAGTAGCTTATTAATCTTTAATTCTTTTATGTGTTCATAAATGAAAAGAGAATACTTAAAAAGACTTCACACTTCTTAGAACTAATGATGAAACGTATGTCATTTTGTGTTTTTGTGTTCTGTTTTTATGGAATTTCTGCTAAAATTCTCAGAACGAATTGCAGAAAAGAAGCAGCGTTTACCAACATTTTAAAAGGTAAGAAAGAAAGTATTTTGTTATTCTTTTATTGCAAAATTGTGTTTATGTTTAGTTTACTGAGTAGGGCCGTTCTTGATTAGGGTCCTCGAAAATGATAAAGTTTTAGAATATATTTTCATGAAACATATTATCAGTTCAAAGAATGAAAAAATTTATTACATAATATAAAAATTAGGTAAACCTAATAGCGGAGCTCCAACAATATGGCTAAAATCAATATAACTATTCGGATAATTTTAAGTGGTGCGAGCACAATGTTATATAATTTAATATGTTTTTGTGGCAAAACAAAAATGCTTCTTTTGCAGCAACTTTAATGTTAAGTGCTTTACAGAAATATGACCTGAACACCTTCTCCTATTTCAGCTCTTAACCCCCTCCCCCTTCCTTTCTGCACAAAAATGAATTAATGCACCCTGTCACTTTGATAGCCTTTGCTTATCAGAACACCAGCAAATATGGATGACATTTGTCGTCTTTATTGTCTACAACAATTAATACAGCTACAACAAATCAGTAAAGTAAAACTTATAATTAAATCTATAATTATAATTTAAATTATTTACAAGTGCCTGGCTGATATGAACAACCGGTCGATAAATAAATAGCCTGGAAAAACAA